>CM063510.1:95266913-95314413 GCA_032207245.1 Pardosa pseudoannulata
CATAAAATTTGTAGATTGAGTAAGTATATTATCTCCAATAAAGTTTCTTTCCCTTGGCATTTATTTCAAACAGGGAAAGGCTTAATGCGTGGAAAAAATATATTTAAAGGGGAATTATAAAAATGGTCCTTAAATAGCGATATATATATTTCTAATATGGAGGTTTTAGTGTACTATGTAATGCTGAATGTACTCAAATATACTATGAATGTACTATGTAATGCTGAATATACTAATATAAATATATGCAATATCTGAGTATCTAAAACGCAATATAGTACTGTAACTCTAATATTTGAGAGCACCATAATTTTAATATCATATGTCACGAACAAAAGCACACTTCTTGAAACATGCATATTGTGCAGGTGCTTCCTGAGATTAGCGGTGCGCTGATATTACAAATGAAGGACGCACAATTGAGAATCATGTATAACACTTAAGCTAAATGCGTTTTGCTTGTCAGGTTGAGGTGAATTTATCATAAGACGCCCAGCTTTCGCTCAGAGCGATATCACGCAATTTCAATAATTTTGTTTTTATCTGTAATTTATGATTATCTCCGTTTACATCGAGCGATAAGTCGTGAAACATGAACGTGTAAAATGGTATCACGAGCTGGAATTTTTCTAACAATGGTGTTGGCAACAAACTGTGTAACATACCATGATTAAACATAAAATGCTTCAGCAGTGTTAAGGGAGTTCAGGACAAAAAAAAATATAAAATTGTTTTTTTGTTCACAGTTTATTTTGATCTTCTCCCTTCGGTGTGTTATTGCAAACATTTAAATTTACGTATAAATATTTTGAAATAAAATTTAACCAGATTTCCAAAATCTTTGATTCAGTTGTTGAAATTTAACAAATTTGAAACTTATAAATACTTTACTTTAATTGTTATATCTTTCTATATAAAATTCTTCTGTCCGTGCGTTATAGGCTTATATACATTCATATATATTTGCATATTTGAGTTTTGTGTGCTGATCAGATACCGTTGTGATTGTTTTTTTAACTTTACGAAAGCATTCTGTTTTCTCCAGCGAAGTTTAATACCTGCGACATGTATTTTTATGCTGTTGAAGATAAAGTATATTATTCTGTAAAAACAGAATACAAGACCAGCTGGCTTCAATATTCTAGAATTCTGACGAGCCTATTTAGATTTAACGTGTACTACTACTAGTCACATCTAGAAATACAGACAATCGAGTAGAGGAAAAAGAAGCGAATACGCGGGAGATTAATTTGTTATGCTGATAATGCAAGTGACTTCTTGCAAATGCATCGTCACAAGCCTGAACGTTAATGTTTTTTACTTACACGTCGTGATTCGAGTCAGCAGAGGTTACGTAACGGAGAAACTGCCTAGAAAAGACTTCGATAAACATACTGCATGATAATACTGCACTTTATTAGTCATGCCGACAGTCACTTTTAAAATACATTGAAGAATTTTATACTTCATGTTCGCGATTCAATAACCTGAATACAGCTTAACGTGTGATAACCACATTATTTTAGTTATGTAATTAGAAGTCGGTATTGACCAAGTATTGAGTAGTTTTAAAGATTTAATATTTTCAGACTTTTTTTTTTTTTTTTTTTGAAGGGAAAGAATATATAATTAGTGTGTTAACTGTAAGACTAATACATTTTTTAAAAACCATTATAAACTACTTTTTTAATTAAAAAATAATAAAATAAAGTTAGGAAATACAAAATTTTTACACCACTACTTTTATAAGCAAAACATATGATTATGGATATGTTTTAATACTTATCAAATCGGGTGTAAAGCGTTCATGATACCACGTTGTAAAATCCCCTCAATCTTGATCAAATTCAGGAGGGGGATTTTTACTCTTGGACATTGATCAATATAAGCATCTAGAGCCATGAGTATGGTTTGCTGTATTAACTTTCAGCTACACAAAAGTTTGAACAATTGGACTGCTTGCGCAATAGGTTTTAACCCTTCAAGCGGTCAATTTTTTTTACCAGAAATGCTTCCAAAAAAGGCATATTTTTTATTGCTTATAAATACGTACCATATTTAACAGAATAAGAATAATAAGAAATTTTTTTCACTTTTAATTATTTTACAGCATTTTTTATTTTACAGTTTTGGAACACAAAAACCTCTAAATGTTTGCTTTTCTCAAGTACATTCTGCATGTAGTGAAGAATGGTTTACAAATTCTACAAAAATTTCTTTCATACTTGCTGTGAATTTTGAAGTTTACACTTTTCCAAACAATTCAGAAGTTTTGTGTATAATACTGTATAATACCGTTTGAAGCATGGTGTAATGCAAAGTCCTATGTTGCAATAAGGGAAGAAATACCATGTTTCTTTTCGAATTCTCTTTCCATTCTCATTTCTTTTCGAACAGCACACTGCATATCGCCTTGCAGGTATCAGTTTTTTATCTGTGGGCGAAATTATTTCCAAAAACTGCCTCCCTGTCAGTCTCAGAGAATCCGAACCTAATCGTCCACGTCGGAAATCTATTCCCGAATGATATTTTTCGATTATACGATCAACAAGATCAAGTCTAAATTTTAAGTTGCTTGTTTTTTCCTCCGTTTTTACGGTAGACGACATGTAAGTTCCATACAGAAATGTTGAAAAATATTAATGCTAAATAGTCTCTTTACAATAATTAAAAAAACGGGAAAGCCAGAAAAGGAAAGGTAAAATATCGATGCCCGTATGCCGTACGGGTAAACCAGTTGAGGCCAATATTAGGTAGCACGTACACTGTACGGGGAAACCTTTGGTTTGCCCTACAGTGCCTTAAGGGGTTAAGGCACTGGCGTGTCCACCGATTCAGTGCGTCCAAAACATACAAAGAATAATAAAAAGAATTTAAATTAACAGACATTATGTAATGCAAAATGTGTATTCCTATGGGGGGGCAACATGGTCCGCTATACAAAGACATACTCTTCTTGGGGATCTACTGCTCGTTTTTTCCTTTGATATCTCAGGATTAGCCGCCTACCATGACAGGAAGTAAAGCCGTTTTTGCGCCCGATCAATTCGCAGCGACGCAATACAATTAAATGCTATGTCGTAGGATGGGATTTTTTTACCCTTCTCACCTCTTCAACTTGGTATTCCTGACGCATGCATAAACATTACACAGGTTGCATTAAGAGCTGTAGATGCTCATCTTTCAATATAGTAACACAGCATTCGGTTAAAAAACATCCATGACTTGTATTGTATTATAGATCATATTTTGTAAATAAGTACTAAAAGTAAGTAAATAAGTTGTTCCATAGACATGTTCTAAATTTTACTAAACGACAATTCCATATAAAATTTTATTCATATTAAATAAGTATTATTACTAACAAAGCAATACAGACAAAAAAAAAATGCCTGTCGTCGTTAAAAGTTTTTATATTCTATGTTGGATCAGTTAAAATTACCGTTAAGAGTTTAGATTACTCCTGGTTGTAGTTCTCCAAATAAGCAGTACTATAATAAGAGTTCTCCCAGTTTCAAATTTACGTTACATGCTCGACGAAGGCCGAATCGGTAGGCAGCTAACTTTTGATGTTGCAGTTCGTGGGTTCGAATTCTGCTGCTGATATGAACGTTCGTAGTCGATTGGAATCTCTTTTAACATATTGTGTGCGGGTTCATTTCGCAGCGGAATTGCACAGGAACGGGCGTTTGGCACGTAAATTGAGTTATTCATTTAAATCTCAATACATCAAAAAATATTTAATTTTTTAACCAATTTTTCGTATTTTATATTGAAATATATGAATAGACAAATAAACAAATAAACGAATATATATATATATATATATATATATATATATATATAATATATAAATATACATATATATATATATATATATATATATATATATATATATATAATATATAAATATACATATATATAATATCATTTTCTCAAGGATAAACAAAAAGTTAATTTTAAATCCAAATTAATTTTTTTAATCAAACCTGTCCTTAGTTCTGTGGTTCCACATTGACTGGTGTAAAAACTAACTTTTATTTGTCTAAATTTTTGTAGAATCTGTGTAGTAGACAAGAACATTTGGCTTCGTTTTCCTGTATATACCATTATTTTTCTACACGCAAACAAGCCATGATGTTACACTAACCCGTACTAGTACATGACCTGCGCTCAAGTATGAATCGTCAGAAAACGTACTAGTACGTGTCCCGTACTCAAGTATCAATTGTCAGAAAACGTACTAGTACGTGTCCCGCATACAATGTGTTAAGTAGTTGGCGTCAGTCTCACCTCTCGTGTAACAAAATTGTAGATTGTAGTACTTCAAACCAAACTAAAGATCCATTTCGAGTGTAATCACTGGGATCATTGAAAAGTTACGTGGTACTGGGAAAACGCTGAAGATGTGATCTTACATGAGTCATTGAAACTCGGCTATTCGCCCGCCAGTGTCCCACATTTGGGCTCGCTTCGTAAACAAAAGTGCCCCGACGAAAGCCGAAAGACTCATTATGATCGACTCGGCATGCAGCATCGATATACCTCCGATAAACAGTTTTGTATCTATTTTATAAAAAGAGTCACGGTGGCCAATTAGCGGAGATGAATCGGCTGTCTGCCCGACTCGGAATCGCGCTTGCTCAAATTAACTTCACCCGCTAGAGAGATGATTATCTTATTTGTTGGTAAGTAAAGTCCTGAAAGTTGTCATGCATACTTATACTGTTGTTAAGTTTTAAATAAATTAAAAAAAGACAGCTTGTGTTGCGTCTTTATATTGTTTGTGAAATAGCGAACAATATTTTTTAAACACATCCTGTAGGTATTCTCCCTTTACAATTTAATATCTTGGAACGTAAGAAAATTTTTAAATTTCTTAAAAAATTAATCCGCCGTGCTAGAAAGGGGCGAAATGTTTATCAGTTATCAATTATCGAGGACCGCTCTCTGTCCTTAGAATGAGAAACAACAAGGAGAATTTTTATATTTTTAACTTCTGTTTCACCCCATAACCTTTCCTAGTAATTCAATATAACCCTAAATTTGTATATCTTCTTGACCGAAGAATCCCGCTCGTTATTCATTGCTACAATTAAATGCATGTGTATGTCAAATCAATGTAAGGTGCTGCTGGGCTTAGTAAAAAAACTGCCTTGGTCGCAATGTCCCCAAGTTCCACCTTCGGAGGTGATATGGCAAGGCTGGTGTTATAATGCTTGGTCCTTGCTTCTAAATTACGAGGGCCCATTCTTTAGGTCAGTCTACAGTCACTGGGGTTCCCCAAAGAATCAAAGTCCGAAATCATTTCGTTCAAAGTGAATTTCCATATTACCCTTAGCTACAAATGGATGAATAAAAACAACAACATATGTTGTAAGTAATATTTATGTATACATGTGAGGAAAATTCTCAGGGGTTTTCAAAACTTAAATCAAGGGCTAAAAATTCCCGCGTCATTTTGCATTCCCCTTTTTAACCCCTAACCTAAACTGACCACTGGGGCTACAGTTTACGCCCTCAGAGAAGGGGAATGTCCAATTATAATCCTACATGGCCCTAGCGGACAATTTAAAAGCAACAATATTTGCAAATAAAAAGGAGATACACGCTGTCGGAGACAGATTTTTCTAGAGATATTTTCCCACAGATGCTGACTCAGGTGTTACGTGTCTTATACATAGAACTTCATGCTAGTTGACCCTTCAGTTTGTCTTGTCCCTGTGATGAGGTGGGAACCCGTCCACCAACGTTATCTTAATAAAGGTCTTCAGCTAAAACGGTTTCCTGTTTATGGCCATGACTGCAACCACCCATCGAAAAGTCCGTCTCATTACATATATATATATATATATATATATATATATATATGTATATATATATATATATATATATATATATATATATATATATAACATATTCAGGAGTTCGTCACCAATCACCATAATAAATTCATTATCACAATCACATAAGATAGTCGTGCTGACCCAGGTGTTACGTGTCTTGTACATAGAACTTCATGCTAGCTGACCCTTCAGTTTTTCTTGTCCCTATGATGAAGTGGGAACCCGTCCTTCAACGTAATCTTAATAAAGGTCTTTAATTGAGACAGTATAATTTTTATGGCCATGACTGCAACCACCCATCGAGAAGTCCGTCTCATTACATACATAT
Organism: Pardosa pseudoannulata; assembly: GCA_032207245.1. Lineage (NCBI taxonomy): Eukaryota > Metazoa > Arthropoda > Arachnida > Araneae > Lycosidae > Pardosa > Pardosa pseudoannulata. The sequence continues at coordinate 95,273,088 of CM063510.1, forward strand.
ATATTATGTATACACACATATATATATATATATATATATATATGTATGTGTGTGTGTGTGTGTGTGTGTGTGTGTGTGTGTGTGTGTGTGTGTGTGTGTGTGTGTGTGTATATATATACAGTGGGAAGTTGGGAGGAAAGATGACGGCAAAAGGAGGTTGGGATGTGTTATGTGGTGTGGTTGGATGAGGGAGTTGTATATTCTTTATATTATTAAAAAGTGTATATATTTGGGAAAGAGTTAATTGCATTTACTTAATGTTACTTTATTTAATTTAATTTTCATGTATTATACAATAAAGTTCAATGAATGTTTTACCAAGTAATATTGTTCTCGTTGGTTATATTTTTTATGCTGCATAGTAACGAAAATGTTATAGAAATATATCAAAATTATTGTTTATTTCTAGTACATATTTTTATGTCTTTAAAAATAATGTAGCTGTGAATTACCAAAATCCATTATAATAAAATAGGTTACGATAGTTTTATTATATACCTTAATAATTTATTGTTTTTAATATTTAGTAAGCAAAAGGGAAAATAAGTGACTTAATTTATTTCTAGTTTTATTTATAAATTATTCTATATATATTTAATTTCATTTCTTACTTTAAAAATTTATGTGACATCAGGTACTATTTTTTTAAATTTTAGATTTTGCTTTTAGTTTTCCTTATTTTTATGACTTTGTATACATGTATACATATATATCTATTTATATACATTTATATGTGTATATATATATATAAATATATATATATATATATATATATGTATGTATATATATATATGTACGTATGTATGTATGTATATATATATATGTACGTATGTATGTATGTATATATTTATTTATATATATATATATAAATATACATATACATATACATACATATAATCACAAACTGGGCTACAGCATTGTAAATCATGTATCTTCAATATACGTGGTTTAATTTGGAGAGCTAGCCTAGATGAGTTGCCATTGTATGCATAAAATGCTTGCAAAAAATACTTGCAAATATAGATCTACACTTCATTAACAACGCTTAAATAAATAGATATTACCTATATTTTAATGTTTTTTTCATATTTTACTTAATTTAAGCCTATAGGATAGATATAATACATTGAATTATTTAAAATGACTTGAAAAACAAATCATTTTTGGGCATTTTTGGTGCTTCAGCATATCGTAAAAGGAACTTCGATTTTATGCACTGAAAAAAGGACGTGTAAAAAAAGGAACGTAAGAAATTACATTTGGTTGCAATTTATACTCGTTTTAAAAATGTTTATACAAACTTTTATTAATAAATAGAATTTGTGAAATGAATTATCACATTCAAAACAGTTCATATATATTACTATTCACAATATGTTAAAATTCGATTCCTACAGTAAGGTAAGTCATGGCATTTGGAATTATTATTTAGCTGCTCATGGGCAAAACAGTACACATACTGGACTTTCAGTTGCTAATAAACTATCATATTCGTTAACATTCTGCATCACACGAGATTGATTTCTTATGAATGTTTTAATCTATAGTAGTGGTTTTAGTGCTACGGTCTACTTTTTGCAACACGAGTACTAATGAGACCGGGACCTACTGCTTAAAGCCGATTCCGAGAAGCTACGAACATCTATGCCACAAGTGGCATAGATGTGCCACAAGTGGCAATCACACAGTGGCATGGATGTTCATCCATGCCACTGTGTGATTCGAACCCGCGAACTCCGGTTCAGAAGGCCATCACCCTAACCATTCAGCTATCGTTCGGTGTATGATAGTGGTTGCAAAACATTATTGGAATACATTTATTACCCAGACCGGAGGCTGGGTGTGAAGCAGCTAGTTATATATAAAAATTGAAAACTCCTCCTTCACATCTGTGTCTTTTCGGCCTGTTATTATTGCAATAATGTCTTTATCTCAGTTATCTGAATGGGATAACTGTTTCTTCTTGCATCTATAAAGTTAGAGCATTATAGTAATTCTTCCGCAAACAATTTCATCAAATCACAGAGTTCATCATTTAAACATTCATCGATATATTTTAAAGAAGTAGGCACAAGATGTAAAAATAACCCTGGAGTCAGAAATAGTTCCGAGGGAAATTTCATTTCACCAAGCGCTAGGAATTTTCTTATTCTTTTTATTATTATATAAAACATTTTTATGAAATTATTCTTATATAATCGATGCTTAGAACTCTTTTCAATTATTCATTCTTTCTGTTTTTTAAAAAAATTTATACTCACGAACGCTTCTTGAAACATCGAGATAAGTAAGGAGTAAAATTTAAAATACCAAGGAAAAATATTTCATTGAATCCTTTTTATATAAATTCGAGGTATCGGGAAAATCGAGATGAGTGAAGTCAAGATATCAGTAGTTGACATTTCTTATATTTAATATTTAAGTAATAGATATGGAAATAAGTTAATTTATTTCTACTTTTATTTATAATTTATTCTATGGATATTTAATTAAATCCTTACTTTAAAGAATTACTTTATATTTATGCAGATGGCAGCACAAATCTTTTAACTATAAAAGTAGGATTGAAATATAATGTAATATTTAAGCAGGTTTGGTTGATTTCACACGGCGGATTTTTTTAATAACTTAATACTGATAGGCTCCAAGATTATTCTATAAATCCAGATTATCTGTGGATTTCAGAGAAGATAGATGTTTTTATTTCTTTAAGAATGGCAACACCTTTTTGGGCTGGTGAACTGCATTCTATTATCGGTGTAATTGCTGCTTTGGATAGATTATGTTAATTGTTTCCTAATTCCTTTAGTATGTTATTTTTTTTTTCAATATTATATGAAATTTTGATTTTCTCAACCTATATTTGCTATGTTTGTACTGAGGGGAGTATTGTGTGCAAAAAAACTTTTAACCCCAAATTGGAGTACGAAATCTCTAACGACATTTGCAAACATAATATTCATTCCAATCTTTTTTTCACTGTTATATGACTTCGGCATATTTTGTAAATTATAGATTATACTTTTAGTTTTCTTTATTTCAATGACTTTATATGTATAAAGTTTTGCAATATCAATATTTTTTTAAGTTAGGAATAGTAAGATGAATAATTTACAGGCTGTTAAACAGCCGTTATTCTGCAATAGTTCTGTACATAAGAGAAAATATTTTGAGTTCGCCTTTTTCTCATAAAGCAAAGAATACTAATGCTTTTCGAATTTCACGCAGCTAGTTTCCGTTCAAAATTCCGTTCGAGATCCAAAACAGAGAGAGATATTCATCTCACTGATTACATTAGAGCTAATCAGAATCTCAAAATACTCCTGTAAAAAATCTCCTTACCTGCAATTCCATTCGCAGTTTTAAGCGACCCATCGCAACCAAGCATTGTTTTTTGGAGACCCCGAAAAAATTTCCTTCGGTTCCTATTTGATCCCACGCTTATTTAGAGGCGACTTCTTAGTTTTTTTTCTTTCTTTTCCATCCCGCCAAAGAGAGACAGTAAAGAAAAAAAAATCTCCGCATTGTCTTTGTATCATCTGCAATCGATTAATCGTCTTACGTGACCGCGCATTTTTCCAATCACAAATTCGTGAGCGCTGGATTGGCAACAACAAGAAACGGAAACAAAAGTGGTGAACTCGGGAGCAGACGGTTTTTCTGCCATCTGTGGGCCGTATTTTGCATTGAGTGAGTGGCAGCGATGATCACTTCCGGGGTTGAAGGGTAGGGCAAGCCGCTTCATCGATACATCGTGGGTTTTTTGTTTTGTTTATATCGAGAGTTTAATGATATTTTTTTTCACTGTTAAAGGAAAGAAATAGTTTCGGTTTGCCTTGCCGTTTTGAAAAATTTAAAAAAACAAAAACAAAGGAATATTAAGGCTAAGGTTTTATTCTTATTTCAAAACAATACGATTCGCAAGTATTCGCTTGTACTTATAACAGAACAAAGTTATATGGATGCGGTAGTATCCATTGTAGAAATAACTGTAATAACACAGTCAGGAGCTATCACAATTCAGAATGAGTTTCTCGAATTACACATTCACTATTACTTTCTATAGAATTACTTCCGCTAAATCTCGCAGCTTCAAAAATATTTTAATACGCAACACAAGTGTAAAACCATTCCTTTGTAATACCATATAAAATATGCAGCTGAACCTTATGCCATTCTAATAGTGAAATCACAATGGAAAATGGTCTAAGAGTGTTAATTAAGGTGCGTATTACAATCAATAAAGATACAAGATTTGTCTTCCAAAGAACACTTTTCTTTTTGTGCATAATTCAGCTGTTTCTCCGTTTTATGCAATCTAATAAGGTTAAAATAAGCATTGAAAGGAAAATCAATGGAACATTATCAAGTAGTTCCGTGTTCTGAGGTTTGTGAGATAAAGTTTTGTTTTGTTTTGTTTGGAACGCTACGGTCTACGTTTCTGCAACAAGATAGCTAATGAGACCGGGACCTACTGCTTAAAGTCGATTCCTAACAGCTACAAACATTCATGCCGCAGTGGGATTCAAACCCATGAACTCCGGTACCAAATATCAGTGGCCTAACCTTTCGGCCATCGTTCGGCTTGTGAGACAAAGCAATGTCTAAGAAAACCGGAGTACAGATGCGGCAGTGGAAGAGCTAGCGGGCTTGAGACAAGTCCATACGTAAAATGCTCAACTTTACAAATGTTGCAAGCGTATGTGAGAAATATAGAACTAGAAAGTCTAAATGAGTTAGCGGTGTTAAATATATTATGAGGCAGTTTTATGTTATTTTATTGTTGCTTTTTGTGCCACTTGGTATATTTAAAATACAATTGAGTTAGTTTTGTGTTAAAATATCATATACTAAACTCCTCGGCGCAACAGCCCCTAGGGGGCCAGTGCCTACGGTGCCAATCTCTGTTTTCTAGACCATGGGCCCTGGGCTACGAAGCATATGTTCCGGTTAGGTGGTCAGCCTTACGTGGAACCCCCAGTGTTTACTCCCAAGCATACTTGGTCCTCAGTTTCTTAACCCACTGAAGGGATGGAAGGCTGAGTCAACCTTGCCCAGCCCGGGGATCGAACCTCTGTAGCGTGGGAAATCGATGCGAAAATATCATATTATATATATATATATATATATATATATATATATATATATATATATGTATATATATATGTATATATATATGTATATATATATGTATGTATATATATATGTATATATATGTATATATATGTATATATATGTATATATATATATATACGAGGGTTGGAACTTTAATAGTGGCAACAATGCACAATGGTGTAAAAACACTACTTAACAAAACCAAAGAATATCGCGTATACCACACGTGAGCTACATACCTACCTTACCTCTCAGAAAAAATAATCGTCCTTCCTACTACATGCGCGTGTGGAGTGACGCGAAGAACGGATCCTTGTATTAGCTTTCGGCCTAAAGTGTTGTCAGGATGTTTTGAGAACAAGAACAACGAAGTTGGATAAAAATTCAATGTGTCAGAGGTCTTACAACAGGACAATGCCATCTGAGGCTTCAACATCCCCTTTACACTCCAGGTCTAAGCCCTTGTGACTTTGTCTTAATTCCTAAGATAAAGGAATCACTTCGTGGCATTCGCTTCAGAACTGTTTCAGAGATTCTTGTGTCAATAGACCGGTGCATTCAAACAGAACAGGCGCTGCTACAGGTGTTCTGCTACTTCCCATCGTTGGAAACGGGTTATAGACAATGTATGCGACTATATTAAAGGACTGTAAAACATGGTGACATGAATTACTTTTGTATTCCATGTAAATAAATAGTTGCCACTATTAAAGTTCCAATCCTCGTGTATATATATATATATATATATATATATATATATATATATATATGTATGTGTGTGTGTGTGTGTGTGTGTGTGTGTGTGTCTGGTGGAGGTTGTAATGATATTTTTAACCTAAAAATCTAACCAACTTAATAATAAATCTAACTTAAAATAACTTTTGGCCTATTCTATCCTTTTACCGCAAAACTTGGCGACTATCTTTTGTTCTTTCTATTGAGTTGGCGAGTCCGAAAACACCAAAATTAATTCCTGCTGTAATTAGCACTTTTTATATAATTCTTTATATAATAAGTTTCACTTCCTTCTCACGTGACTAACCATTAAAATTGATTGGCTGGCTCACACTTCCATGTACATTTCCATGTACGAGTTTTTTAGCGCAGACGCCTTCGGTAGATGATGCTATAATCAACTGCATTTCTCTTGTCCTGTCACAGTAAGCTTCTAATATCAATCATTTAAAATGGCTTACCTCAACAAGTCTTTTCGTTGACGCCGGCGTTGTTCTGATCTAATCAAACTCAATACGAGTGTCGAAATAAAACTTCCATTTTCACAAGACAACATTTATTTAACCCTCTATATTCATTCTTGAAATTTCAGATGCAGCTATCAGGGTTTTATTTTGTTTAGCTGCTCAGCGATATATGCTGTCAGACATCACTTACACTACTCACAAAAACAGAAGAACAAACATAAACCGAAACTCTCTTTCAAGAAACGAAGTGAATTAATCACTTGTGAGCAGTGGCGTGCGGTAGGTGTTCATGCAGGGTGTGCAGACAGCAACAACAACATTAATAATAAAACCATAAAAATGTACATTAAACACTTCCTTAACGTTTATTATTCATTTGTACACAAAATCCATACGTCTATCCGTATTAATAATAAAATAACGAAAAGCTTATATTTCCACGAAAAACTTATTTTTTCAGCAAACGTAGCACTACATGGCGCCCGCCGCTGCGGTGCCTCATCAGGAGGCTTATTGGTGCCGACAAACCGAAAGTCCAGTCCACGAGCAGAGGATTTCGCTGCACGCTGGTGCAATAGATCGAACTGTTTCTCGTTCGGTTAGCGGATTAAATTATATTTATTAATTGTTTTTAACATTTTGGAAATCATATACTCTGCGAAAAATATCTTCACAATTTTAAAAAACAAAACTAGGGATATGTTGTTACAGATATAACTTATATACTGTCTGTAAAACACAATGAATGGTAAAATTTGGACTGTTCTGTTAGAATTTGTTTCTTTTTTGTCTAACAAAAGAAAATTGTTTTTCAGCGAATTATTTCTATAAATATAATACATCACCGAAATTACTTTACCACACTATTTTCCTTTATATTGATGAAATACTTCTTTTATATTTTCAGGAAAACAAAATCTTACAATATATAAATTTAAACATTAACCGTCTGCAAAATCGTATGGCCAGTTAATCAGTTAAAAAACCAAAAGCGCTTCCGCACGTAAGTCCCCACTCTAATACAACGCTTAATAAACCGTACCTTCGGATGATTCTGAATGCCAAGTGCAGGAAAAATAGCTGCCCTTGATTCAGTGCTATAGTATGCTGTTTTTCTCCGGTAGCCCATACATATAAAGCGTGATTTTCTATTAGTGCGCAGTGCATACACTTAAAAATTCCTTATGTTTGTTTGCTTTTGAACGCGCTACGTGGTGCATCACCTAGTACCGCACGCACTGCGAGAATACAAGCAAGCAAATCAACATGATATTTGAATATATTGTAAATAATATTTATTATATACCATATAAAGATAGGTAGACATGGGTGCAGAAATTTATTCTCTCTCATTATTTTGCTAGGGTGTGCAGTACACACCCTGCACATATGGACCGCACGCCACTGCTTGTGAGGGTAGAATGGCCCGCCACCTTACGGCCAGAATGGGACATTTCTTTTGCAAAATTCTGTTCTTTGTTTTCTATTTCGGCAACGTTTTTACTTACGACTGTACCCAAATTAATGTAGAATACCATTATAAAATCCAAAAAATGATTTTTTTTTCAATTTTCACAAATAAGTACCCGAAAGGATTAAAGATTCGGGCTTGATTTCTTTTCAGTTGCCATCGACATTATGAAAAGAAACGATAATTTTATTGTTGAATTATTTTTTGTTATTATAATTTTATTGTTGCTATATTGAAATACCACTCCACTTTGAAATTTTTCCAGTGTTATAAAAAAAAAATTAGAAATTTCCTTTTACCTGAAAGTCGTAACCGAAGTACCTATGCATTCTTTACGGGATGAATGGAACATTTTTTAAAAACCATTTCTGGTGGTAAATTAGTAAAAGAAATAAAACAAGCACTGGAGTGTTGCAGCTCGTAGTGTCAATGTACTTTTATAAACAACAGAATTTTCACACTATTGAGCAGAACTTTCATCTGCTTGCTACTTTATTCACAAAGTACCGTGGTAGATGGACCGGTATCATCTATTAACGAGAAAAGATTCTGAACGGAAAGAGAACAACAAAAAAAATTTTTTTAAACACATATTTCTGTTTCCTAGCGAAAACTTCACTCACTGTTGAGTTTCATGGAATTCTACTGAAACCCATTAACTTTTTTTTTTATTTCACTGTGTAACGTGGGAGAAACACATTAGTATTACGCAGTAAAATACCTTGAAAAGTAATTTCTTCTGAAAAACTTAGCCATCTCTATTTTTATCTATTTTTTTTATTGGTAGGTAATATAGATATAAGCATCTCGTCTCAAATTACAAAAATAATTGTACACAAAATAAGTATTTTGTTGTAAGATTGACTTGGGTTAGGCTTGGTTTGAAGTGCTACGGTCAAGTTTTTTGTAGATATGAGAGCAATTGCCCTGGGATGTTCGTAGGACAAGATAATTGTACTTCACCTTATGTTTATTGTTTTTCGTCTAAATCAAGCATTTTCTGACGCGTTTTTCCCCCATTTCCATACTATTTCTTTTAATGTTATTGCCAACAAAGTATTCATGGATGCATTACCAATGATAGCAAACTCAGTACTAGAGGGCTTGGCCCAGGGAGTACTGTTGTCAATTCTTCCTATGTGGTCCTATGTGGTAGGACAAGATTCTGTAAAGAAACCCTTTTCAGTCTCCCTAAATAAAAAAAAAATTAGCTAACTGTTATTCTTAAACACGTCTGCATTGGGAAAATTGTATACGAAAATGTGTATCGAAATTTTTATCTTCTTTTTTACTATTACCATTGTTTGAAAGATTATCTCGACTTTTGAACCAGAGCATTATTATTACCTTTGTTTAAAAGAGGGCCCCGAACCGGAATTGAACGGAAAACCGGAAAAAGTTGTCAATTTGGTCAGAACGAAAACCTATAACTGAACCTATAACAAAAAATCGATTTATTTCGGTTAGATATATCTTCAATCATGTATACTCATATATCTTCAACCAACTTATCAATATTTTCTAATTTAACATCAATCCAATAATTATCGTCGTTACATTTACGTTGCTACTTGATTTATTGTTTCGATGGTCCCTAGTACTTTTCTGTTTTAGTTTTGCATGAAACTACTCGTAGGAGGCAGATTTAAATCGATTGAATGTTCAGTTATGAAACGCGATTTCGATAAGGGATAACAATACCGATGCTCGCCGTTCTTTAATTATCGATCGTAAAGTAACATGCTGTACACAAGATAAATATTCTGTTGTAAGATTGGCTTGGGTTAGATTTGGTTTGAAATACTACGGTCAAGTTTCTTGTAGATATGAGAGCAATTGCTCTGGGGTATACTTAGGACAAGATTCTGGAAGGAAACCATTTTTAGTCTCCCTAAATAAAAAAATTTAGCTAACTGTTATTCTTAAACACGTCTGCATTGGGAATATTGTACACGAAAATATGCAGCGAAATTTTTATCTTTTTTTTCACTATTACCATTGTTTGAAAGATTATCTCGACTTTTCGAGGAAATTCAGATCATTATTATTACTTTTGTTTAAAACAGGGCCTGGAACTGGAACTGAATGGAAAACCGGAAAAAATTGTCATTTTGGTCAGAACGAAAACCAGAACTGAACCGATAACAAAAGATCGATTTATTTCGGTTTGATATACCTTCAATCATGTATACTCATATATCTTCAACCAACTTATCAATATTTTCTAATTTAACGTCAATCCAATAATTATCGTCGTTACATTTACATTGCTACTCGATTTATTGTTTCGATGGTCCCTAGTACTTTTCTGTTTTAGTTTTGCGTGAAACTACTCGTAGGAGGCAGATTTTAATCGATTGAATGTTCAGTTATGAAACGCGATTTCGATAAGGGATAACAATGCCGATGCTCGCCGTTCTTTAATTATCGATCGTAAAGTAATATTCTGTTGTAAGATTGGCTTGGGTTAGATTTGGTTTGAAGTACTACGGTCAAGTTTCTTGTAGATATGAGAGCAATTGCACTGGGATATACTTAGGACAAGATTCTGTAAGGAAACCATTTTTAGTCTCCCTAAATAAAAAATGTAACTAACTGTTATTCTTAAACACGTCTGCATTGGAAAAATTGTATACGAAAATGTGTAGCGAAATTTTTATCCTTTTTTTCACTATTACCATTGTTTGAAAGATTATCTCGACTTTTCGAGGAAATTCAGATCATTATTATTACCTTTGTTTAAAACAGGGCCTCGAACTGGAACTCAATGGAAAACCGGAAAAAATTGTCATTTTGGTCAGAACGAAAACCAGAATTGAACCGATAACAAAAAATCGATTTATTTCGGTTCGATATATCGTCAATCATGTATACTTATATATCTTCAACCAACTTATCAATATTTTCTAATTTAACGCCAATCCAATAATTATCGTCATTACATGTACCTTGATTCTCGATATCTTGTTTCGATGGTCCCTAGTACTTTTCTGTTTCAGTTTTGCGTGAAATTACTTGTAGGAGGCAGATTTACTTCGATTGAATGTTCAGCTGTGACACAGTTCTTCAGTTGTGAATTCAAGCACACATTTCTACAAAATTGAAATATGGAAACAGATGCATATTTTTATCGTTTATGAAAAATAAAAAAATGATAAAAACACGCAAACATGTCTCATTCACTACATAAGACGATAAGGGTATATAACGACGATATAAGAGGCGATGAGTATCAGAAGCATTGGTATTTTTTAAATAAATAAAATAACATTATGCTAATTTTTAATTCAGTTGGCACCACTTTTCCTTATCTTCATTACTACTAGTAGTACCTATAAAATGTAAGTAGCATATATATTGCATTTTTGTAGATCCTTATAGTAATTATACCAGTAGGCCATACATTTCCAAGGGTGTCGTGTTTTAAAGCCTTTACTGCGTCATGTCTTTCAGAAAATACATCAGCAATGTAAGTATTTTTTAGTCAATTTGCAGTTATATATCACTAAAGTGAAAAAAAAGTTTTGAAGAAATGAAACAATTGCTATATTTGATATTTTGACATGCAAGTCAAAAACTAATAGAATTAACCTCAGTTTGACTTTCTTGCTATAGAAACTTTAATTTTTCTCCTGTCAGAAGTCAGTTCGGGCTTCATTGGTAAAGGGTTAAAATGAAATGGACATCAATTTGTCTTTCGTGTTATAGAAACTTTAATGTTTGTCCTGCCAGAAGTCAGTTCGGGCTTCATTGGTAAAGGGTTAAAATGAAATGGACATCAATTTGTCTTTCTTGTTTGTTATAGAAACTTTAATTTTTCTCCTGCCAGAAGTCAGTTCGGACGTCATTGGCAAAGGGTTAAAATGGAATGGACCTCAATTTGTCTTTCGTGTTATAGAAACTTTAATTTTTCTCCTGCCAGAAGTCAGTTCGGGCGTCATTGGCAAAGGGTTAAAATTGGAATAGACCTCAATTTGTCTTTCGTGTTATAGAAACTTTAATTTTTGTCCTGCCAAAAGTCAGTTCGGACGTCATTGGCAAAGGGTTAAAATTGGAATAGACCTCAATTTGTCTTTCGTGTTATAGAAACTTTAATTTTTGTAATGCCAGAAGTCAGTTCGGGCGTCTTTGGCAAAGGGTTTAAATGAAATGGACCTCAATTTGTCTTTCGTATTTGTTATAGAAACTTTAATTTTTCTCCTGCCAGAAGTCAACTTGGGGGTTATTGTCAAAAGGGTTAAAACAGAATGGACCTCAATTTGTCTTTCGTGTTCGTTATAGAAACTTTAATTTTTCTCCAGCCAGAAGTCAATTCGGGGGTCATTGTCTAAAGGGTTAAAATAGAATGGACCTAAATTTGTCTTGCTTGTTATAGAAACTTTAATTTTTCTCCTGCCAGAAGTCAAGTAGGACTTCATTAGCAAATGGTTAAAATGGAATGGACCTCAGTTTGTCTTTCGTGTTATAGAAACTTTTTCTCCAGCCAGAGGTCAGGTAGGACTTCATTTGCAAAGGGTTAAAATGAAATGTACTTCAATTTATCTTTCGTGTTATAGAAACTTTAATTTTTCTCCTGCCAGAAGTCAATTCGGGCGTCATATGCAAAGGGTTAAAATGGAATAGATCTGACTTTGTCTTTCGTGTTATAGAAATTTTCTCCTGCCAAAAGTCAGTTCGGGCGTCATTGGCAAAGGGTTAAAAGTTTGAAGATCTTTGCTGTAGACGTCATTATCATATTTCACGGCATCAATCAAAATTTTCACTGCTCCAGCTTATCGCATATCAATAGGTGCAACGACGGCGATATGCTTCGCCAAGCGAATTTCCAGTTCTTTAGTAGTAAAAATATTAACTAAAAGTTAACTACTGTGCCATGTCTTGTGAACAATTAGATCGATGTTTGCGAGTTTCAAACTTAACAAGCCGGTAGTTTCGGCTCCTTTTCGGCGATTTTCCCCTGTCACGACATTGTAGGCTTGGTTCAGATTCTTTTGTTAGAAAAGACTAGATGTAACTTTTGTGTTGTTGTTGTTCCCTAATGAAAAGTACTTGCTTTTTTTTCAGTATTCACCCATGCAACACCGCGGACTCTGTAGCACCGAATCTCTTTTGATTTGCAACTATATATGTGCAGTCTTTAAATTCCGTGCAACAGTAAGAAATGATCCAACAAGTTCTATCTTCATATCTTTATGCAAAATATTCTGTGTCTGTCTGTTTAAATCGTTGGATTAATCTTGATTAAATTTTGTGTCTTAACTCAGATTGACAAAACGTATGTTTAAAGCAAATTGAATGGAATCTTATGGCAAGATTTGTTTTAGGCATTTAATTTTACCTATTTTAATTTGGCATATTTCTTTCTCTGAAATATTATTTTCGTCATTTTTTAACCTCTCTGCACACTATTTCTTCCGTTGCTAAACACTAATGGAGTAATCGTTTGCAAAATTAAACGTAGTTAGCATTTTATGTAAGTCACATTGTTAATAGTTTTTATTTTATAAATTTCCCAGTTCTCTTTAAATAATATCGCAAAAAATATTTTTGAAAAAAATTGTTCTATCAATCTTCTCTCTCTCTCTCTCTCTCTATATATATATATATATATATATATATATATATATATATATATATATATATATATATATATATATTATATATATATATATATATATATATATATATATATATATATATATATATATATATATATATATATATATATATATATATATATATATATATATATATATATATATATATATATATCGAAATTATTTAACATTAATATTTCCTTTAAAACCTCCTCTCTCCCCTTATAATTCCTTAAAATCTTTTTCCCAGTCTCTAAATGTCTTAATCAAAGGAGCGTCCTCGACTTAAAATTTTTTCAAAACATTTCCCAAAGCTTTCTGTCTATTCAACACGCTTTCCAGCTACCGCCGGCAAATGACTCTGCGTTTTTCCTATCATAACTGTTTAATTCGCTGAGTTTCTTCTACCTTGGGAAAATTCTTTCTGTGTTCGCTCTTGGGTAACCTCTGTTTGAGCAAACTGATTTTTGTGTCTTTTCCTTTGTTTGTCTGTCGTTGACTAGTAAAGATGTCCGTTTTAGCAGCTCTAAAATAAAGTTTTAATTAGACTTGTGCCGTTCTCTTCAATGGCCCGACTGCATTGCTATTACTGTTAGCTTATTAGGCTTTTCCTTGCCCAGTAGCCCCAGCAAGTAAAAACAATACGGGCTACATAATTATTGTCACTAGAGGAAATAATTTTTACATATATATATATATATATATATATATATATATATATATATATATATATATATATATATATATATATATATATATATATATATAAGCAATTTGGGTGTGAAAGAGATTTTACAATAGTTTTTGTTTCTTTTTATTGTACACTACCCGTTTTATTCTTCTCAGCTAGGCACATAAAAAGACTTTTCATACAAATATAACATTAATATATTTAGAAATTTGATAGTTTTGTCATCCGGCATGTAAGAATTTCCCCCTATTAAAAGACACTCTATAAACATTTCGTGGCTTATTCACAAATATATAAGGAAAGTAATCACTTGATAACATTTAACTTTTAAGATTTTTGGTAAAGGTAATAATTTATTTAAAAACCATAATCATCTTTTATCATTTACATAATTAAAAATCTGAAATTTAAAGAACATTTTATAACAAAACCATGGATTACCACTTATAAATTCGGTTACATGCCGGTCTCTTTCAATGGCCCGACGGCATCGTTATTACTGTTAGCTGATTAGACTTCTTGCTGAATAACCCGGGCAAGTAAAAACAATAGGGGGATACATAATTATTGTTATTAGAGGAAATAATTATTACGCACACACACACACATATGTGTGTGTGTGTGTGTTAGAAGTTGATAATGAGAAATGAAACCAAATTTGTGTCTTATCATCACTGCCCACAAACATAATAAAACAAAAGAAATTTTTACACATTCTACGCCAAACTAACATGCACATCTTGACATGTGATGGGGCCTTAACAGTTAATTGTAAACAAGACAGTAAAAAAACATAAAAATGTTCTTTTACTTTCTATGAATGACCTATTAACCATAAAACAAACTTTTTAAAAGTGTGAAAAATATTTATTTACAATCAGTCTCAAGTGAAGAAAAAGAAATGCTTTTAAAATATCACTTCAATAATTTAAGCTAACAAAAAATCGATAACGTCTGAAGGCCTGCCCCGGGCTCTTCTCTGCAAAAGACAAAATTCAATCATACACGTATAGGAGAATATACAACAACAGCAACCACTTTCTCGCGCTATCTGGAAACTGCTGTGCAGTTATTAACAGCAATTAACAGGTCCGGGTTTCCATCAGTGAAATCGGTCAAATGGCGCCATTTTCACAGAGTGGCGATCCCGCCATAATTCTCCAAACTACAAGCGAGAGGAGTATTTAAGAAAAGAAAGAAATATCTTGGTCTGTGATCTCCGAAAAAAAAAAGCCGCCTCATTAAAATATCTAATAAGCGGTCGATCAACTCCTCAACTCGGCTACGCAAAAGGTAAACAGAAGCAAACAAAGGAGAGTGGAACATTCAATCGTGTGAAAAGCAAACAAATATCAATCGTTTGTTTAGATAATAATGGACGAAGAGAAGTTCAACGCTTTACGGGGCGCTATGCATTAATTTTTTGCTCTTTTTTAAAAAGCATTGTGGTCGTCGTTTATTTATAGAAGGAGCTGGTTGGCTTGTAAGGGAGACATAATAAAAGAGAGATCGAGGAATGTATTTGTACTTAAAAAGAAAGTATGATAAATCTGAAAGAAAATGTTGTATGAAATTAATGCATGTTCATTATTAGTAAATGGGGTCCAGTTCGTCTAAAATAGTATCAATATATACTTGCTAAAGGTTTTCATTTTTATTTGTTAGAAAAATATGGATCTGTATTTCAGCATTTAGTCTCCCCGACACAGTTCGCTTTTACATTTACTCCACTACCAAGTACAGTAGGTCTTCTTTTATCTA
This sequence comes from Pardosa pseudoannulata, assembly GCA_032207245.1. Taxonomy (NCBI): domain Eukaryota; kingdom Metazoa; phylum Arthropoda; class Arachnida; order Araneae; family Lycosidae; genus Pardosa; species Pardosa pseudoannulata. The sequence goes on from CM063510.1 coordinate 95,288,925, forward strand.
GAAAAAATAATGGGAAAAGAAAATTCTTGGTAAAAACATTATGGATATACAGTTGAACTTGGTTCATTTTAATTTTTAGGGAAGTGTAAATAATTTCAAATTATCCAAAATTCGAAATATCCGATTTTTCTAAAATGTATAACACCATTTATCTTATTTTAACGTGTCCAAGAAAAGAATTAAGAAAAACACAATCACCAGAAGTAACAAAATTATCCTTTAGTTTTATTTTATACATATGCGAAATCCTCAAATTTATTTAAAAATAAAAATAAAAATAGATCCTTTAACATTAAAATGCCCGGAACCTTGCAGTATTCTATTATGAAAAATGCCAACGGATATATACATATATATACATATATATACATATACATATATATACATATACACATATATATATACATATATACATACATATATATATATATATATATATATATATATATATCATTATATGTATGTATATACAGACATGCACACGCAAACACACATGTATATATATATATATATATATATATATATATATATCATTATATGTATGTATATACAGACATGCACACGCAAACACACATGTATATATATATATATATATATATATATATATATATATATATATATATATATATATACATATATATATATATCATATATACATATATATATATATATATATATATATATATATATATATATATACATATATACATGCATATATATACATGTAATATAGCAAAAATATTTAAATTTAATATTTCCTTTAAAAACCTCTTTTCTTCCATTCTAATTCCTTAAAATCTTTTTCCCAGCTTCTAATTGTCTTAATCAAACGGGCTTCCTCGACTTAAAAATCTTTCGATACATCTCCCAGAGTTTTCTGTCCTATAGATGTAAATTTTCTGTCTATTCAACACGTTTCCCAGCTGTCGCCGGCAAATGGCTCCGCGTTTTTCCTGATCTTACACTTAAATTCACTGAGTAAGTGGGAAAATTCTTTCTGTCTTCGCTCTTGGGTGCACCTCTGTTCGAGCAGAGTGATTTTTGTGTCTTTCTTTTGTTTGTCGTTGACTAGTAAAGATGTCCGTTTCAGCACCTCTAGCGTAAAGTTCTAATTAGACTTGTGCCGTTCTCTTCAATGTGGTCCGACTGCATTGTTCGTTGTTAATTCTAGCTGATTAGGCTTTTTCTTGCCCAGTAGCCGGGACAAGTAAAAACAATAGGGCTATATAATTATTTTGACTAGAGGAAATAATTTTTACACATATATATATATATATATATATATATACAGACCCGGCCATGGCTATAGCACACTAGACGCAATCTAGGGGTGCCGTAAAAAAAAAGGCGTAAATCTTTTTATTTATTTATTTTTACATTTTTGTGGGAATATTTTCTTTAGTTCTAATTCTATAACGTCTCTCTTTCTTCTTTTAATCAATAGTGAATATTTTTAGTAGTAATTTTTTAATTTTTTTTTTTCAAATATGGTACCGTCAAAGGACAAATTCAATAGTAAAATGTATAATTTTTGGAAAAATAAGTACCTTTATATTTTATAAAAATGTAGTCGTGTTGACCACACACTTTACACTGTCGTCAGTGATACTAAAAAAATTATGTTGAAAGTTAAGAACATCGGATTGCATCGAAAATTAAGCTTGAGTATCACTGTGTCTTTAAAAATTAAGTTTTTTTTATCAATGATATGCAGAAAAATTTAAAAGTGTGATTTAAAAATTAAAATTTTTTAAATAACCAGTACACATCAGTAAAACAAGTACTTTCTTAGTTTTAAAATTAGAGGGTGGAAGTTGAAAAATTGCCTAGGGACTTCGTACATCCTTGAACTCCCGCTGTATTATATATATATATATATATATATATATATATATATATATATATATACATTTATACATGTAAATATATATATATATATACATGTAAATATATATATATACATATTTTTATACACATAAATATATACGTATAAATATATACATATTTATATCTATGCATATATATGTATATATAAATATATATATATACATACATATATATATACATATATATATATACATATATATACATATATATATATATATATATATATATATGTATATATATATATATATATATATATATATATATATAATTATTATTATTATGCATTTCATTTTTCTATTCTAGTGTTACATCCAGGTTATTACAGATTTATAAAGCTTGAATACATGATTAATCAGAAGGTATATATAGTTATATTTGTACATAATTTTATAACTGTTACTTAAACATTACGCGAATAACAGTCTGAGTCGAATTTTGGTCGTGTAGTGGAATGGAATTCTAAAGTGTATTTGTATCTAGTTTCGTATTTTACCAATTTCTCCCCAAAAAATGGCGAAAACTGTATTTTATTGATATTGATTTCCCGGTCATTAAGCATTTCATATTTACCATTGAGACTAAACCGGTTCTCATATCTCTTAGTTTATTTGCCGAATGAAGTCGGTACTGATGAATGGTCACGGTCGAATATTGGTCAACTTAAAGAAGGTGAAAATAAAATCTACTAAAACCGCGTGATTACACCGCATCGAATATACTGCTCATGTCTGGGATAATTATAGACTGTACCGTGGCGATATATTGTGTATAAACTAATTTCCCTTTATCTAGGGGTCGTCACGGGTGGTAAGCTCCCCCGTTTCTGATAAGTCCCACACTCGACGAAAAAAAAATATAAATAAAACCTCGCAATTCAGCCGCCATTCTGATGCTCCTCAATTTTCTAACTCTCTTCCATTGCATTCATTTTGACCTTGACATAAAAAAAAACAGACAAACTCGGAAGATGCGGCGTTAAATTGTGCGTGTCAGAGGCTCACACGGGTTGCTCAACAAACACCCCGTGCCTTCCGTGACCGGGCCCTACTGCCCCTGAGAGGTTCCTCCGGAATAATTTTCGAACAAAATGAAGTAAAAATGGCTCCCATCATTGTCTCGGCGGAAGTTTTGTTTTACGGGGGATGTGTTAAAGACGCATTGTCTTGTGGGACAGGGGCGAAAGGTCGACTGGGCTATCGCTTGCGCAGGAAGTTGGAAGAGGCGTGACACCACCGAAGTGGGAACATAAACGGACGCCCAGCAAAATGACACACTTGTTACTTTTCATTACGCACCAAAGACCCAAAATTTCGTTTTTGAAGGAAGGTGGGAGATTCGACGGAGTTTCCGCATTCGAGACAGCCATGTTATTCCGCCCTTTACCACCTCACGGTGGTTCATTGGACTTCCGAAATGAAACAGTGTTTCGCAAGCTATTTGTTTCCAGGCTCTTTAATAGTAGGAAAGTAAAGCGTTTATTCAAATATATTTTCTTTTGCAAAGATTTAGGTTAAAAAAGGCAAAGTGCTCATTATACAAGGAATAATTTTTTCTGCTTACTGTTTTCTCATGATATACATATCAATAAAAAAACAGGTATTCAAAGACGAAAATTAAAAAGGAATATCGTACTCAGTAAAAATATTGCTGCATCTGCATTTCATCATTACCGCACTTCTTTTATGGAACACTGCTAGAACCTTTCCTTAAAAAAAAAAGATTCGAGAAAACTACATTTAATTTTAGGTGCGAAACATTTTTGCACACTCTTTTTCAAACGCAAATTAGAACATTTAACAGACATCAATTAAAAAAAAAAAAAAAGATAGCATCCTAGAGAATAGGATGTTCTATTACGTGGTATAATATTTTAAAAGAATTCTTTATAGGTGACTTTGCACTAAAGGAAATTTGATTTATCCCGTGGGTAAGCATTGAGAGAGAGGATTTCAATATGGCAGATTTGATATGGCAGGATTTCAATATTCGCACCTTAAATGGAACATCATAAGAAAACTTGTCGTGGGTAATAGCAGTAACTAGTCAAGAATCAGATGATCTTACGAACTACTGAAAAATTATAGACAGCTTCATAAATGTTTCTGAAATTCCCTATTTTACTCGCTTTGAGAGGAAATGGATTGAACTCCAGGGCAGCTCTGGGAGGAGGTTTGTGTGTGTACATGGGAGAATTCAACCATCATCCCTTAAAAAAGGATGGGGGTGTTTATTCTACAAGTTAGGCCATCAGTCCCACTTTTTAAAGAACCATGGACTACGTCCATAGGTCTATTATACCCAGCATCTCAATAGCATATTGAAGTACTAGAGATGTATTTCTGGAACCTAAGTCACGATGGTTAGAGAATAAGACAGGAGGAAAAAAGTATAGGGGAAATCAGCTTATGTGATGTTGTTTATGAAGATGGTTTCTCGTGTAAGGTTTTCGGTTGTGTTCCAGTGAGAAAAAAGATACATTTCGAAAATAAAGACACATTTTCTCGTTCATTGTAATCATCAAAAGTCTAATATTTATTGATAAAAATAAAGCCACGAATTTTTCTAGTATCTTGTTTCATCATATGGGATTTAGTTATTAAAACGCCAAAATTCTAACGGCGATCTTGCCGAACGATATCCGAATGGTTAGGGTGCTGGTCTTTGGAACCGGAGATTGTGGGTTCGAATGCCACTATGGCATAGAAGTTTCTTAGCCGTTCGAAATCGGCTTTAAGCAGTAGGTACTGGTCTCATTAGTCCTCGAGTTGCAAAATGTAGACCGTAGCAGTCCAAAACCAAACCAAACGAACGGCGATCTTTCTTACTGAAAACAGGGTTCACGTTTACTCACTTAGCGGGTTTTTGGCTCATATGTGTTATAATGGGTTCTGCAAAATTTCTGGTCCTGCGGATTCGAAAAGTTTTTGAGGGGGACAAGAAAATCTCGTGTTCCAAAATCCTCGAAAACTTTAAGAGAAAAGGAATAGAATTTTTCCAATTTCGAAGGAACGAAACTTCGACTAATTTTTGATATCGCAGAACCCAGAAAAAAAATGAGAAAAAAAAGGAAAAAAGTTTTCTAAGGGAAAAAAAAAGCTTCTCTTGTATGAAGAGAAAAAACTTGTCCTAGAAATAGACTTACGGGTAATAAAATGAAAATTTAATGTAGATTTCATTAAAAGAGCCAAATTTAAAAGTAGCCGGTGAGATTATTTCCAATGCAAGCAGAGATTTTTTTTAAAGGTCCGTCCACCAGGGCCTGATTATTGCATGGGCACTTGGGGCACGTGCCCTGGGCACGAAAATTTACTAATTGTACTAATTTACTAATGCACTAATTGTTATATATTGCTGCTTACTTGATGACTTTTTTTCTTATGCCAGCTGTATATTACTACTGCTTTAGTTAATGCTTTTTGTATGCATATCTTCTTGTATTCATCTCCTGGAGAAATTTATAATTTTTTACCTTTGTTTATCATTTTATAATGTGGTTATTATAATTTGCAGTAGTTGATATCAATTTCTGTGCTTAAATTTTACCTGCTAAATATTTAGTCCTGATAAATTTCAATTAATATCTTTGACATTATTTTGTGCATAACAGTTCAATTTTATGTCAATGTCATTGAAGTAATTTAATTTTCCTCGTGGTTTCTTGTTCATTTGAACTTTTTCAGTGTAATTTTAAATGCAGATGCACAATTTCTTTTTCGTTAAGTTTTAATAAATTATTGATCGAGGTAATTGTGTTTGTCATGAACTATATTGTTTCCCATTTACTTTACTTTTACCTTTATTTACCTGATAATTAATTCCCTCAACGAACCTGGTGCTCTTTTTATCCTGTGGGTTATAGCATATTTATAAGACAGATTATTAGCAACGTACCACTATAAACCATTAAATCATCTCATTAATTTAAATTATTTTTAATTCTATTATTAATATTTATTTTCTGCACCACAGAGCTTGTGAGTATGACAAGGTAGAAAATAAAAAAGTGGGTCACTCTAGGTCCTTAAAAGTCCTTAATTTTTAGCATGGCTAAACAGAGATAATAATGATTACATAAAATGAAAATTTGGTGTTTTTGATTTTGAATATTACTTTAATGCTAATTTCTTACATCTGTTTGCTAATTCAATGTAATAATTTTTATATGACTGTAATGATGATAATAACTTGTGGCTATAAATTTGCATGAGGGTGGGGGCACAAAATTGGATTGGGCCCTGGGCACAAAAGTATCTTAGTCGGGCCCTGCCCTCCACACTATGGTCCACTGCAAGCCATCACTACCATCTGGAGGGGGTATGGTTTATCGTGGTCGATGGTGGCAGACGATAAAATAGCTTTGGCGGACGATGGCTTTCGAGGTGGTTTTTCTCCAAAGATCAAAGTCAGCCAGATGAGTAACTAAAGTGCGCAATAGACCTTATGGACGAATCCCCGTGTTTGGCTCATTTAGTGACCCAGCGTGTGGATGCAACCTGGGAACTATTGTTCAAGGTTACCATCAAAAAGTGGTGAAAAACTGGCCATAGTGTGGATGTTACATTAGGGAAAGATAGAATTTGCATGTAATTTATACATAATTCCAAAAAAATTATTTTGAAAATGTGTGTAATATTTATTATATCTTCTACTTAAATAATACAGTGTTTCGTTTAAAATTTAAAAGATTCTTTTTTTTCCCTTACAGAACCTACTTTTTTGTTATTAGTTGGTCCCTGAGACTCAGGTTGGGGATAATTCACAACGAACACTATGAAAAGAATGTTTACCCTTTTGGTCATGCATCGCATCGAAATGGAAGGCCGTTGGTTCGATTCGCAACAATCCCCTGAAACGTCTATTCTCTATATACCGAACATATGTAAATAATATTCCCTTGATCAGAGTGTAAAAGGAGGATAGAGGCTTACATCCCATTCGAATAGGATGAAAGCGATGTAGAACCTTGACAGGCATTAAACCTGGAAGACCTCTTTACTATTCAGGGCCATTTCGACCTAGCGCTTACGAATAGCAGCAACAGGTGCTTACTGCCTTGGAAAAAAAATCTTTACATATTCAGAGCTTTCCTTAAAGAAGGAAAAATTTTTTTTTTCATTTCAACTTTTGAAAAACTGCTGTGAGAGAAAAATTTTGTACAGATTATTCGAAATAGAATAAAATTTTTTTGCGATAAGTGACGCTTATTCACCCTTCGGCACATATTAGAATTGTAAAGTGAATTTGAAATTGTTTCATTTACTATATATACATATTATGTATGTATGCATATATATATATATATATATATATATATATATATATAATACATATACATATATATATGTATACATATATATATGTGCATATATATGTGCATATATATGTGTATATATATATATATATATATATATATATATATATATATATATATACATATATATATATACATATATATATGTATACATATATGTATGTGCATATATATATGTATATATATATATATGTATATATATATGTATATATATATATATATATATATATATATATATATATATATATATATATATATATATATATATATATATATATATATACATGCAAGGGTGGCCAAGCTCCTTAATAGTCCGAGCGATTTTTCAAAATTTGAAATATTTCGAGAGACGTAATTAAATACGTATTTAAAAGGTATGCAAAAAAGGTATTAAAAATTTTTTACAGAAATTGTATTTATTGAATGTTATTTGTAAGTTCTTCGTTCTTTAATTTTTCAAGGAAAATTTTGATTTGTTGATGATTTTTTGCATTGGTGCGAATGTAATTTACAATGTGTTACACTATTTTCATATCATCAGGATTTTTCAAATATTTTGTAACTAGATGTTCTCGGTGAATATGCAGTGAATCGGTATGAATTGAGGAATTTGAGAATCCTCTCTTAAAAGCCCAATCGGACCGATTTTTTTACCCATCACTGCCGGATCTTTATCAATTGTAATAGTTTTTTTTAAAATATAAGAACACAAAAATGAAAAGGGAACTCGTGTACTTTTATCGAGAGTTACAAATATATATATAATATATATATATATATATATATATATATATATATATATATACTAGCATATAGCCCATCATATGACGGGATTAGTAAAATTTTTAATATTCCAGAACTGTTAAGTACCTAATGAGGCAGGTAAAAAATGGTTTGTTTTTTGGCTGAGAACTATCTGGTTCACTCTCAATAATTTATTTATCGTCATACTCCTCTAGAGTCTCCCGATACTGTAATGCAGTTTAGAATCACATTAAATTTATTTAGTCAAACCGTGTGGTTATGTATAATAAACAAACACACAAAAGAACAAACTTCTTAATTTCCAAATATACATAAATTAAAAGTTAGATATTTATTACTCCGTGAAATAGACTCCTAGACTTATATGAAAAGAATTTATTGTTAATACCGGTGGTAAAAGTTTCATTGCAACAAAAAATAATCGATGATTCAATTTAAAATTATCACGTATCTATTATTTAAGCCAAATATAAAAGAAAATCATTTACGTAATATCTAAGTTCAGTGATAAAAGATATTAAAATAGTGTAGACGATATTTAAATAGTTTAAAATATGAAATGATTAAATGAGATGTTTAAAGGAATGACGTCACAATGCTAGAAAAGATTGTTATTTTTACCTCTTTATTAAGTGATAAATGGATAAATTTAATCGCCTGCTCTTAACCGGGGAAAATAGGGCTTGAAATAATGGCATTAAACTCTCGAAAAGGAGGGAAGTGTTGGATTTCGAACGTTTTAAAGACGACAGTATTTTTTGCTGTGATATGAAGCATATTTATACAAATTTATTTTAGAATCGGATTGATAGTTTAGGAGAAGATAAACTTTATTCTCTTTGAATGGATGCCTCTATCCATTCCAGGTCCAACCGCTTCATAAATTGGAGGACAGACGTACAGATAACTTAGGCTATTATTATATAGGGGATATATATATATATATATATATATATATATATATATATATATATATATATATATATATATATATATATATATATATATATATATATATATATATATATATATAATATATACATACATATGTGTGTGTGTTCGAAAACGGAGTGTACGAGTACGGTGGATTTACAGTCATTGCCAGTTGGTGTGGTAAAGCAAGACACCTTTATTAGTTATGAAAAATATTTACTGACAGAGAGTCGGTTGGATGGGTTCCCGTTTCATTACAGGGATGGGATGAGCTGTGAGATCATCTGCTATGAAAAAACTAAGGAAAATCTCTGAAACATCTCAGGGAACGTCCAAGCAAGAATCTCTGGAAAATCTAAAGAAAAATCTGTCTCTGACAGCGTGCACCTTCTTTTTGTTCAGAATTTCCCAAACTGGCCGCTAGAACATTATAAAGTTTTAATTCGTTAGACCTTTTATCTGAGTTTTTGAACTGTAGCCCCAGTGGTCAAATTATACGAAGTGTTAGAATGGGGAAAAGCAGAGAGAGGCGGGGCTTTTGATATTGACTTTATACTTGAATACCCTGAGAATTCTCTTGGGTGTAATGAGGACTTTCGGTTAAAAATATATTTGGGTAAGATTGAAATATCAAATTACAGGATATATTCAGATATTATAGTCCTTAAAATGCTGTCTGTGAAGTTTTATGCATAATCTTTAAATTTTTTAGGGATTTTGGTTAGTCTTCCCTTACATATATATACTCGGTCCATTACATATATATACTCGGCCCTTACACACACACACACACACACACACACACACACACACACACACACATATATATATATATATATATATATATATATATATATATATACGGGGGCTCCCTGGTACTCAAAATATTTTGTTACTTTCTGTACAAAAAAGAAAACAAATCAAACAGCTGTATACAAATATTTTTTATTTATTTTCCTGTAAGTTACATTTATGTCATTGACAGCAAGCCAAATTTGTCAATTAAATTATGTCGCTTAATTTAGCTATCTATCTCCAAATTTGGTAACTTGACGAAATTATTGGCTACTATTCTAGGTCACGCGAGACTGACTTCCGTTACACATTTTCGTTTCACAAATTTCCTAGTCAAGGTAAGCATAAAAATGGCAGTCATTAAAATAAAACTCTGTTTAATACAACTTTTTTTATTAGGCATTCATTTTTAAATATTTATCTAATAATTAATCAAAAATAAGAAAATTGCAGCTGAAAATTTGGTCCAAAAGAGGATACAGGTATTTAATTTCAATTTAAAATCCGTATCCCAAATTTCATCTATTTTGATCTTTACATTTTATTTTGTCGCGTTTAAACACAGACAAATGCCAAATTAGAAGAAAAAATTATCTTTATAAGAGATCAAAACCTTTGTGATATATTTGTTAGTAAAATATTTTCTGTCTTAAAAGATCTTTTATCTTAAAGAGATAAAAGATTATGAATGAAGTCATAGCAAATAATTATTATATTCAGTTCCGCAACAATGTAGATTTTTAAAAAGAAATTTAATTTTTTTGTCCTTACCGAATTTTGTGTTTCGTAAAATGTTTTACACCGCTAATATTTTTCTAGCTAAACAGATTACGTGTTTATAAAAAGTTTCAAAGAAAACTCGTAAACTCTTTTAGTTTTCAAAAATCTGATATATTCTTCCATAAAAGGAGTATAATAAAAGACTATCAAAAAAACTGATCTTGCATTAAAAGACAAATGCAGGAAGTCGAAATCCCAAAACCACGAAATAGAGCACAAAACTTGGCAGAACAAACTGAATCATCCAGCTATATAAACCAATAACTTGATATTTCTATAACACCTGCCCGAGATTCATTGTTTGGGATCTGATTCGTTCAAAATGTGTTCATCCCCAGACAGAAGTCTTTCTTTACCTGTATCAATGCAAAAGTTAAAAAGATAAATGTATTTGTTCGTTTATCCATTAGCGTCTGCGTTCTCAATCCAAAAATATGAGATACCAGTTTGATGGTTTTAGGATTTTTATAAAAACTCCTCTCTTAATTTTGTGTTTGAGCCGTCCAGAATGTATAGTGGTTAACGTATTGTGATCCCGCACAAAGGATTTGGGTTTGATTTCCAACTAAGGCACTGGTGAGCAAATGCTTTTAAGCAATTTTCAAAATGTCTCCCGGACTATACCGCATACGCTGTACACACGAGAATATTTTGGGTGGAGTTTTTTCCCAAGAAATTTTTTTGACAAAAACACTATAAGTATCATTTTAAAGCATTTGAACAGAGAAATTTGACAGTTAATAAAAGATAATAGTAATAATAAATTGTCTTACTTAGGTGTATATTCGAACAATTTGTGCCCAGTAAAATATGTCACGTAATTTTTATAGAAATATGATCAATTATATTAAATTAATGGTCATTAAATAAATCAGTTAATGAAAGATTTTATTTTGATATTTATTTGTATCTTAACGATACAAATTATTTTATTTTGATCATAGTTATTACATTTTTATATTTATATTACATTTTGTAAATATAACAGTAAATAGAATTATAAAAAGTAAAGTCGAACAGAGAAGTGCACGTTCAATTCTATGTAGTAAGCTGACCACACACTTTATGAGAGTATGTATGTTGCATACATTAAAGTAGGGATATGGTTACAGCTGTTCAAATTATAATACTCTCTATTATTTATATATTTTTCATTATTTATTTGTACACTACGCATACAAATAATGTTGATTTCAACAAAATCGCATATAAGATATTAAAAAAATTGCATGATTTTTGCATGATTGCAGGATTTTTCAACGGGCCGGATAAAGTAAGCAAAAGGGCCGGATCAGGCCCGCAGGTCGGCTTTTGCCCACCCCTGGACTAAGGCTTGGATGTATTTTTGATTTATCCTTATAAGGAGCTATGTTGCCTTACCTATATGGCGCTTCCATAAAGATATGGACAACAAAAAATAAGTATTGTATGACAAAGTGTAATAAAGACAAAGTGTACCACATTTGAAAAAAAAAATGTATTTCAAAGGATTTTTTGCTTAAGGCTACCTTAAATAATTTCTTGTTCAAGTCGTACAATTCCGAGGGGTTAAAAAGATTTTATTATAATATATAAGCAATTTGAATTAACAGATCCTATCAATATTTTAGATTAGAACTGTACAATCTGGATTTGAGACATTCCTTAATCGTTCAGCAGTAAAATAGTCTTGTAAAATGGCCTGTAGTTTAACAGGGTGCAAGAAATATACCTAAAACACCTAGAATATACCTAAGAAATATACCTAAGAATACTCACTCTGGAACTAGAATGGAGTACCCCCAACGTCATATCATCTGAACTAAATGGCGATTAGTAGTAATCTGCGATCTACCTCCAGAAGTATCGTTTGAACTTAGAATACACTGCAACCATGAATCTATTTTCTGTGCCTCAGTCGCTATTAATGAACACGGTGGATCTTTGACAGGCTCCAGCCGAAAACTCACAAATCTCCAGTTATGAGATCGACGACTTTACCGAGTTAGCTGTTAACTGTTTGGATTAAATTTTTTTAAAAATGCCCATCTGCGACGACTTTACTGAGTGAGCTGTTAACTGTTTTTATTAAATTTAAAAAAAAAATACCCATCTCCGACGACTTTACGGAGTGAGCTGTTAACTGTTTGGATTAAATAAAAAAAAATACTGATCTCCGACGACATTACTGAGTGAGCTGTTAACTGTTTGGATTAAATTTTAAAAAAATACCCATCTCCGACGACTTTACCGAGTGAGCTGTTAACTGTTTGGATTAAATTAAAAAAAAAATACCCATCTCCGACGACTTTACCGAGTGAGCTGTTAACTGTTTGGATTAAATTTTTAAAAAAATACTGATCTCCGACGACTTTACTGAGTGAGCTGTTAACTGTTTGGATTAAATTAAAAAAAAAAATACCCATCTCCGACGACTTTACCGAGTGAGCTGTTAACTGTTTGGATTAAATTTTTAAAAAAATACTGATCTCCGACGACTTTACTGAGTGAGCTGTTAACTGTTTGGATTAAATTAAAAAAAAATACCCATCTCCGACGACTTTACCGAGTGAGCTGTTAACTGTTTGGATTAAATTTAAAAAAAAATACTGATCTCCGACGACTTTATTGAGTGAGCTGTTAACTGTTTGGATTAAATTAAAAAAAAAATACTGATCTCCGACGACTTTACTGAGTGAGCTGTTAACTGTTTGGATTAAATTAAAAAAAAAATACCCATCTCCGACGACTTTACCGAGTGAGCTGTTAACTGTTTGGATTAAATTTTTAAAAAAATCCATCTGCGACGACTTTACCCAGTGTGCTGTTAACTGTTTGGATTAATTTTTTTTAAATACCCATCTCCGACGACTTTACCGAGTGAGCTGTTAACTGTTTGCATTAAATTTTTTTAAACTACCCATCTGCAAATTAAACATCGATTGCATCTGTCGAAGGTTTTTAAAGGACATGAATTGTTGATGATGCTAAACAAGGCTAAATAAACACGTGATAATCTGAGATCTATGGGGACACTTCGCGTTCTGGTCGACAAATTAAGGCAAGAAAGGAAAAAAAGAGGAAAATGTAGAGGATGAAAGGCGAAAAATTTATTAGTCCACTCCAATGGCAAAAGTCCTTTATTTACTTATTTATTTATTCTCTCTCTCGAAGAGATGAGTTCTTATTAAAGCGTTGCTCCGCCGCTATCTGTGTCCCAGAACCCTTTCGCACTTCGAAAGCAGGCGAAAATAAATAAAATTAAATGAAAAATAAGATGACAATTAAAAAAGGAGTGGACGTATTTATGAGTGGAACCTCATCCTTTTTCTCTTTTCCGGGGACGTGCGGGTTTTATCAGCTGTAAATTTTTTTTCCCTCTGTCTCTCTTTTTATGCTTGTAACTCGTGAGCATGGCAGCTTCTGACAGCCGGGTTGTTTTATATCCAGATAACAGGTTTTCTTTCTTTTTTTTTGTGTTTTTCAAGTACCTTTTCGGTGTGGGTTAGGTCTACTTTTGCATGAAGGCTTCTCTTGTAAAGCTGTCACTGAAGTAACTGGATCCTTTGTTTTTATTTGCATATCAGCGATAAAGTTCAAGGTCACGCATCTCTAATGGGGGAAAAGAGAAAAGTGTCATAGATTTAAAGCCTGATAAGAAATCAACGAGGGCACTTCATTAGAACCTTAAACTTTGGATCAGTATTGTAAATTTACGTATGTGTATATATACATACATACACATGCACTCGCACACACACTCGCTTTCTCTCTCTCTCTCCCTCCCTTTCTCTTTCTCTCTCTCACACACACCACACACGTAGCGTGCACATTTTTTACTCCCCACTATATCAGAAAATATCCCTGTTGTTTCGAATTTCCCAGGCTTATTGGGCAAGGAGAGAACTTATAGAAACTGCAGTTGCTCCATTAAAAAGCCACGAGGTCTGTGGTGGAACTTTAACTTTATTTGAGATTAAAAATTGAACAATTTTATACGACAAGAGCGTTGCATCGAATGATAGAAGAAAACATACTTCTATTACAAATTTCGCCCCACAAGTTACTCTCATGAGACCAGCAGCTTAGTCAGGGTTATGTAGGAATTTAGAATTCGAAAGTGTGAATCATTTTTCGTGGGATAGCTGGAAAATGGGGAGAGTGGACAGAAAATCAGCATTTATTCCAGAGTTAGATTTGGGAGACTGATAAAAGAATTTAAGTCAGAGAACACTCCTTTAAATAAGATATTATACGTCTGTGAAATTAGGTATGAAAGATTGAGAATGGGAAAATGAGAATTTTAGATAGACATTTTAGGTGTAATGATTTTGATATATCACACACACACACACACACACACACACACATATATATATATATATATATATATATATATATATATATATATATATATATATATATATATATATATATATATATATATATATATATATATATATATATACATGTAACCTGAGAAAATATCTTCACCGATTACATGGAAGATTGGGCTGTTATTTATTTTGCCGGGTTTGTTGGGCAAAAAGAACTCCTTTATGAAATGCATTCGGAAAACCATCAAAGAAAACGAAGTCCAACTTGGAAAAATTTCACATTTATTGAGGATCTAACCACATCGGGCTTACTGGTCGTCTGTTCAGTGCAATAACTCTGCATAGAATGCTCCAAAATTATACACATTAGTCGTCGGTATTATTTTGTGGACAATTAAACACATTTATTGTTTATAGAAATGCACTCATTTTGATAAATAAAATCCGTGACAGTGAAACTCAAATATTTACTTTTAAAGTCTCTGGTAATATGAAAAAAAATAAAGTAGAATATCATTATATGCTTAAACAATTAAATTACGCACAATGCTGATCCGTTTTATGACTATTTGTGTAAGCATGCAAAACAATAGATATATGTATAAGACTTATCGATATATTTTGTATGTGTGAGTGTGTGCTGAAGTTAACTTTCGCAGCGCACTTTAGATCAGCAATCGCCAAATCGTAATTCACGGAACACCAGAGGTTCATGAAAAATTTTTTTGGTCCGCAGAAAAACGGATGATTATTTATATTTAGCTGCAACGCAATTAACAAAAAGTTTCAATGAAATTCAGATTAAAAAAAAACTAAATAAAACTTATGAATTATTATATTTATTATTTTTATGTATCTCACTAAAAATGAGTAATGAATAAGTAAAGGTTTATTTTTTAATTACGATATAATATTTTCTTTTAATTTTTATATGTGCATTCTTTATTAATAAAATAAAAGCTTCTGATTATTATTTTATAAATATACAGTGCACTCCGCTTAATGTAATCAATCGCTTATTGCTATCGAAATCACTTGGTCCCGATTTTCTCTATTCATTTGTATGTTAAAATTATCTCTTTATGTCGTCGTTACTTCGTTTAATGTGATCAGTTTTCGTACCTCATTTTAACTGCCAAAGGAATATTCACAATGTATTCAGATAGGAATCCATTTTTGTCTTTTAATTCGCTGTTGTTTGAATTTCCGAGAATTCTCCCTCTACTACCTAGGAAAATCGGAAATGAACAAAGGAGTAGAAAATCACACGTTCCTGGAATTTTTCAGAAATACGCATACCTTGCTGGTGGTTAATGGTTGTCATATAAGCAGATGGCAACACTTTCTTATCGGAACTGAGAACCTTCCATATTGACAGAATCTGAAGTCTGTCAGCTTGTCATAGGAAAATAGACGAATGATGGAACTGATAATTGAGATAAGAATCTCTTGATATTGAGCCATCTCCTATAAGTGTTAAAATGAGAAATGCATTGGAAATCTTGAAACGTGGAGTTCAACACCGCTCCTATGACTCAAAAAAACATTATGATTACGAGCAATTTATCAATGAGATTCTTAGAAAAAATTGTAGACACTCAACAATTGATCAATTTTCTTAATTATGTATACAATTATTATGCTTTATAGGATAATATACAGTACATAAATGTAAGGTGAGTTTTTTTCATTTTATTTTGAAATTTAGTACTTGTGAATTAAAGTGTGGGGGGGTGTTGAAATTGTTGAAACGTAGAGTACAACATCACTCCGATGACTTTAAAAAACATTATGATTACGAACAATTTATCAATGAGCTCCTTAGAAAAAATTGTAGACACTCAACAATTCATCAATTTTTTTAATTATGTATACAATTCTTATGCTTTATAGGATAATTGGTTTTACATTTTGTGTTGTTGATGATGAAGAAGATCCGATATGTGTCATTTGCAACGAAAAATTAGCAGATGAGAGCATGAAACCAGCTAAATTAAAAAGGCACCTGGGAAACTAAACATAAAGAACTTCAAAATAAACATACCGATTTTTTTCAAAGACGAGATGAAAATCTGAAAATTCAAAGTGCACATTTAAGGAAATTTACAACCATACCTCAGAAAGCATTACGAGCTTCTTTAGAAGTTTCTTACATCTCATTAAAGGGCAATTTACTGATTTTTGTGTTAATACAAAAAGTATTTATTTTTAAATTATAAATAAAATTAATATGAGTCAAATAGGATGATGTTTTTATTCGATGAAACGAAAGAAATGCGCGAAATATACATCGTATTTGTGAACATTTATCTCTAGGGGTCGCCAAAAATTTTCTCTCTACAAAAGGGGTTTGCAGTCGAAAAAAGTTTGCAAACTACTGCTTTATAGGATAATATACAGTACATAAATGTAAGGTGTGTTTTTTCATTTGTAAATTTATCTAATTTTGCATATCGTTTATTGTTATCAATCGGTTACTGTTATCTAAATTACGGTGTCCCAAACTGATCACATTAAACGTAGTCCAATGTATTTACTGCTTTTTTTTATATGGCGAATTATTTATTTTGCGAATCCCCAATTATATGAGTTTTTAAACAATAATATAATTGGGAGGTCGCCAAATTAAAATTATATATGTAGTGGTCTTTGAAGTTCTAAAATTTACTTTAGACTATGACTTTTGACCCTTTCCAAAAAAAAAAATTCTGGCTACGTCACTGATATGTTGCACACATTACCCTCTGACGTATCAAAATTGATAGCAGGCCGTAAAGCAGTCACGTTATTAGTGCATACAAAATGAAACGAAGCAACATCAGATGTGACTCGTCGGATAAAAATATTTAATAACATTAATTTTACTTTATTTCCTTATTTTTTACAGAAATGAGAAATCTGACATTTTGGGAAAAATCTCTTTTTAACCTTGAACGAATAAATCTCTTAGAATTACCCTATTTCATAATAAGTTCGTTTCAGTTACTATTGCCTTAATGAGAGTAATCTGCGGTTACCAGCTTATGCTTCTGTATTTTTGTTATTTTTTTTTATTTAATTAAACCTGATTTTCCATACGAGGAAAGTAAAGAGATAAAAAACCAAAACTTGCAAACACGTTCGTATAAAATAAAATTTCGCTATTAGGGAAATCAATCCGAACTTTTCAGTCCTTGATGCAACCTTGAAACTAAAAAATAATATCCTTATTTCTCCGATATGTTCTCGGAGTGTTTGGTTAATTAATGGGAGATAAGAAAACCCTGAAAACGGATTCACTTACTTCAGATTTACCAGAATTGTCAATACCGCAGATGTTTTGCATCACCTGGGGTATAAACACCTGCTTTGTTGGTTTGCATCACAGGACAAGTAGACACGTGCAAAATACTTCTTTGTCTTCATTTTATATTTTTTAACTAGTAGCTTCGAGCCTTCAGTTTGAGTATTAAGTTTCTTAAATGAGTTTTTAGGTTCTATTACCCTGACAATATAAGCAATTTTCGGAAATAAAACAGCTCATTATCATAAAACGAATAAAGAATTCACTTAAATTTTATTTTCACCGTGAACTTAAGAAAGATAATCTAAAAAATAAAAGAATTTTATACAATTATATTTGGCAATACTTACAGATTTTTTCCACTAATGGAAAAACTGAAATAAGATTGGCGCCTAAATAATGAATTAAAAATATTGCAATGGAATTCTAAATGAAAGAAATATTTTTTATGTTTTATTATTTTTATGTTTTATTCCTAAAAAAGGGAGTTAAGGAAATAACACAACCTACTATAAAAATGGAAAGAGGTATATCTAGAATTAAAAACGAAATTTACAAAAGCATAAAATATACAACTGTAAAAAGTTCAGTTTAAAAGTAAAAAACGAAAAATTAGTTTGTTCCTATTAGCACAAAAATATCTTTAGAACTAATAAAAAGAGCATTAACCAAACTGTTAAAAATAAAATTTAATTCCAAATTTCATTCGGTTTGAATCTCTACGGTCTACTTTTTGTCTACACATGAGCTAATGAGACTGGGACTTACTTCCTTAGGTAGATTCTAAACGGTTATTAACATCCATGCCAGCTGTGGGATTCGAGCCCACGAACTCCAGTACCGAAAAACAGTGTCCTGTGTGGTACTGAAGCGCTTAAAAAAAGATAGAAAAAAAGGATGGACTTTCATAAAAATTTTTAGGGATAACCATCATTTTAGCAAAATATTACCAGCTTGTTCCATAGTAGTGCAGTAGGAAAGAACTAAAATTATGTTTTCGATTATCTTCGATTTTAGTTAATTTTATGCTTGTGTCATTTTAACAGGCAATTCATCAATTTAATCCTATTAGATCCTTAAAGCTTATTTTAATAGATTCTTGTAATACCACCACTTTCTCCGGGGATATGCTATACTAGTACGAGACCTGCCGGCCTACTTTTACTGGGACAGATGTGTTTTGTCGTCTCTGAGGATGCATTAAATTACCTCCGAAACTTTAAGGACAACCAACATTTATTTAAAAAAATGGACGAAAATTAAGTAAAACCAAATATTATAGTTCTGAGTCTAGAAGCCTGTCTTAGCGAGATTATATGGCCGAGCTTTCCATATCCAAAATAAAATCGACGTTGTGTTCTCTCACATCGAACAGACAGGTCTCTTCCAGTCGCAGGCTCTGTGTCGACTCCCCGAGCTGAACTGGCTAGCTTGCAGATCTTTTCTCCCTTCTTCGGGGGGTCAGCTTCTCGAAACTTGATCCCTTCCGAAAAGAGAAAATCCTCCTTTTCAAATACCCTTCAAGAACAAACAAGCGACACATCCGAAAAACCTTATCAGCTCCCCTTAGCCGGGATTCTTGGACGCAATTCTGGATTTTTTTTATTAAAAATCCAGAATTGCGTGCTTATTGAAATCATTATAATGCCACTTGAAACTCTTCACTGCTAGCATATATATGGCGCAGTGGTCAGCGCAACGGGCTTTTTGTTCGAGAAGTTCCAGGATCGAATCCCAGTTCAGACGATGTGGGAATTTTAATTTAATCTAATTACGTTTATGTTACTGTTTGTTCTAGATACGCTCACACGCAGTTGATAATTCGAGTTGTGATGACTGTACGCGTGATGATATCAAGTATTTTTAAAATAATTATTTTATCTTACTTTTCCTTCAAAATTGTCCAATTTATAATTTATTTAAAAACATTTTACAATTTTTTGATTCACAGTGTTAAATCAGGACAACGTCTGTCGGGTCGTCTAGTAATATATAAAATTTTGAAATTGTGAGAAAATTTCCCATATGAAAATTATAATGTGCTGATATAAAGAAATTGCTTGAGAAGATTCTACAAGGACCTGTTGTTATGAGTTATAAGACTAAAAAGCATGGAGTTCAATTGAAATGAGTTTTAAAGTAACATATTTTCAATACAGATATAATTATATAAGGGGATATTTATATCAAAATACTAATACTATATTTAATTGGTATACACTGTCTACCAATAAGTATTTGGACACCTATGCAAATGACGATATCTGCGGTTCTGAGGTACGTCACGGCTTCCGCCGGTATACATCGTGTAGGAAACAGCATCGGCATTAGTCGCAAGCAAGATGGCGTGCAGTTCGGAGCTCTCTGATTTCGAGAAAGGTATAACTTACGGGTATCACAAATGTAGCCGATCCTTAAGGGATATATCTAGCGATCTGAAGTACCCCAAATAGACAGTGGCCTATATTATTAAGAAGTAGAAGGTGAGCGATGATTGTCGGAATGTGCCCCGAGTCGGCAGACCAACGAAACTGAGACATAGAGACCACGAGTGCTGTCCAGAGAAATTCGGAAGAATCGCACCCAACCGATGGCCCTCATCCGCGAGGAGTTTCAACAGGAATCCGGGAATATTATTTCAATGAATAACATTCGTAAGGAAGCACATCTGCTTGGTTTTCATGGTCGTGCTGCTGCCCATAAGCTTTTGATCACAAAATAGAATCGCGCTGCTCGGTTAATGTGGTGCAAAGCACATCGAAATTGGACCGCAGATCAGTGGAAACGGGTTCTTTGGAGCGACGAATCAAGGTTCACCCATTACCGTTCGGATGGCAGGATCTGGGTCTGGCGTCTACCTGGAGAACGTCTCCTGCCAGAATGCATTGTGCCAACAGTCAAGTTTGGCGGAGGTGGTCTGGGGGTATTTCTCCTGGTATGGACTGGGACCCTTGATCCCCATTCATGGTAAGTTCAATGCCGATGCCTGCTGAAATATTTTGGATGGCAATGTGCTTCCTACGTTGTGGCAGTTTTACGGGTTGGACCCCTGTTACTTTCAGGACGACAATATCAGTTGCCATGTTTCGAGGTTAACCAAGGCTTGGTATGGTGCCAATGGAGTTCATCGAATGAACTGGTCTGCCCAGATCCCAGACCTGAACCCTATCGAGAACCTCTGGAACGAGTTGATCGCCGAATGAAGGAACTTGTATGTCTACTCCAAGCCGAGTGGGAGACAATACCACTAGCTGTAATACAAAGATTTTTGGAAATCTTTGTATTACAGCTATTATGCCCCGGAGGGTTCACGCTGTAATTGCCTCTCGTGGAGGCTTTACCAACTATTGATTTTGAATAAAGTTAGTTTTTCTTTTCTATCACAGGTATCCAAATACTTATTGGTAGACAGTGTACTATGTTGAGCTCCCTTAATTATTGCAATATCAAGGAAGTCATCGATCAAGCCTGCACTGGGACAAAACGCCTTATCATCGCCTTATCAATATGATTCCAGAACTGACAACCCCTTTAAATAGGAAAATGCATTGTATGTGTGTAGATTGCACGAGTTTAATCGCAAATCACAATCGAAATTTTTTAGAGGCGAAAATTATGCAAATATATTCCGTTCACTGCATCCTCACTGAATATAAATAGACGTTGTAGACCTGCAGTAGCACGTTTCCCATCCGTGTGATGGCATAATTTGTTAAGTTTTTCATTAACGTTATTCCTTTTAGAATTTTAAGTTTATTTCTTGAAATGTCAACATTCTACAATTAAGGTGAAGTCCTTTTGAAAATGGTGGAATCACAAAGATACCTGATTCACCAAATATGTATCCTATAGTTTTAGGGTTCCTATTTCGCGACTTAAAATTTAATTCGAAACTTAAAATTTCTGTATTTCAGTAATCTTGCCAATTAATATTTTTTCTAACTATCCTAATTAATTATATATTCATCTAAATTGTATATAAATTTAATTAATGTTCCTATTAAAGAAATTATTATTAATATGAAAGTATTTATATTTTCTCTAAAATTTCCGTGCTCTGAAGAACCAAAAATCACTCTCAAATTAATCTAAATTTATATAATGATTATTAACATAAAATTTTAGTAGAAAATGATGATATAATAATATTAATAATAATGATAATAATAATAACATTAATTTTTCTTTTTCTTTCAGGTAAGTTTCCTGCTCTTACTGGTTTGATTTCTATATACATATATATAACCTTATTTCCCACGTAAGTGAGTGAGTAAAGTTATTTCTTTACCTCTTTTTCTTTAGATGTGCAAATATGTTCATTTAGGTTTGTTCCTCATGTAAACTCTATGGAAAAAACAGGTCTAATTTGTTATTTATAGATATAACACACACACATATGTGTGTTTGTGTGTGTATGAGAGAGATAATTCTCTTTCGCAGTAATACCAGACATGCCAACTACTCCGGATTCTCCGGAGAAATAAGAGAAATTGATGACTCTGGAAACTCCTCAGATTACTCTGGAAAGTAACAGAAATTTTGAATTACTAAAAGATCACTATTCAGCAATCATATATATATATATATATATATATATATATATATATATATATATATATATAGTCTTGCCGAAAACAATGCTGAATATACTACTTTATCCAGACAGTATTGCTGCATATGAAAGAATTTTCAAAGTAGACAACCTCTAGAATCCGTCATGATAGAAAAATATAAATATTTTTTTAATCATGGTCAATGCTGCTACAAGAAAAACTTTTCTAAAATGCAAGCATTTGAAACCAAAACAAAGCTACTTAAACATCGTTAAATGTACAAATTGTATCCTTTATAATTTTGTACTATGCATTTACTTTTAATTTAATTTGCTCGATTTTAATTTAGAAGCCAATAAAATATGCAATTATGTATGATTTGTTTGGGTTGTTTAGTTTATTATGTGTATAAATTGCATATGCATGTACATTGTGGTCTCATGTTAAATTTTAAAACCACGCTGTTGCTCCTGACAGAGGTACTTGAATGTTGGCATGTCTATAATACGCTAGCTTGTGCATTATAGCGAATGATCCGAAAGAGTCTTTCCAATAATTAACCCTTAATTTGGCTAAGTCCGCTACAACGAGCAATCAAATAAATAAAATCTTTATAATAAATATATATTTTTTATCGATAATATATTATATATTATTATTATTAATTATTATTATATAAATTATTATTATTATTGTTATTATCTATGTAAATATATTTTTAATCGATATTTGAAAAACATCTTGTCATATTAAGGGTTAAAACGGATTATTTAAATGTATCGTGTAAAATCTGTTAACGGGACTGCTAAATTAAAAAATTTAATTGTCCGTGAAAAACTGATCCTCAATGGTTCCAATACCCTGTTACTGCTCTATGAATAATAAACATAAGTAACAATATTTTGGTTTGGTTTGGTAGTGCAGAGTATGAACCCTAGGAAACAGCTGTGTTCCAGATAATCCAGATGCGCAGGCATCTTCAAAAACAGGCAAGGAGAGAGAAAAAAGAACGAAGTCTAATATGTGACGCAATGCTACTCGATTAAAGCATTTTAAGCAGGAGGCTTTTATGGAAATTAACATTTTGTTTTATCTATAAAGTATTACTTTTACTAGTAAACTGCCTTTAAGAATTCGATCTTTTATAAAAAATTATTTTCGAAACTGCGAGAGGAACAGAAGACAATTCTTATCTTCATGCAGCGTTGCTGTTTAAAATTCAATCAAAACTAAAAGTTTTACTAAAATTTTGGTGCTTTGGCTAAGCAAGTAATCATCATTTAGGAAGCCCTGTCGAAGTTCCAAGAAATCCTAGAGTGACGCAAAACTCAAGCTAGATAAGGAGCATTTTTTTTCATTATGCCTACATCCATAACTTTACTCAAAAATTTATTTTCGAAACCGCGAGATGAACAGAAAATACAGGACAGTGTTGTTAAAAATTCTTATCTTCATGCAGCGTTGCTATTTAAAATTCAATCAAAATTAAAAGTTTTACTAAAATTTTGTCTCTTTGGCTGAGCAAGTAACCATCATTTAAGAAGCCCTGGCGAAGTTCCGGGTAATCCTAGAATTCTCCAAAATTCAGGCCCGCTAAGGAACGTTTTCTTTCTTTATTATTATTATTATGGCTACATCCATAACTTTATTCGAATGTTTATTTTCGAAATTCCGAAAGGAACAGAAAATACAGGGCAGTGTTGTTGACAATTCTTATCTTCAAGCAGCGTTGCTGTTTAAAATTCAATCAAAATTAAAAGTTTTACTAAAATTTTGGCGCTTTAGCTAGGCAAGTAACCATCATTTACGTAACCCCTGTCGAAGCTCCAGGAAACCCTAGAGTTCCACAAAACCCAGGCTGGCTCAGGAACTTTTTTTTATTATTATTATGCCTAGATCCATAGCTTTACTCAAAAATTTATTTTCGAAACCCTAAAAGGAATAGAATAGACAGGGCAGTGTTGTTAACAATTCTTATCTTCATGCAGCGTTGCTGTTTAAAATTCAATCAAAATTAAAAGTTTTACTAAAATTTTGGCGCTTTGGCTAAGCAAGTAACCATCATTTAGGAACCCCTGTCGAAGTTCCAGGGAACTCCTAGAGTTCCGCAAAACCCAAGCTATATAAGGAGCATTTTTCATTATAACTGCATCCATAACTTTACTCAAAAATTAATTTTCGAAACCCCGAGAGGAACAGAAAATACAGGGCAGTGTTGTTGACAATTCTTATCTTCTAGCAGCATTGCTGTTTAAAATTCAATCAAAATTAAAAGTTTTACTAAAATTTTGGCGCTTTAGCTAGGCAAGTAACCATCATTTACGTAACCCCTGTCGAAGCTGCAGAAAACTCTAGAGTTCCACAAAACCCAGGCTGGCTCAGGAACTTTTTTTTATTATTATTATTATGCCTAGATCCATAGCTTTACTCAAAAATTTATTTTTGAAAACCCAAAAGGAACAGAAAATACGGGGCAGTGTTGTTAATAATTCTTACCTTCATGCAGTGTTGCTGTTTAAAATTCAATCAAAATTAAAACTCTAATAAAATTTTGGTGTTTTAGCTAAGCAAGTAACCATTATTTACGTAACCCCTGTCGAAGTTCCAGGGAACTCCTAGAGTTCCGCAAAACCCAGGCTGGCTAAGGAGCATTTTTTTTCCATTATGCTTACATTCATAACTTTACTCAAAAATTTATTTTCAAAACCCCGAGAGGATTAGAAAATACAGGGCAGTGTTGTTGAAAATTCTTATCTTTACGCGGCGTTGCTGTTTAAAATTCAATCAGCAGGTAGACTGTTTCCAAGAGAGCTCGCTACTTGTGAAGATAAAAAAAATAAAACACAAGAGTCTGAAAACTGAATCA
>CM063510.1:95319413-95324413 GCA_032207245.1 Pardosa pseudoannulata
TTTATTGTTCTCTCGGTTTGAGAGTGATGAGCGATTGAAATCTGAATCTATGTTAAGTATTCTAAATGACATACGGTATTAAACTGGAAGTCTGGTGGGGGAGGGGGTGGTATCTAAATTTAGCTAAGTGGATTAAAGTTTATTGTCGTGGGATTTATATATTCCTTTACGTGTGAATTATCTCTTCTGTCTGTCACAACAATGGACGCTAGATGCATCGCAGAGAACACGATAACTATTAATATCCTAAGCTAAAAGAAAAAAAAATGTTTATGGCTTGTAAATATAATCGAACTTGTTTCTATCCGAGACGAAGAAAATCGAGAAAGTTTGACTTTTCTTAATAGAAGAGTTAAAGAAGAAGGTTTGTTTTGGAGAGCTACGGTCAACTCTTGACTATACGTAATCGTATATCGGCTTAAAGCCGATCCGAACGGTTACAAACATCCATACCGGGATTCGAACCCACGGATTCTAGAACCGAAGAGCAGCACTTTAGCATTCAGCCATAATCCGATTTTAAGGGAACAAGGAACATTGAATGTTTTTTTTTTATTTTCGATATTTAACGATATTTTTATAATGAGAATATAAAACGCTGTTTCGAGAAACATATAACACCTAATAATATAGTAGAAAAGAATTTTTGACCAAAATACGAGACTATTTGTTAAAAAATGAGTCAACCATAATCCGGTTTTAAAGGAACAAGGAACATTGAATGTTTTTTTTTCCATATTTAACGATATTTTTATAATGAGAATATAAATCGCTGTCTCGAGAAACATATAACACCTAATAATATATTAGAAAAGAATTTTTGACCAAAATACGAGACTATTTGTTAAAAAATGAGTCAACCATAATCCGGTTTTAAAGAAACAAGGAACATTGAATGTTTTTTTTTTATTTTCGATATTTAACGATATTTTTATAATGAGAATATAAAACGCTGTCTCGAGAAACATATAACACCTAATAATATATTAGAAAAGAATTTTTGACCAAAATACGAGACTATTTGTTAAAAAATGAGTCAACCATAATCCGGTTTTAAAGAAACAAGGAACATTGAATGTTTTTTTTTTCAATATTTAACGATATTTTTATAATGAGAATATAAAACGCTGTCTCGAGAAACATATAACACCTAATAATATATTAGAAAAGAATTTTTGACCAAAATACGAGACTATTTGTTAAAAAATGAGTCAACCATAATCCGGTTTTAAAGAAACAAGGAACATTGAATTTTTTTTTTTTCAATATTTAAAGATATTTTTATAATGAGAATATAAAACGCTGTTTCGAGAAACATATAACACCTAATAATATATTAGAAAAGAATTTTTGA
This sequence comes from Pardosa pseudoannulata, assembly GCA_032207245.1. Lineage (NCBI taxonomy): Eukaryota > Metazoa > Arthropoda > Arachnida > Araneae > Lycosidae > Pardosa > Pardosa pseudoannulata. Next base: position 95,320,768 of record CM063510.1, read on the forward strand.
CCAAAATACGAGACTATTTGTTAAAAAATGAGTCAACCATAATCCGGTTTTAAAGAAACAAGGAACATTGAATTTTTTTTTTTTTTCAATATTTAACGATATTTTTATAATGAGAATATAAAACGCTGTTTCAAGAAACATATAACACCTAATAATATATTAGAAAAGAATTTTTGACCAAAATACGGAACTATTTGTTAAAAAATGAGTCAACCATAATCCGGTTTTTAAAGGAACAAGGAACATTGAATTTTTTTTTTTTCAATATTTAAAGATATTTTTATAATGAGAATATAAAACGCTGTTTCGAGAAACATATAACACCTAATAATATATTAGAAAAGAATTTTTGACCAAAATACGGAACTATTGGCTGAAAATTGAGTTGTCCAACAATATTCCTCAAAAATGTTCCTAATATACAGCAGACTATTCTTTAGTTTTTTTTCATTTCATTTCACTTTTAGAATTTATATAAGAACAAAACTGGGTACAGAATTTCACTTACGTTAAATATTTATATAACACAATTATTTCAAGTTATACAATGTTTTGGCAACTGTTTTTTTCGTTTTACAGTTTTAAATAACTTCAAGTCAAGTAAATACTTTTCGAATTTTAAAAACATACCCAGTTTAATAACAAAAACATTAACAGAAAATCCCCAAAATTTTGAATAAGAAATACATAAAAATAATACACCTGGAACATTTCAAAACTACTAATTCAATACAAAAATCGACAAATTGGGAAACATTACTTTTAAAAGTTAAAAGTTAAAGGTGTATGGCAAATAAAAACAGGTTTCAGTGCAGCAAAAGGATTATGTTATTCGAAAAATACCTTTTGATAATGAATAACTTAATTTATTTGATAATGAATAATTAACTTAATTTTTTTAGAATAAAAATTATCATTACATATTTTTGATCAAATATGTCGTTATGCCAATCCCTTGTCCCCTTAATAGTTTATGTGATTCAAACATTAAAAAAATTAACTTTTATTTTATCTTCAACTCACTTAAAGTACTTTACCAATATTTTTTTAAAGGTTCCTTACTAGTCATTGAGCGATTTCGAGATTTACTTTAATAATGAAATGGGTGTCAAAATTATTATTTATTTTTTTCGTAAAATTTGTTTAAAACTTTTTGAAAATGTTGCAGAAAATTAAGCATTTTAGTAAAACAATAGAGCATGTTTATATTGAAGACCAAGGAACCGAAACAATTTACTTGCTTATTCCTAATATTTTTAAAAACCAGATCTACTAAAAATATCAAAAATAAAAAATATCAATGCATAAAAATCTATTAAAATCAAATTATATTTTATTTTTCCAAATGTATACATAAAAATAAAAACTGATGAGTTTCGTTTGAATTGTAATTTTGTTTCTTTGGTTATTGTTCAACGTACGACATCCGCATGGCACGGAATATTATCAACTTTATCATCAATATCTTTCGACTCCAAGAAAGTTTGTATTTAATTATTTATTTTATTTACAGCCCATCGTTATGACGAGCGCGGATTTAACGAGAACTCGGATTTACCGATGAAGAGAATATTTTATTGAGATCAATGTTAAGTCTATGGAACAGAAGTCGCTTTTAACGAGCAAGAATCACATGGATTTAGCGAGCATAGTTCTGTCTTGCAATTTTTTTTTCTTATCTTTCTAGTCTTTTCTGTCTTTTCTTTCTTCTACGCGGTTTAATACTTTTGTAGGAAAAATTACTTAATCCAATGTTAATATATTCAACAAATCTTTGCAATTAATTTTGCCACCAAATTCTACATCTGTATCGCAACTAGAAATTTGTCGCGAGGTTAATTGTCATTAAATTAAGAAAAGTATTTAATTAATATTATATTAAGGAATTAAAGTAAGTAGCATTAATTGACTTTAAGTAAACTCAATCATTTGACCTCTCAAGCCCCTCCCCTTCTGGTTGCCTCCTGCTTAACCCTCTAAGCGGTTTGCACGTACAATTCTGCCAAATCGATGATGTCTTCAAAGCCGTTTTCACGTACAATTTTTAACCTCCAAAAACGTTCCGAAAATGGATGCAATAAACTTTTCTGCCAGTACTTTTCCCCATGCAATTTTGCGGTAGGAAGGTCAGGTCGATTGTTTAACTCGCCCCTCTTGACTACATTTATTGAGGGATGCACCCCTTCACCTGAGGCTCAAAGACACTGATAGATTTTCATGGCTTTTCAATCTCTATTTCGAAGTATTTCGTTTGCGGTAACAGATGTATCTCTAATTACACCATTAAATATCTTGGATGATTTGTAAAAAAGTAAAGTCCCCAAAGAATATTTTTATTTGTACTTTTCGAATCCATTATTTCTATGGGATGGTCTTCGAGACTTGAAGAGCTTTATACGTATTAAAAATTAACAATTTATAATTTCTATTTACAACCGGAAGTAAAGGGACAATACGAGGGTAATGTCCTGTATTCCACTGTAATCGACTAAGGGTGAAGTAAAAAATCATAGAATACGTTGGCCACTGACTCAGTAAACCTTTGACGTATTTTTTGGAGACATTTTCCCTCGATGTGTTCCACTGGAGGGTTAAGGACCCGTTCATTACGAGCACTCGGATTTAACGAGTAAATGTCATGGTCCCTTTGTGCTCGTTATAAACGAGTTCGACTGTATTTTTTTATTTTGGCATATTCCACTGCTTGGGAGATAGCTATTGAAAGTTCTGTTATTTCTTCACTGTTTTCAGCTTCTGCATAGGGCGATGCCTGTTTAACAGTTCTTTATTTTCGCAACTATGTTTTACTTAGTTGCTTCTTATGGGATAAGTTCGTCGTCAATTGTATCATAGACTTAAGATTCTGATCAGGGGCATAAACTAGTTATCTGCCGTCAAAGATAGAGGCCAACCTCTTCTCCTCTTACAAAATATTATTACTGTACAGATTAAAATTATTGAAGACTGAAAAAATATTAGACTATTTTTTCTCCAAAATTAAAAAAAAAAAAATTCAAACTAAAAATGAAGATTAATTGCGAGTATTATTTTGACATCTAATATTAATAGATTATTATCTGAAGACAGTATTATTACTTGAAAAAAAAATTCATAAAAACTATTATAATTTTCGACTAACAAATATTTTTATAAAATATTTTTCAAAAACTACAGACTAGTGAAATACAATAAATATTTTTATTTGCTGAAAAAAATAATCTTTAGTATTTATTTTCAAATTAAAAAAAATTACATAAATCCCTCTCCTTAATATCAGTTCAATGACTGGGCTTTTGCCTCCACTAGCAAAGCGACCTTTTTTGTCCCCTTCCCCCTTCCTATCTATTATCACTAATACAGGATTTATTAAAAAAATTTTTTTTTTCTCTGAAGCCTAGTTAGGATCTCAAAAGTTATATAATATTTTATATATATATATATAGTTTATATATATATATATATATATAAAAATACATATATATATATATATATATATACATATATTATATAATATATAGATATATATATAGAATATATATAATATAATTATATTAATAAAAATATATATATATATATACATATATATATATATATATATAAATATATATAGATATATATATAAGATATTATATATAATATACATAAT
>CM063510.1:95331913-95334413 GCA_032207245.1 Pardosa pseudoannulata
TATATATATAACGCCCGCTCCCGGTACAATCCCGCTGCGAAATGTACCCGCATACAGTGTGTTAATAGGCGTACACGGAAATCATGTGTTGTTCACACGAAATATTCTTTACTAGTGAGCGAGTGGGTTAAAGAATTTTATCGTCTATATACAGTTGCGTTATTCTACGTTATTATCAATCAATTCAAACGTAAAAAAAATAACTGATAACGCTTTGACAACAAAAGCGTTTAATTTTTTTATTATTATTAATCTTTCGTGTTCCTTCTTTTAATAGCCGTTCATTGTTAAGCTCACATCGGACCAGTGTCGAAGCACGAAAAGGAAAAAAAGAAAAACGAGAGTCGTAAGAAAGAAAGAGAAAAGCAATCGAATGTGCACGGAGAGCCGATACTGCACTACTTCAAGTGCTTCTCCGTCGTTACAGAAATAAATAACCGAACAAATAACGAGCACACGAAAAAAGAACTGCCGCTACTGCAGACAGTCGAAGTGGGGCGAGGACTACAGCGGCTGCTAATACACAAACGACACTGGGTCACTCGCTGTCTGCGAGGCGGAGGCAACAGGTGATTAAAGGGGAGGTAAAACGCTGACGAGCACGCGTGTTGCGAAAAACCTGCAAAGGTCTCTTTCAAAACACACAATGATGGTCACACAAGTCTTGGTTGCTTTTTGCTGTTTTCTTTCTCGTAATTAAGATACTCATCTTCTTTCATTCTGAAAAGAAATCGCAGTTTTCGGAAACGTAATGGCTTGCTCGTGTAAACCTAAAAAATTTTTCCTTTGTTCACTCATACAATTTACGGGTAATTTTTTACGGGTATAAAACTTGTGTAATTTTATCAGAGGACAGGTCCCATTAGATAAGACACTTTGCTGTGAGAAACGTCTATCCAGTTGTACTGGTTTGTCCCAGGTTAGGTTTCAAATGCTAGGCATTTTTTTTTTTTTTTTGTCAACGTGAAGGTACATTTGACGGGCTCGCGGTACCTCAGTCAACAAAGGCGTCGAGGTCACAACAAGAGGGTTGTGACCCGACGATGGCCGAATGGTAGAGTGCTGCTCTTCGATACCGGTGTTCATTTGTTCGAGTCCCACTGTGGCATGGTTGTTCTTAGCCGTTCAGAATCGTCTTTAAGCAGTAGGTTCCAGCCTCTTTAGCCCTCGTGTAGCCAAAAAACAAGTGACAGTAGAACTCTAAACAAAACCATACAATTTCTTTTTCTTACGGGTATAAAACTTGTAATGTTATCAAATGACAGGTCGTATTAGCTAAGGTACTTTGCTGTGAGAAACATCTATCCAGTTGTACTGGTTTGCCTCAGGTTAAGTTTGGAGTGCTAGGCATTTTTTTTCAACATGAAGGTAGATTTGGCCGATTCGTGGTAACTCAGTCAACAAAAGCGTCGAGCTTAGAAACGGAGGGTAGTGGTTGACGGAGGCCGGATGGTAAGAGCGGCTCTTCGTTATCTACTGAAGTGCGCGGATTCAATCCCGCTACTTTCATTGATGTTCGTAGACCTTCAGAATAGGCTTTAAGCAATAGGTCCCAGCCTCTTTAGCCCTCGTGGGTTTGAGGCTTGAACCACAACAAAGTTCCTCCATGTTCATAATTGGCAGCTGGGGTACATTAAAATTGGTTCGTGGTTGCAATGTTCTTCAAGTTCATAAACGATACGTCTGGAGGTGACAGGCCATTCCGTGGGAGGGGTTTCTTCTACTTGGTCTCTGCTTCTAAATTACGAGGACCCGTTTTGAGCATAAAGTTGTTCTTTCAGCCTAGTGGTACTATTCAAAACGAAAGGCCTTAAGGGACAAAACCTTTTTAACAATCTTTAAAAGAAAGATTCTTTTTTATTTCTCGCGCAATATCATACCATTTTCAATTATTATCTTAAACACATGGGTTTCTAAGCTTTTATTCCCTTTCTTTATTTAACATAAATTTTTACATAAATTAAAAAGTAAGAGCTTGTTTCAAAAATTAAAAAAAAATTCTGACACTTTATGCGTAGACTTACAACACAAAGTGAGTTTCACTAATAATATATATACGTATACTATATATATATAATATATATATATATATATATATATATATATATATATATATATATATTGTAAACATTAATTATTACATAATGTATCTCCACTTATCTAATATTAAAAAAATAACAGAAATATTATACCAGGGGATTAAACTTTCAAAAAATTTAAAATAATATTTAAAATTCCATTTCAAAAACTATAAATACTAAAGGAAATACACAACAAAGAAAAGGGTAGGTAGAATTTCATTATAGGTCTATAATGTGTTTACGGTCTATAACGTAGAGTGAGCGAAAGGGGAGACAACACCATTTTTAGTATTGCATTCAAAGTCAAGCAGTAAAGCAGTCAAATTTAATAGTTTCCTTAAAAGGCATTCCAAACGATGGCCGATTGGTTAAGGTACTAGCTTTCGGTACGGTAGTTCGTGGGTTCGAATCCCACTGTG
>CM063510.1:95344413-95404413 GCA_032207245.1 Pardosa pseudoannulata
TCATCTCTGCTTCCACCTAATCATATATTTCATCTATGATGTATATTTATCAGTATTCTTACTCCGTATACTAGAGATTACAAACTTAATAATTGTTAATGGCTCATAATATTTAACAAATTTCGTCCTGAAGCTTGTTACGCTTTTGTGTGATCGTGTTCATACAATACATGGAAAGGCAGATAGACGCCATTTTAAGATTAGATTTTTTAGAAGGGAAGTGGGGGTTTCTGAATCTTTAGACACCAACATTCTTTCAAAACTCAAATTTGAATTTGTTGTCAATAACAGTATTTCATCTATGCTTTCATCTAATCATATATTTCATCTCTGATGCATATTTATCTCTTACTCCGTATACTAGAGATTACAAACTTAATAATTGTTAATGACTCATAATATTTAACAAATTTCGTCCTGAAGCTTGTTACGCTTTTGTGTGATCGTGTTCATACAATACATGGAAAGGCAGATAGACGTCATTCTAAGATTAGATTTTTTAGAAGGGAAGTGGGGGTTTGAGTCTTAAGTCACCAACTTTCTTCCAAAACTCAAATTTGAATTTGTTGTCAATAACAGTATTTCATCTGTACTTCCGTCTAGTCATATATTTCATCTATGATGTATATTTATCAGTATTCTTACTCCGTATAGTAGAGATTACAAACTTAACAATTGTTAATGGCTCAATAGTATTTAACAAATTTTCTCTTGAAGCTTGGGACGCTTTTGTGTCATCGTGTTGATACATACATGAAAAGACAAATAGACGTCGTTCTAAGATTAAATTTTTTAGAAGGGAAGTGGGAGTTTGAGTCTTAAGACGCCAACATACATCCAAAATTCAAATTTGAATTTGTTGTCAATAACAGTATTTCATCTATGCTTCCATCTAATCATATATTTCATCTCTGATGCATATTTATCTCTTACTCCGTATACTAGAGATTACAAACTTAATAATTGTTAATGGCTCATAAGTATTTAACAAATTTCCTCTTGAAGCTTGTGACGGTTTTGTGTCATCGTGTTCATACAATACATGAAAAGGTAGATAGACGTCATTCTAAGATTAGATTTTTTAGAAGGGAAGTGGGGGTTTGAGTCTTAAGACACCAACATACATCCAAAACTCAAATTTGAATTTGTTGTCAATAACAGTATTTCATCTATGCTTCCATCTAATCATATATTTCATCTATGATGTATAATTATCAGTACTTTTACTCCGTATGCTAGAGATTATAAACTTACCAACTGTTAATGGCTCAATAGTATTTAACAAATTTGCTCTTGAAGGTTGTTACGCTTTTGTGTTATCGTGTTCTCATATACATGAAAAGGCAGATAGATGTCATTCTGCGATTAGATTTTTTAGAAGGGAAGTGGGGGTTTCTGAGTCTTAAGACACTAACATTCATCCAAAATTCAAATATGAATTTGTTGTCAATAACAGTATTTCATCTATGCTTCCATCTAATCATATATTTCATCTCTGATACATATTTATCAGTACTTTTACTCCGTATACTAGAGATTACAAACTGAAAAATTGTTAATGGCTCAATAGCATTTAACAAATTTCCTCTTGAAGCTTGTTACGCTTTTGTGTGATCGCGTTCACACATACATGAAAAGGCAGATAGACGTCATTCTAAGATTAGATTTTTTAGAAGGGAAGTGGGAGTTTGAGTCTTAAGACACCAACATTTATCCAAAATTCAAATTTCAATTTGTTGTCAATAACAGTATTTCATCTATGCTTCCGTCTAATCATATATTTCATCTATGATGTATATTTATCTGTATTCTTACTCCGTATAATAGAGATTACAAACTTGAAAGAATTGTTAAGGGTTCAATAGTTTTTAATGTGCGTATTTGAGCCTGATAAGTACCTGTTTCCTTGCACAATAAATCTATAGATCTCAAACACGTCCAGCTGGGATGTCAGCAAGTGTGAGTAGGTGTAGAGCTGGAGAAAATATCTTCAAGACGATTTTTCAAATTATGGGATTCTTCGATACCAGTTTGTTCGTAATCGGCTTTAAGATGTAGGCAGAGATGTTGCGACTGCGCCAAACGCGCCAAACTGCGCCAATTTTCGATATCTACGCCCAGCTGCTCCAAAAATGGTATTTTAACAGAAACTGCGCACAAACTGCGCCATTTTACTAAAATAATTTATAAGTCAGATAATATTCGAATGAATGTCTTGTGACCATCCTCGATAACCTATTCATAGAAGAGCATTAGGTGGTAGAAGTCTTATGTATCACCTTCTTGCTGAAGGTGATACTCCAGTAAAATATCTCAAAGTTTTGCTTGAGCATGTAGAAAAAAATTAGTTTAATACTTAAGGTCCTCTTGCAAGCCTTATAAAGAAGAAAAAATATTAAAGGATAGAGAAAGAATAAAGGAACTAAAACAACGAAAAGTAAAGGGGTTGTAAAAAGAATCTGTGAAAAAAAATGCGCGTAAATGCAGCTAAAAAGCAAATGCTTAAACACCAAAGGAATATCCTTAAAAATATTAACCCAATAGATAATCCAAAAAGTTTTAAAAGTATCCCTTAGCAAGCAATAAATTTTTATTATTGTAATTTTAACTATCTCCCCTCTTTCGCTATACAGTATATATTGCATGTACCAAACCAACAAACCATACCAAGAATTATTAAATATTTGGCTGCTCCAAATGCTACCAAACAATCATTCTAAATTATTAGGTAGACTCCTAAAAAATTACGGTTTATCCTTTAAATCGTTAGTTTAACTGCTACAAAAAACTATAACCTGCTCCAAATCAACATTTTGGCTGCTACGAAAATGCGTTCACCTGCTACAAATTGAGTTTTGCTGCTCCGAAAATTGCTCCAAAACGCTTGAAGGAGCGCAACATCCCTGTGTAGGTTCCGATCTCATTAGCCCTTGTGTGCAAAACAGTAAACCGTAGAGCCCCAAACCAAACTAACTTCGATACCGGTCAAACTTCTCCCTCGTGGCTCAAAACTGGAAACAAAACTTAAGTCTTAACCTTTCACCTCATAGTCCTGTTTCTTGGAATAATCTGACCATTGGTTTTGCACTCTAGGGGCATAAGCAATAACAACAGTCATTTTACGATCCCTATGCATGTGATCTGTAATTGGTCGTTTTTGCAGTCAGTTCTCTGCTTACACTCTATTCCAGCATGAACCTTATCTACACTTTATCTAAAAATCGCTACAAATGTTATGACTATGTATGCTTTAGTACTAATAATGCTTTCAATGTTTATGTTCCCGACATGTACCCACATCGTTTCTTTTATAACATTCGTGTTATGCAATAAATGAAAACTATTGTTGTGGCAATTCATATTTTACCCGCATAATGTCTTTAATAATCAGCTGGGCACCGTACAAACGATTATTTCTTTCGTTATTTTCGAAGAAGCTCCAGTTTTTTCTGGTTTGTATTAGCAGATGCCATTATCGTTATTTCTTTACAAATACAAAAGGAGGGTGTTTCTTTATCTTTCTAATATTCTAAAGACAATGCTTTTTAGGTTTCACATCTGAGCTCCGTTTATGTCTAAGGGAAACAATTATTAGAATACCAGGCTTGCAATTCCGTCACTTTTCTCACCTTTAGTCACTTTTTTTACAATTGATCACTTTTAGTCACTTTTTTAAGTAAACAGTCACTTTTAGTCATTTTTTCATGGTGTATCCCAGCAAAAGCTTGTTGTTGAAAAAAGAAAATCTGAATTAATAACAAAATATTTTAATAAAAGACCAAAAATGTGATGCGCTAATCTTATTTTTCTTATTAAAATGTAATTAGTCATGGTTTTCAGAATTTAGTGATTTTACAAAGTCCTAAAGAAGCTCCTAAAATGTACATTTAATGCATTAAAGTAATTTACGTCAAAGCACACATTTCTCTTCTTTTTCTTCACAATTTTTGTTTAGATACTCTAATCTAGCTGTGTACATATTTCAAAACATCATTAATATATGCAGAAAATTCTGATTATAAAATTAATGTATTGTATGTATTCAAATCTAGTTTATGGATTTTCTTGACTAAAAAGAAATGTTGAGTTGTGTTAAACAAAACTTTTAACCTTTTTTGTATTTGACGCTAAATTCATGTCTTGCATGAATCATTTGATTTAGAGTTAATGAATAGAAAAATCTTAATAAAATCATCTGTAATGCATCTGTAATCAAAGGGAGAAAAAAATCGCTTTTTTTTTTCAATGTTTAGTCACTTTTTAGTCACTTATTCTGTATTATTTGTCACTTTTCTCACCTTTTTGAAAATACCTCAGCAGTTGCAAGTCTGGAATACCTATCCCTAAATTTAATTCGATTTATTTTCGCTATTACAGCCTTTATACTTTGCATAGAAGCTCTCTAATCAACCTTCATATTTTGGACTAACAAATACTTCAGTACATCGCATGTCTGCCATTAATACATTCTAGTCCTTTCATTTAACATGGCTAACTTTTCATGTAAGTTATTTCTTTAATTTGCATAATTGCCCTTAGGATACTTCTGCAAAGCTGATCAGATAATATAGGTACAAAGCAATGTATAGGTACTGCACTGACATTGATAGCTGAAACAAAATTAATACATTTCACAAAAAGTACACATAATCGCCATAAACGTTGACACATTTATGCCACCGCAACTCTAGTTTTAACTTCCTTTTATGGTGCAGCTTTCTGCCATATTGCTTGAAGTATTCCATAACACAATTTATCAAATCTCCTTGAGCCGAACGATATCAGATTGGTTAAGATGCTGGCCTTTTGAACCAGAGTTCGTGGGTTCCAATCCCACATGTAGCATGGATGTCCGTAGACGTTCGGTATCGGCTCTAAGCTGTAGGTCCCGGTCTCATTAGCCCTCTTATTGCAAAAAGTAGACCGTAGCACTCAAAACCAAACCAAATCCCCCTGATAAGTAAAGCTTTTTTTCACCATAAGTTTCTTTAAACGTCAAAATAAATAAAAATATGAGGTGGTTGAATGTGGAGTATAGGGTGTATGTTGCAGGATCTCCCATTTCTATTGTGCTAATTACTCTTTAATTTGTTGTGACATATGGGGTCCAACTTTAAATTTTTGCAACACAATTTTCGCTTCCTTTTAGCTTAAATCGGGTTTAACGTTGGCCGAATGGGTAGAGCACTGCTCTTGTACCAGAGTTCATCTATGCTTCCATCTAATCATATATTTCATCTATGATGTATATTTATCAGTATTCTTACTACGTATGCTAGAGATTATAAACTTAACAATTGTTAATGGCTCAATAGTATTTAACAAATTTCTTCTAGAGTTCGTGTGTTCAAATCCCACTATTGGCATAGTTATTCGTAGCTATTCGAAATCGACTTTAAGCAGTCGTCCCCGGTCTCATTAATCCACGTGTACCAAAACAGCAGAGCTTAAAGCTTCTAACCAACTACCCAACCTATCGGCTTTACAACTGCAGTCCCCGATGAATTTCACTCTGATTAACTGCTTCTTTGGCTAACAGAAATATCATAACTACTGGTACCTCAAACTTTGCATATTCTACAATTAGCACACCCCGTGTCGTTGCGTCAATTAACGCAATTGCGTCTTGAACAAAACGGCACTTCAGTCTTACTGCACTTAAACGTACTGAGTGATGAAATTCGTGTCTATATGGTGCATGTGTACTTTATATAACAGTAGCCACCTCTACCTTTATTATCGAACTACCCTCATAAATTTTGCTAAGAACCAAGCTGTACTCTAATTTTCTTCTGATGCCGATATCCATATTTTATGTAATACCTAGAGATGAATAACCTACAGTCCACTACTACCTTCTCTTGAAAATGTGAATATTTTAAATTTTGACTCTCCTCCTATAAAAGTATAGCATATATTTACCAACTAGAATTTGGTTTTGTAGGTGCATGTGCAAAGTATAAAGTTAGTGAAAAATTTAACAAATCATTTAGTGCATTGATTCCCAGTGGAATGGTACCGACCTCCAGTGAGCACTGGAGCTTTTCAGGGGCGGTTAAAGGTTCAGGAGTAAATGATGAACGGAAAGTCAGTCTGTGGAGGGGGGGGTGACATACCTACCTATTTTGAAAATTAATAAAATACTTTGAAAGTTCCTTCTATTTCATAAATAATCATTTTATGTATGTATCTAAAATTTTTATCTAGCTATCTAAAACTTTAATATAACTATCTAAAATTTTTATCTAGCAATCTAAAACATTTACATAACTATCTAAAATTTTTATCCAGCTATCTAAAACTTTTACATAACTATCTAAAATTTTTATCCAGCTATCTAAAACTTTTATATAACTATCTAAAATCTTTATCTAGCTATCTAAAACTTTTACATAACTATCTAAAATTTTTATCCAGCTATCTAAAACTTTTATATAATTATCTACAATTTTTAACCAGCTATCTAAAACTTTTATCCAGCTATCTAAAACTTTTACATAATTATCTAAACTTTTTAACCAGCTATCTAAAACTTCTACGAAACTATCTAAAATTTTTATTTAGCTATCTAAAACTTCTATATAACTATCTAAAATTTTTATCCAGCTATCTAAATCTTTTATATAACTATCTAAAATATTTATCTAGCTATCTAAATTTTTTATATTGTTAAGAAATTGGTAAAACTCTACTACCCTGAATCATTTCATTATTTTTTTTAATTATTGATCTGTTCTTGCTTTTAATTATTTAATAAAAAATTAACATCTGATGGTCCTTTTAATTAATTTTTACTTTGTGATTCTTAACAGACAAACCAACAAATAAAATATGTATACATAAAATGCAAGAGTATTTTAATATTTGGCTTATTGTGTTACTTTTTACTTCCGTAATTTCCCATGGGAGCGAATTTCAGTTATTCAGAATAATCACATTTTGCCTTGCATACAGTGTTCAACTATGAGGAATCGCCAGTCATTTAGTTCATCATTTCAAAATGTCGTGCTCTGGATCTTCGCATTCCTGTCGTCTATGTACTCTATTTATTAAATTACGCCTAACTGCACTGATAATGGATAGAATTGACTCCAATTAGGGCACGGACTGCGCAACAGGGCTCTTAAAGTTTTTTTTTCCACTTTTATCTACGCATCTAGCCTCAATAGAAACCATTTAGTGTTAAAATGCAATTGTTCCTCTGTTAAGAAGCGCTTAAATGACATTTAATACACACAGAGTTTCACAAGTTCTCACAGTCATTAGTTTAACCTGACTTAGCAAAATTAAAATGGTTGAACATTTTATAAACATTCATTAAGGCAGCACTTTTTATATGTATATATATATATATATATATATATATATATATATATATATGTGTGTGTGTGTGTGTGTGTGTGTGTGTGTGTTATATATATTGTATATAGATATATATGTATATATATATATGTATGTATGTATGTGTATATATATATATATATACATATATATACATATATATTTACACTCAAGAGCCAAAACATGATAACCACCTGTCAATAACTAGTTGGCCCACCTTTGGCGCGCAACACAGCTTCAACCCGCTTTGGCATGGATGCCACATGTCCTTAGTAGATGGCCGGAGACAGATTGTACCAGATGTTTAAGCAACGGTTACGCAGATCCCAGATATTGGGAATTGGTGGTCTTTAAACTCTGAGCTTCCGTCCCATGGCATCCCAAATGTGTTCTATCGGATTGAGATCCGGTGATTTAGGCGGCAAGGACATTAACTGGAATTCAGCATCATGTTCCTGAAACCAATCCAACACAATTTTAGCCTTGTGACACGGGGCGTTGTCCTGTTGGAACATTCCATTTCTAGATGGAAAAACAGAGGCCATGTAAGGGTGCAACTGGTCCGAAATGATGTTCAGATACCCTGTAGCATCCATGGTCTGCTCTACCACAACCACAGGTCCCAGAGACGCCCAACAGAACATTCCCCAAAGCATAATACCGACACCACGAGGCCTGTGTAAGACCTACTGTACATTGAGGGAGCAATTGTTCGCCTAGAAAACAACGTATCCTGACACGGCCATCGGCGTGGTGAATGACGAACCGTGATTCATCTGACCAAGCAACTCTCTCCCTCTGATCCATGGACCAGTCGCGATGTTCCCGGGTCCAGAGTAGACGCAGTTGGCGATGACACGTAGTCAGCAAAGGCACACCAATGGGACGTCTGCTGCGTAGCCCCATCAGCCTTTCTCATTACACACAGCAGTAAGTGAAAGAATGATTCTTCAGACTGCCCAGAAGCAGTTAAATGCCACTTCATCCTGATCACGTGCCTTCCACGTCATCCAGGCGAGTTCTTTGCAAAATGTAGGGTGGTCATAATGTTTTGGATCTTGAGTGTACATATATATATATATATATATATATATATATATATATATATATATATATATATATATATATATATATATATATATATATATGTAATGAGACTGACTTCTCGATGGGGGGTTGCAGTCATGACCATAAAAATGATACCGTTTCAGCTAAAGACCTTTATTAAGATAACTTTGAAGGACGGGTTCCCACTTCATCATAGGGACAAACTGAAGGGTCAGCTAGCATGAAATTCTATGTACAAGACACGTAACACCTGGGTCAACATCTGTGGGAAAATATCTCTAGAAAAATCTGTCTCCGCCAGCGTGTATCTTCTTTTTATTTGGAAATTTCCTAAATTGTCCGCTAGGGCCACGTAGGTTTATAATTGGCCAGGCCTCTTATCTGAGGGCGTAACCTGTAGCCCCAGTGGTCAATTTAGGTTAGGGGTTAAAAAGGGGAATGGAAAATGACGCGGGAATTTTTACCCTTTATTTAAATTTTGAAAACCCCTGAGAATTTTCCTTACATATATATATGTATGTGTGCGTGTGTAAATATATATGTGTATATGTATCTCTCTCTCTCTCTCTCTCTCTCTCTCTCTCTCTCTATATATATATATATATATATATATATATATATATATATATATATGTATGTTTATATTATGTATATATACATACATATATATGTACATATATATACATATATATCTCACATAGTGAACTTCGCTTTGATGGCTATAGACGCAAGTGTCCGTCAAAGTGTTAAGTACGGACGGGACAGATGATGCAAATAATTTAAAACTGTTGTTCAATTTGAGGTATAGCAAAACTAATCTATCAAAATGTGCATTATTTTTTTTTCATTTTAATATGTAAAAATTTTTAAAAATATGAAATTTTGGAGAGATAATAGCCACTTGCAAACAGTCGAGTGTTTCTACAGTCAAGGCTGACATTTAAAGTAACTTACAGTAGGTTAGTATGTTTACACGGGAAAATTTGTCAGATACAAATGTAAAAAAAATGTGTTATAGATATTTTTTTTTTAAAATATTAAAGCAATATATTACAAACTAAAAATTTATTTTTTTTTATATCTATAGCATTGTATTATACATTTATCATTATAAAATTTTTGTTTATATTTTTATAAGTTTTTTTATTGCCATAAAAATATAATTTTGTTTTTAGGTGTGGTTTTTGATTTTTGGTTTTAGAGATTGAAAATAAGTATATGCTTTAAGGATATTTGTTTATGTAGGCTTGAGCACGCTGTGGAATGGTTGTCATCACACGTTGCAGGATCGCGTGATCCACCGAAGTACAAGCAGCATGCAGACGAGCAACTAAAGCCCTTACTCTGGGAGTTGCGGTTCGTACCGAACGTTCGTTGTGACGTCACCTTGACGTCAGATTGCGGAAATTTTGAGAGCAAACGATACTTCGGTACTCTGGGGGTTACATGCGGAAATTTACAGCAACCTAAACTATCGGTAACTTTCCGCATGTAACCCCCAGAGTACCGAAGTATCGTTTGCTCTCAAAATTTCCGCAATCTGACGTCAAGGTGACGTCACAACGAACGTTCGGTACGAACCGCAACTCCCAGAGTAAGGCCCTAAGTCGTCCAGCCTACGGATGACGTTGACATCGGGAGGATGGCGGGACATCGACGGGTATACTCTCTAACAGTTCGTAAGGCATTTCCATTACATCGGCCGTACATCAGGTACATGTCGCAGTAGTCACGAACGGAATACATGTCCACCATACGAAGACTACCGGTAGCTGCAAGATGCAGCCTTTTAAATACCAGTTCAACGGTGGCTTAACATCATTCCATAGCTCGAGCATGCATGAAGCGATATGCGCAGCGAACGTCTTAAACATTATCGTCTGGAAAGATAAGCAAATACTGTTGTTGATGTTTTTTTCTTGCACCAGCAGTGACGTCATACTTTGTTTTTCGTATTTTTCTCGTAAACTATGGATCATACAAATACTTCTCTTTGGGCAATTTTTATGTATTCTTAACGAGGAATCTAGCTATGCAGAGTTTATGTGGTCGTTTTGGGACACCCTTTATAGTAATCTATAAAAACATTGTTGAAAAAATACTGACCATAGCAATATGATAAACATTTTTCCTTTTCTAACTGAAAAAAATTATTTTACCACATGTTATGAGTTTATATTTAAATCTGAAACTCTTATTACATTTGTTATAACAATTTCATTTAAAAATAATTTCCATGGATCTAAATCACCTCATAACATATATGTTATGTACCTCATAAGAGCATCAATTTTCAAAATAAAAAATAATTTAATGTAAATCTTATTACTAATACAACGATAGATATGTAGCCACCCCTAGCAAAGTTCTGCCCCGGGCCCTTTTTGTTTCTCTGCCTTGTACGGTATGCTGTTGCAATAAGGCAATTTGTCGCAACGTCACGAACTACTATAATGCCCTTCCCATTCATTTCCATGTTTACAACAGCCAATAGACAAACAATAAACTGCCCTTCCGTTTGACACTAAAGCCAGAATTGTCATAATTTGAGAATTTGCCCTACTGCGGGAAATCGCCTTATTGGTGAATCCCCGATTAATTTTACACGACCACCATCAACCACATATTGCAATTCAAGATCATGATCCTCTTCCAAAACCGTGCAAACTGCCTCTTTACGTCCCCAAATTCAAGGCATCTCGAGCGATCGAAAATAAAAATAAATGAAAAACGAGAATAAAAGCCACGGCATTGAGATGGTATCGGGATAATCTATCCAGTTGCGCGAGTAAATGACGTACTTCACGCAGCAAAGAACAAACGGTAATGAGCTTCCACTTTTTCCGAGGTTCGTGTCCACTTCGGAAAAAATTTTTCGCCCTCTTTTGCTCTGCTTTATTTTTTTCTCCGTCCATTTAAAAGCTTCCATTTTTTTCCCCAATGGCCCGATGTAGGTCACGTGAAGAGCGAAGTCCTCTAAATATGCAAAGCGAAAACCTTCACCTCCATTTTCTGAGAGGAATTAATTCCTCCTCTCCGCACGAAATCTGGAGCGAAATGAAGATCAGCGGCATTGGAATGACTGAATTAGTGTGGGGGACAACTCGGCAGCTCCGAGTTCTTTGCCCCCAATACAGTCCAATACCCTGGCCGCCCGGCCGGCCGGCTGCCGTAAATACATAAATTTCTTTCTCCAGTGAATTATGGTTCTGACAGGCAAATGCAAGCGCATGACTGTCATCCTAAAAAGATCGCTTTCTTTGCATACATTATCAGCTTGTTTCTTCTGACAAGATTTCTCTTTTACTTTTTCCCTCTGTGATAAATACGTATATCCTCTGCCGACTGAATTCGAAATCTTTTAACGCATCTCAGTTTTTCCTAGTCAAAAGTTAACACTTGCGTACCAGTGTACTAATACTCCTCCTTTTTTAATCCATTTTTATTAAAGAAACATTGCTTTGATTTGAAGCACTATTGATTTGCTACTCAAGGGCTAATGAGACTGGGACCTGCCACTTAAAGCCAATTTCGAACAGCCCCCGAAAATTAACACACTGCTATTTGGCATCGTTCGGCTATCGGAACACTTATACAATCCTAGCTGTATTGCTTTGCTTCGTTATAGTCATTCTATGTTTATTAACTTTTTACACGCTAGTGTTCCCATGTGGGAACATACAATCTGTCATTCAGGTAACATGTTGAATGCCATGCTAATTTCACATGGCTTGCCCGTCTGGTCGGCATAAATTTTTCCTTGTGTGTTGAAAATTTTGGTGAAAATTTAATTACAACATACACGGTTCATTTTGTAATCATTCGTGTTACCTTTATTTTACTGGGGTAACTGGTGACAGCCCATGGCGCTAAGAGAAAACTCAGTGCTGTTCTCCGGTGACTTCCACGGCATTCAAAGTGTTAAAAACAAAAGTTTTTCTAAAAATGCGTTGTAAAAATATTTGATGACAAAAAAAGAACAGGCTTTATTTTTTATACAATAATTGCATACTAGAAATGAGTTCCGTAGAATATAGAATTTCATTTTAAAAAACCAATTTTTTGTAGCTCATTTAACAAAGCATTACTTCAAAATTCGAAAAATATTGAAAATTAAATAATAAAAATAAAAATAATATATAACTACTGATATCATGAACTTACAAATTTAGGATAAAAAAAAAATCCGCATGTTCCCAAAAAGGAACATTGAAATATTGGGAAATGGAAGTCAGTTCCACGTGCATTGGAATACGGGTAAATACTGTTGCCGAATCTCCAAGTTTGGTGGCAAAATTTAGGATGTTACCATATTGCGGAAGAGAAATGCCAGAAGTGGTTTCCGCGTCATAATAATGCCACAAGTCGCCAGAGATGTGAATTTAATACTACAACTTCCCCGCTCTGCCGCGTCATAATGACAACTCCAGATGTCATTTACGCGGATATCGCTTATGACATATCTTGACTGCAATATGGTAGCACCCAAAATTACCAAATTTAGGCTCCTGTATATGAAATGTGACTTAAAGGAAAAGAAATATAAATTAAAAAAACTAAACTCCTCGGTGCTAGAGCCTTCGGGGGCCATGGCTATGGTGCCAATCTCCGATTTCGAGACCAAGGGCCCTGGGATGAAGCATATGTCCCGGTTGGGTGGTTAACCTCCCCCTCCCAGTGTTTAGTTCCCAAGCAGGCTTGGTCCTCAATTTATCTACTCACTGAAAGGATGACAGATTTAGTCCACCTTGGTCCGGGGGCAAACCGGGACCTGTATCATGGCCCAGGCTGTTGACCACAGCCCGGGGACGAACCACGGACCTGCGTCATGGGAGCGCGAACTCCAACGCCATTGGGTTTTAAAGAAATATAAAAATGCATATTTTTACATGGATGTGTAATTTTTTTAGTTCAATTTCTTTAAAAAATCATTCGACCAAAACGCTTTCTTTTCAGAATATAGAAAAAAATCTGGGGAGGTCTTCCCCAGAACTTCATGCAAACTCAATCACGCAATACTGAGTAGTGTAGATATGTGTGTATATATATGTGTGTGTGTGAATACCTTGGAGGTGATAGTCCACATTATTATCGTTTAGAGATAAATGATTTATATTCTCATAAAATATTTACTATTACACATTTCGAATTTCGAGTTGGAAAACTTATTGCTAAAACTTTTTGTGCACAGCACTCTCTTTAAATGTGTCAGAAAGGTAATAAAAGTAATAACAACAACATTTATTGAAATTTCAACACACTGAAAATTTAATGGAGTAATCCTTTTTCACTCCGAGGTGTTCAGAATTTTCAAGCTGTGTTTTGAGGACAAAAGTTGCTCTATACATTTAACTAATAATATTATGCACATTATATTTTGATTGCATTCGCGCATGAGCAGTGAAACATTATTTAGTAAACCTGCTCATCTTTCACCCAATATTTATTATTTTTTAATTTCAATTGTGTACAATGTCGTTTGACATGCATCCTGAAAATGGCATTTTTTGATATTGAGAATTCTGAAAATTATAAGCAAAACACTTGCAGAAATGTGGGATTGTTTTTATGAAAACTTTAATTTCTCCACGAGTATACGTGCTATCTTCATTTCAATGAACACAGATTATTACAAGAAGCATCCTAATCATGTGCTGAAGTTTCAACGCTTTTCATATAGTTCTTTTTACAGAGTTATCCAAAACATATTTCTTTCAATTTGTTGACGGTCTTCTATAGGGTTTCGGAAAAAATTCTTAGCTGAAATATATGTCGTCTACCATATGACGTTTAGAGACGAAATTAGAGGTTTCGGAATAATTCCTCGTGTATATTTATCGTTTTTAATCGTGTATAGCAGGGGTCGGCAACCTGTTTGTCCTCAAGGGCACAATACTAAATTTGAAAATCACCAAGGGCGCATATTTTTTACAGATAATCAACAGGTATAAATAGGCATTAAAAAAACAGATTTTTTATAACTTTATTTTGTTGGTGTCATACATAATGATACATATAATTCAGTGTGAAACTTGGGTGTCCACATTTTCAGCTAATTTCTTATAATTGGGGATATATTTAGAGTTCCCGGTCCTTAAACAATTATCTAAATGTGAGTCATTAAGCTTTGTTCGGTATTTTGATTTCAAATATTTCATATTTGAGAACAAAGACTCGCAATTCTATGTTGTTACACAATATGAATAAATTTTTATCGCACATTTCCTTAAAATAGGATACTTATTTTCATCGACTAAGTTCCAAAACATTTTATCATTACTATGCGTTTTTAAAATAATATCACTTTGCAAGTTTATTATTTCTAATTCTAGGTCTTCGATATTATGAAGCTCGAAATACACTGAAACTATTTCAAGGACATCATCTTCAGTAACATTAAATGGATTTATGAAAAATCTTAGAACGGGTTCTAATGCTGCAAAATCTTCAATTCTAGAAGAAAACTCTTCTATTAGCTTATCTATAATTTTTAAATATGATGTAGCAGTAAAATTAAGCTCAAGGTTAGCAAACTGCTAATCTATGCACAATCTTAAACTCAACTGACTACTTGCTATATATCGCCGTTTTACAAGAGTAAGTAAATCGCTCTGGCTATCATACATTTACATTAGTCCAGCGAGGGCGCATTAAAAATCGATCGGGGGCGCCATGGCACCCGCGGGCGCCGCGTTGCCTACCCCTGGTGTATAGTTTTAGATATTCAACAAAATGTCTAAAATCGCATGTGACCGGTCATCATTGGCAATATAGTGTATATATATATGTGTGTGTGTGTGTGTGTGTGTGTGTGTGTGTCTAAAAACACTACGGTAACAAGAAACAAGAAAGTTTGCAATGAATGTATCCATCGCTGCCGTTTCATGCATCGATAACGCACTTAAATAATAAAAATAACGGCGTCTCTTACCCTCAATCTGTTTCAAAGAAATTCGAACTAGGTAACTATTCAAAAATATAGTTGCATTTCTTTTAAATTCGTTTTTTTTTTCTTCTTTTTAGTAAAAAAAAACAATACCGAGAAGCGTGTTATATATTCTAGATCTCACTAAACATAACCTTCAATGGGAACAAGCTCAGATATTATCAGACTGGTTCATACAATCGTTAATGTGTCCACAGATTTTATCTCGATCCCTCTCCACTCTGCTGTCGTATAACTAACTCGTAAACAGCTGAACTACTGGTTGATTTTACTGCATGTTCTCATTCAGAGTATGTCAGCTGCTTAATCGAGGGTTAGACTCGTGCAACATTTTTTGTACTAGTAGTCCCATTTTACATACATAACAAGCTACAATGTCGATCTTTAACTGCTGTATTTTATCCAACTACTTTTGACTAGGAACGGTCTGGGAGACTAGTTGTGTAAAAATGAGATTAAATTACCTTTAGTGGTTTTATTTAATTAATTTTTATCTAACTTACATTATTACAAATCTTAATCTAATTTACATTGCTTACATTTCATTTTTTTTATCTAACTTACATTCATTTAAAAAAAACCTTAATTAGTACTGGTGTGACTAGTAAAACTAAATTAATTTTTAAGAAATTAGATTATTTTTATTTGTTTTTTCCTAAAACAAATACACCAATGTTTTGTTACAACAGTTAAATGGTCTCGGAACTATTAAATTAAAAAAAATTGTTATGTAAAACTGCAAACATTTCTGCAAACATTTTTGATAGCGTTAATTTTACCATATTTCAAATATCTCAAATGATATGGCAAACTCTAAAGATGTAGTCTTTATAATGGTAGTCAAAAGAAAAAATCGTTCCAAAAATGTATGCAATTTCTACACACTATTTAATAAACTGTCCTCAGATAAGAACACTTTCAAATACTTAACTATTCATGCTTAACTATTCACTCTCAATTTTTTTTTTAATTTAAAACTGCAAACATTTTTGATAGCGTTAGTTTTATTTCTACACACAATTTAATAAACTGTCCTCAGATAAGAACACTGGGCGTTAATATATTAACGATACTTTCAAATACATAACTATTCACTATCAAAAAAATTTTTCTTATGTAAAATTGCAAACATTTTTGATAGCGTTAGTTTTACCATATCTCAAGTGATATGGCAATCTCTAAGGATGTAGTCTTTATAACGGTAGTCAAAAGAAAAAAAATTTCCAAAAATGTATGTAATTTCTACACACTACTTAATAAACTGTCCTCAGATAAGAACACTGGGCGTTAATATATTAACGATACTTAACTATGCACTATCAAAAAAATTTTTCTTATGTAAAATTGCAAACATTTTTGATAGCGTTAGTTTTACCATATCTCAAGTGATATGGCAATCTCTAAGGATGTAGTCTTTATAACGATAGTCAAAAGAAAAAAAAAATTCCAAAAATGTATGTAATTTCTACACACTATTTAATAAACTGTCCTCAGATAAGAACACTGGGCGTTAATGGATTAACGATACTTAACTATTCACTATCATAAATTTTTTTGTTATTTAAAACTGCAAACATTCTTGATAGCTTTAGTTTTACCATATCTCAAGTGATATGGCAATCTCTAAGGATGTAGTCTTTATAACGGTAGTCAAAAGAAAAAAAAAATTCCAAAAATGTATGTAATTTTTACACACTATTTAATAAACTGTCCTCAGATAAGAACACTGGGCGTTAATGGATTAACGATACTTAACTATGCACTATCATAAATTTTTTTGTTATTTAAAACTGTAAACATTTTTGATAGCGTTAGTTTTACCATATCTCAAGTGATATGGCAAACTCTAAGGATGTAGTCTTTATAACGGTAGTCAAAAGAAAAAAAATTTCCAAAAATGATGTAATTTCTACACACTATTTAATAAACTGTCCTCAGATAAGAACACTGGGAGTTAATGGATTAACGATACTTAACTATTCACTTTCAAATACTTAACTATTCACTATCAAAAACATTTTTTCTTATTTAAAACTGCAAACATTTCTGCAAACATTTTTGATAACGTTAGTTTTACCATATTTGAACTGATATGGCAAACTCTAAGGATGTAGTCTTTATAACGGTAGTCAAAAGAAAAAAATCTTTCCAAAAATGTATGTAATTTATACATACTATTTAAGAAACTGTCCTCAGATAAGAACAATGGGCATTAATGGATTAACGATACTTAACTATTCACTTAACGAAACATTTTTGTTAGATCTTTGAAATTTAGACCATAGCGCTCCAAACCAAACCAAACGTCAAAACGAATCTTCCTTATTTGTCTCAACACCACTGGGACACGTATATGTTCAGGGTTATAATGTTCTCTAAGTTCTCTCGGGGTAGCAGGCCAAGCCGATGGATCTTCTGTTTGGCCCCTGCTTCTAAATTACGAGGACCCACTTGAGTAATGTTCATCCACTCTAGCGGTGCTCATTAAAAAAACGAATGGCGCAACCCTTTGTCTTAATACGAGTAGCATATATTTTAAATCGCGCTGGGTTTGTCCAAGTAGCATTAGAAACAACAACGTACTATGAATATAAAAGAAAAAAATATCTTTCCAAAAATGTAAGTAAGGGCTACATACTTTAATGAACTGTCCTTACATAAGAACGCTGGGCGTCAACGGATTAACATAACGATATCCTTAACGAAACATTTTTGTTACACTAAACTAAACTCCTCGGCGCAACAGCCCCTAGGGGGCCAGGGCCTACGGTGCCAATCTCCGTTTACGTGACCAAGGGCCCTGGGTTGCGAAGCATATGTTCCGGTTAGGTGGTCAATCTTACGCGGAATCCCCAGTGTTTAGTTCCCAAGCACGCTTGGTCCTCAGTTCATCTACCCACTGAAGGGATGAAAGGATGAGTCAACCTTGCTCAGCCCGGGGCTCGAACTTTTGACTTGTGTCATGGAAGCGCGAAGCGCCACACCAACGCCACTGGGCTTCATAAACAGTTTTGTTAGATCTTTGAAATTTGGCGCACGATATGTGAAGTCCAATTACTAAATTTATGTGGCATGATGATTAGTCACCTGTATACGATGTATACTTTAACTTCATGAACTTATATTCAAAATAAAATTTTGGTCGCAAAAAGGGTTTCACATGAATTAAAATTTCTCTTTAACGAATTAAATTTCAATTTATCGAGTTTTTTCTTTTATTATCAAAAATATTTTAATTTAAGAAATATTTTGTTTTGTTGTTAAATTTAAAAAATTTGCTCCGTAGCAATTTTTATTTTATTTTATTTTTTTTAAGGATCTGTATTTTCTATATATATGGAGAGGACTCCACTGAATATAAATATATCAAGCCATGTCGTCCGTGACGTGTTCTTAGTTGTTGTATGTCAATGTCTACAAATAAAGGTTTAAACTTGTAAGGGAACAAAAAAATATCCATATTTTTATATACTGTGATCCTAATCCTTAGGATAGAATCCAGACAAGAAAAATTAAGCATTATCGTGTTCACTCGGATTTTATTTTCCTTTACTCCCACGTTCCTTTAAATTCCATTTCTGAAAACAAGGTCTTAAAATCTTCCATTGTCAGCATTTCAAGTTATATATTCTTTCTTTATTTTTCACTACGCACGTTACATTTCATATGATAGTTTTATTTTTTCATTCGTCAGCCATTTTGTTACAAGGCAGCTTTGCGGCTCACCCCCCCCCCCCTTTACAGAATTCGTATGCTCTAGTAAAATAAAAATGAAAACTAGAAAACAATGTCTCCGATGCGAATCGAGCAGGAAAACAATCGCCCCGTTCCTTTGTTCGGAACCCCCCAACTTCGGACAGAAGCTTGTAGTATTTCGTGTTCTGCAGATGTTTTCATTGCGTTGAACCTCACGGGATTTCTTTTTTTTATTTACTTTGTTTTCACCTGTGCTCTCTTTTTTTATATATATATTCTGTGTGTGCGTTGTTATCACGTTGCACTATGGTCAGTTATTCCGGTGTGTTTACATTGTTCTTTTAAACCGATGTTCTGTGAAATCCCACGGATCACTTTTCACTTACCTGACGGCTGCGTTTTGGGTGAATTTCCACTTTGCTTTCAATTTTTTTTTATTTCACTTTTACCGTTTGTTTGTTTATTCAAGATTTGCTGATACTCCATTCTTTGAAAATGGAAATTCTCGTGGAAGATTGCGCCGTTTAACGTTTGCATTAAAGCGTGAAGTATTAGTGAGTTAAGAATTAAACAAAAATTTAAATTTTCAGGTGGTTTTAAAGCTACGCGAACCTTTAACTGTTCGAAATTCGCTTGAAAAATTGATATTTCTGTCTCGTTGAATTATGAAATTTTGATGATTTGGAGCTCTACATTCTACTGTTTTGCCACGAGGGCTAACGATACCGGAACGTACTGCTTAAAGTCGATGATTCCAAACGACTATGAACATCCATGCCATGGTTCGAATATCGAATTTTGGTACCATAGAACACCGCGCTACTATCCGGCCATCGTTCTGATACTAGAATTATGGAATGTAGTTAAGAATAAGAATCATTAAATGTGTTTTGATATCCCATCACCGTATTATTAACAAAAGTATTACTACAGTAGGCAATTCAATTATTACAAATAACTGCTGTAATCAGTTTTTCGATTTTGAGTATTAGAAAACCTTTCAGGTGCATTCTAACCCTCATATACCTTCGAAATTTATCAATAGTACCCAATGTTTACTGTAAAATTAAAATTAATGCTGTTCGAAAAGTAAAAACTTATCCTTTTGAACTTAACAGAATTATTATACATATTTTGCAAAAGGAAAAAATGGTTATTTTAACTATTATTATTTTTCTAACTATATTACCAGCTATAACAACTAAGTATTATTCTAAAAGGTAATATTCCTGTGAATATAAATGACCGTAAAAGGAACATGTATCTCACTCAAGACAAGGCCGTAGGCAGGGGGAGGGATTTGGGGGACTGGTCCCCCCCCCCGAAATTTTGAAAGACCATTTTGTAGATAGACAGTGTCCCACGTTTGTGTATGTGTGTGCTATCAGCCTAACTGTTCATGAACATAAACAGTTATTCTCTTAAAAAAAACCGCTCAGACCATAAAAGTCTCCTCTTTCTGCTAGCCGGAAATACAGCACTGTATTTCGGAAATATAGTGCTTTCCTTTTCATCAATTGAAGTACCATTCGCAATTAAAGATGTCTTTCTCCTTTGGTCCCCCTCCGAAAATAATTTCTGGCTACGGCCCTGACTCAGGATGTTCCGGACACCCATAAACTATAGATGGAAAACATGGGCGTAATTTGGGAGGGTCAAGAAGAGTCAAATGCTACATCCCAGAAATGTTAGAAGGGGCAAATTTGCTGTTTTTTTCACCAATTTTTGAGTTTTTATTCATATTTTATAGCTTTGATTCGACTCTTGTCCCATTAGTTGAAACGCCCAAATTACGCCCCAGATGGGAAAGACAAACATTTTTCAATGGACAGCTGCTACCCTTGTAGAAAATGGTGAAAATATGGCAGCTGATAAACCAGCCAAAGAGGCAAGAAAACTAAGCAGCAACAAGTCAAATCTCGTGATCCCAGACGATGCAAATGTTATTTCTAGACACAGGTTAAAAGTCTTATCATTCGTCAATATGCACGTGGTAGTTTATGATTCCTATTACTGGTGAATAATGTGCAGATTTCTTGTGTTACACCGAAAATTTTTCAGTCGATATATTTCAATTTAGGTTGACTTGTAATAGCCTTTTTCATTTAACACGTTGACTGCCATAGAGGTCACCTGTGACCGGCACTCGAATTGGCTACAGCGACGTGGGGGCCACCAGTGACCGGCGACGCAGCAAATGATAAAAGTACATAACTCATTGACTGCCATGGGAGTTACCGGTAACCCCACCACGAAAACTGCTTCAAGCATGATTTTATGATTAATTTTATCTGCTGCGAATAATATTTCAGCATAATATGCATCGCATAATCACAAGTTCAAGTCGACGCCTTGGGCAGACCATCGAAAATGCGTCTGACAGTCAATGTGTTAAAATATTTTCTTAAAAAAAACCCAGTTAACAGGAATGAGTCAAACTAATATTTTTCACGAACTTTTATTTTGGGTAATTCTGTAATTAATTCAGAAACAAATAAACTGTAAAGCTCTTATCACACGGCAATATGCACCTGTTAAAAAATCAACATATTCAGATTAGAATACTTATAATTTACACGTGGGAAATTGTTCCTCTGTAACAACTAGCCCCATCGGAACTGTAACAACTTGCCATTTTATATATTGATATGCTTGAGTAATAGCATAAAGTTGTACAGAACTGTTAAGTATTTTTTCAGTTATCTGAGTTTTCCTGGCTTTTACGTGTACAATAATCTCCAAGGGTTTCGTCGCAAATTAGAAAGTAAAATATTGATGAAAAATTAATAAATGTCACAAAATTACGTTAACAGGAGCTCTCTGCTAATAACTGCCGAACGGTGCCCTAATAGGTTGCGCAGCTCTCCAGTACGAGATTTCGTGTTGATAAACTAGAGAAAGAGAGAAGAAAACTAAGCAGCAACAAGTCAAATTTCATTATCCTAGACGACGCAAATGTCATTTCTAGACTCAGGCTAAAGTCTTATACGTTAATATGCATGTGATAGTTTATGATTCCTATTACTGGCGTGCAGATTTCTTGTGCGACAGCGAAAATTTTTCAGTCGATCTATTTTAGTTCAGGTTGACTTGTGATGGCCTTTTTCATTTAACACGTTGACTGCCATGGGGGTCACCGGTGTACGGCACTCGAATTGTCTACAGTGACATGGGGGCCACCCGTGACCGGTGACGCAGCAAATGATAAAAGTACATAACACGTTGATTGCCATAGGGTCACCGGTAACTCCCACCACGAAAACTGTTTCAAGCATGTTTTATAACTCATTTTATCTGCTGCAAAATATATTTCAGCATAATATGCATCGCATAATGAAAAGTCGTCGGTGCCTTGGGAAAATAATCAAAAATGCGTCTGGCAGTCAAGGTGTTAAATATACGTTTTCTTAAAAAAAAAAAAAAAAACCAGTTAACAGGAATATGAGTCAAACTAATATTTTTTACGAGTATTATTTTGGGTAATTCTGTAATTAATTCAGAAACAAATAAACTGTAAAGCTCTTATCACACGGCAATATGCACCTGTTAAAAAATCAACATATTCAGATTAGAATACTTATAATTTACACGTGGGAAATTGTTCCTCTGTAACAACTAGCCCCATCGTAACTGTAACAACTTGCCATTTTATATATTGATATGCTTGAGTAATAGCATAAAGTTGTACAGAACTGTTAAGTATTTTTTCAGTTATCTGAGTTTTCCTGGCTTTTACGTGTACAATAATCTCCAAGGGTTTCGTCGCAAATTAGAAAGTAAAATATTGATGAAAAATTAATAAATGTCACAAAATTATGTTAACAAGAGCTCTCTGCTAATAACTGCCGAACGGTGCCCTAATAGGTTGCGCAGCTCTCCAGTACGAGATTTCGTGTATTAAAATCCCACTGCTGATATGGATGTTCAGAATCGGCTTTAAGGAGTAGGTTCCACTGTCATTAGCCTTCATGTAACAATAAAGTGTGCCAAGCCTTTGCTATCAACCAAACAGTTGGGGATATCATACGGCTTAGTGCGATATAAATGAAATTCTACTGGTGATTAAAATTTAATTCTAATTTAACAATTTACCCAGTATAACAAGTAGACCCGGTCTGACCTACTGGTTTTATAATTAAGGAATCGTATATTTATGAGTTAAAATGTTCAGAACTAAGAATACATTTCTTTATCTATGAATGTCTGTACTTGTTTCATACAAATGCACTTCTGTTTTATTGTTCTTTCTTTTCCCACTGTAATGAGCAAGCGGTTTCATTTTCAAGTGCCCAATTAAGCGACGAGACATATCATTCCAGGATTATCTCGAAGGAAGATTACAATCGGAAAAGAAAAACAGATACCATATCCATTTTCTTAACACAGGGAATGTGAGCCTCTGGTTTATAAAAGGGGAGGAGGCATAAACGTATTTCTTCTCTTACATCAAATCAATAACACAAATATTTACTCTAAGAGAAGCTTTTAACGACTCATGCTCCGATGACAGCCGCCAAACACCGAATGTAGAACTGAAGCCAGAGCTTGAAACCCATCTCCCTGTGAATTAGAGGAGTCAAAACCCTGCCCAAACTCCTCTTTCAGCTTGGGAACTTGATTTAATCTTCATTGTCTGTTTAATTTGCAACACAATGATCCCCTCTTCCCCCTTTGTTGGGCGAAGGTCGTTGAATCTTCGCACTTGATTGATCTCCAAGATGCAGAGTTGGCGAATGCCAATTAAGCTTAGCTAAAAGAGAGAGAGAAAAAGAAAAAAAAATATTTCGTCACACTTGGTTGCAGACGATTTCTTTTTAATTACGGCTCCGTTTGAATTTCGAGACGTCTGAATAGAGAGGATGAAGGAACACCTGAAACTGAAGAAGGAGAAAAAACATATATATTTATTACATTGCATCATATTAAATTTTATCTTTCTTTTTTTGTTCTTAACTTGATCGTCATATTTTTGCACTAGGAGTAGAGTCATCTAATTCCTGCTATGAGGGGTTGCCACTTCCCATGAAGTCAACGACTCTACACCGGTAGTTCTGAAGATTAATAGCGTGAGAACCGTACAAATGTCGAAGATTCTACGTCAGTGGATAATTTTCCGCTGAGGAAGAGAGAAAAAAGTAATTTTGGGTCATCTTCGCAATAAAACATAATCAAACCCAAGCAACTGATCGTCGATGTAAAAGGACATAGGGAAATGTTTGTAAACGTTTTACAGAATGAAACAAAGCTGACCTTTTTTTCTATATTTCGTTTATTGGTAGTTATTGAGTCATTGCAGAACGATGAGAAGCAACAAGTAGCTTATTTTAAAATGCAAGTTATTGACTGTCTAGTATGAGCATGTACTCTTCTTTTATTTGATTTGTAAATAAAATGTTCTATGTTGGGTAAATACTGGTATATATGAATCTTAGGTAGCGTAATATGTCATCCCTGACCGTCTAACAAACTCATAAAGTTACTTTTGTTTCATTTTTCCAACTTGCTGTAATTGTTGCAGCATATTAGTAAAAATGAAAATAAAAATCGAATCTCTGTAGTTTATTGTTATACATGTTGGTTGCCGATGCTTCGCTTCGGTGATTCTTTATTGGCTAAAAGCCTTATGAAACGTCAACATGTAAATGTTATTGTATGATTCCTTTTACTGGTGAGAAACGTGCGATCCGTGGTAGCTCAGTAGGTTAAAACAATGATCTCGTAACCAAAAGGTTGCGTGTTCGGGGTTCGAATCGACCTAAGTTCCGCCAAGTTCGTTAATGGTGACTGGGTCACGTAAAATATGATCGTGGTCACAATGTTCTCAAAGTTAAACTATACGTTGAGAGTGACAGACCAAGGCTTTGCCATCTTCTACACGGTCCCCGCTTCTAAATTACGAGGAACCAACTGAAGTACCCTTTCGCCTTAATTCGTGTGGCGTCTAGCCCACGTGCTTGGCTCGTCCAAGTGGCAATAAAATGTGTAAATTTTTGTGTTACAGAGAAAAATCTTCAACCGATATATTTTAACTAGCATATAGCCCATCATATGACGGGATAAATAAAATTTTTAATATTCCAGAACTGTTAAGTACCCAAAGAGGCGGGTAAAAAATGGTTTGTTTTTTGGCTGAGAACTATCTGGTTCACTCTCAATAATTTATTTATCGTCATACTCCTCTAGAGTCTCCCGATCCTGTAATGCAGTTTAGAACCACATTGAATTCATTTAGTCAAACCGTGTGGTTATGTATAATAAACAAACACACAAAAGAACAAACTTCTTAATTTCCAAATATATAAATTAAAAGTTAGATATTTATTAGTCCGTGAAATAGACTCCTAGACTTATATGAAAAGAATTTATTGTTAATACCGGCGATAAAATTTTCATTGCAACAAAAAATAATCGATGATTCAATTTAAAATTATCACGTATGTACCTGATCTATTATTTACGACAAATATAAAAAGAAAGTTATTTGCTTAATATCTAAGTTCAGTGATAAAAGATAGTGTAGAAAATAGTGTAGACGATATTTAAATAGTTTAAAATATGAAATGATTAAATGAGATGTTTAAAGGAATGACGGCACAATGCTAGAAAAAATTGTTATTTTTACTTATTTATTAAGTGATAAACGGATAAATTTAATCGCCTGCTCTTAACCGGGGAAAATAGGGTTTGAAATAATGGCATTAAACTCTCGAAAAGGAGGGAAGGGGTGGATTTCGAACGTTTTAAAGACGACAATACTTTTTGCTGTTATATGAAGCATATTTATACCAATTTATTTTAGAATCGGATCGATAGTTTAGGAGCAGATAAACTTTATTCGCTTTGAATGGATGCGTCTATCCATTCCAGGTCCAAACGCTTCATAAATTGGAGGACAGGCGCACAGATAACTTAGGCTATTATTATATAGGGGATTTGTGATAAGGTCTTGAATCAGTTGAAAACTTTTCTTTATCACGCGAGAAATCCGCCTATTATTCAAAGGAAAAAAGAATAGTAAACCGAATCTGCTGCTTTTTCAACAAGTACATGTTGGCGTTTGAGAGATGTTCAGAATTTAAACTGAAATTGAAAGTAAAATTCCTAAACTAAACTCCGAAAGATGGCCGAATGGTTAGTGTGCTCGCCTTCAGAACCGGAGTTCGTGGATTCGAATCCCACTATGGTATGGATGTTCGTAGCCGTTCGGAATCGGCTTTAAGCAGTAGGTCCTGGCCTCAGTAGCCCTCGTGTTGCAAAAAGTAGACCGTAGCGCTCCAAAACCAAACAAAACCTAAACTATGCTCTTTTTTTTTAGATTTTAAAAGTGAAAATTTTGGCACATTTTTTATTTAAATATAGAGTAAAACTATTAATAATTTTTTTACACAAAGAACTTTAATTTTACACAATATTTAAACACTGTAGAACTTACTTAGATAGATATAGAGAAAAACTGACTAAAAATACTCGTACATTATGCAAAATTCTCAATTTTATAAAACTTAAAAACAATATATCTTCAATTTAGTACTTTATTGGTATTATCTATGTCTCTTAACTTTTTTTTAGTATAAAAATCTCAAATTAAACAGAAAAAACATAGTGTACGATAGTCTTCTGTACACTCAATAATCAAGCCAAACTAATACTATTTTTTCATATGCATCCTTGTTTTAGAGTATTTTTTTCAGTTATATATGCGTCATACAGACCCGGCACAAGGCCGGCACCCGGCACACTAAGCACAAAAAAGAGAGGGTGTTATAAAAAGACAGAGCACTTCTAACTTCTATTTGTATTATTTTTTCAGGGAACTTTTCTTTTTTCTAATTTTAAAATGATTATTTTTTTTCTTTCGATGATTAGCGTATAATTTTGGCAAAAATTTATTAAATTTTCTTTTCTCAGATACGGAATAATCAAAGGACTAGTCATAATGAGAAATTTTCCATGGGGATAGGGGTGTCCGCCTTTAACTCTTATCTTCAAATTAATGCTGATAGCCTTACAATATACTATAAGTTTACAATCGTTCATCATCATTACAGCAATCTTTCCATATGCACTAGCCGAACGATGGCCGATTGGTTAGGGTGCTGGCCTTTGGTACCGGAGTTCGTGGGTTCGAATCCCACAGTGGCATGGATGTTCGTAGCCGTTTGGAATCGGCTTTAAGCAGTAGGTCCTGGTCTCATTAGCCCTCGTGTTGCCAAAAGTAGACCGTAGCACTCTAAACCGAACCAAACCAAACCATATATACTATATGTATACAACATATCGTATGGGATAGAGGATGAGCGATAGACGAATGGGTAAGGGGCTGCTAGACAGTACAAGAATTCGTGGGTTCTAATCCGTTGTTTTCATGGAAAGTTGTAGCCAATCCGAATCGGCTTTAAGCAGTAGGTCCCGGTTTCATTAACCCTCGTATAACGACACAGTAGCGCTCCAAACCAAGCAACTAAAAACTGTAAAAAACACCATCTTGAAACATTCATTAGGTCTTGTTGATCAATAGCACTAATAACTCTGTAAGTTGTATTAGGATTTATTCATATACATGTTACATATTAATGACTTTGTCCTTTTTAGGCTCACTTACGTTAAGAGAAATGTGTAACAGAAGTATCACGTATCTTGGAATAGGTGCAAATATTGTCGTCAAAAATTTGGTGGCAGTATAAATCGATGTGACAGTGATATTGTGACCCACTCACTGTTCATACTACACAAGTAAACAAAAAGTTTCTTTAAAATAAATCCGTTTGATATTTTTGAACCAGTATCTGACCTTAGTTATTTTCTATTGTTCACAGGTTCGTCACAATGAGACTTTCTTTTTTTATTTTGATACTTCGCATTGGGCCGCTTACCCTAACGGGTGTAAAGGATTCGTAGTGACACGCTGCAGAATCAAATCAATTTTGATCATCATTAGGAGAAGAGATTGTTGTTGTTGTTGCATATGCCACTTGGTTTAACTGAGCACGATTGAGCCGGAGGCTACTCGTATTAACCCCTTGAGGACTAGTACGTAAATGCTGTACGAGTCGACCGTTGTGAAAACCGTTGCCGTTAACACCATCTAGTAATAAAATATAGCATTTAAAAATTAAAATGAAACATTCCGATCTCCGATTACACATACGCGACGCTGGTCTCTCAATATCAACCGGAGATCATCGCGTGGAGGCGACGCTCGACTGATAAGAGTGAAATCGCTTCGTCGCGTATACGAGACGTTGGTCTCGAATGGGTTAAGGCAAGGGGGTTTTCGTTTCGAGGAGCACCTCAAGTGTGAAATTATGACTTAAGTTCAGGTAGGTCCTTGAATTTCGAAGCAGGGACCAAGCAGAAGATCCAAAGGACTTGACCTGCCACTCCCAGAGGTATTGATTGAGAACTTGGAGGACGCTCTGACCACGAACCTATTTTACGTGCCTCAGTCACCTTTAACGAACATGGCGGATCTTAGGCCGACTCGGGCTCCGAACCCGCAACCCTCCAGGTGCCAGAGCGTTGCCTTTGCCTACTGAGCTACCGTGGCTCAGTCGAGGAGATTTCTTGTTTCTGATTCCATACCTCTCTTCCACCTACCAATCTTCCAGCGAGAGGACTCACTGACCCACAGATATCTTCCACTTTATCTGGGCGTGCAAAGGAAGTACTTAGTGCGCCTGCAAGAGTCGAACCCGGTAGCGAATTTCAAATACGTACATGGATCTTACAAAGGAACGCCGAATCAACCCTCACAGCCAATGAGCACTGCATTACAGTTTTTGTTGTACGACACAAGTAACTCGCTGTCTTTTTTGTTTTGCACATAAAGCTACTCTAACAAACTGTCAGTACCTTTTTGGTTAGGGGAATTCTTACTTGAGAGAGTTAGCTATTTCATGTTTTGTTAAATAGTTTACCCAATAGAAAGTAATATCGGTGCGTACAAATTTTCTTTCCTATTAAACATTTTTTGTAGAGGGAAATAAATTAGCTACTCAATTAAAACAGAAAGTTAAATTAACAGGTAGGAAAATCCTAAGAACACTTAAAAACTCAATTTATACCAAATTTGAACTTTGAAGTATTGCAATTAATAAAACAATATATATTTAAAGGATTTTCATGAGGTTTTATGTATCACTTTGTTGTAAAATAACACAGATAATTGGAATTAAAATTATATACCGGTTTCATTTATATTCTTTATTTAACATTCTATGATTTAAAAAATTGAATAATATTGTATTGGATTATTTGGAATTGTTTTCTTTATCAAAAGTAAAATTAAAATCTCAGCTTTCATAAGTTATTAATATTTATTTCCCGTTTTCATAGCATTGAAACTAGTTCGTACAGGGCGATTTCAATTTGAAACACAGGACTTGCTTTAAGTTTGTGACGTTACATATGTCACGTGATCAGAAGCGACGTAAGAGACGCTTGACGGTCATTGGTAGTTATGGTTCAACCTCGGTTGCGAGATCCATGTACGTATTTGAAATTTTCAACCTGAACCTCGATATTCTAGTAAACCCCAAAGCCACCTCAGGATGGTTTGGTTTGGTTTGGTTTGGAGTGCTACGGTCTACTGTTTTGCACACGAGGGCTAATGAGACCGGGACCTACAGTTTAAAGCCGATTCCGAACGGCTACAAACATCCATGCCAGCAGCGGGATTCGAACCCACGAACTCCGGTTCCGAAGAGCAGCACTCTACCATTCGGCCATCGTTCGGCAAGCCACCTCAGGAAAAAAAGGGTGAAAAAATCTGGGCTCAAATTGAATTTGTTTTAATTTAGAACACCAGAAAACAAAAATTCTATAGAAAAGTAGCCGAACGATGGCTGAAAGGTTAGGGTGCTGGACTTCGGAACCGGAGTTCGTGGGTTCGGATCCCACAGTGGCATGGATGTTCGTAGCCTTTCGGAATCGGCTTTAAGCAGTAGGTCCCGATCTCATTAGCCCTCGTGTTGCAAAAAGTAGACCGTAGCGCTCCAAACCACACACATCTATAGAAAAGTTCTTGAATATTGTCCTATGGTATTTGCCTTCTGATCTGAAGCCTCATTGCTTATGATTTCTTCCCCAGTGGACTTAATTTAGAACACCAGAAAACAAAAATTCTATAGAAAACTTCTTGAATATTGTCCTACGTTATTTGCCTTCCGATCTGAAGCCTCATTGCTTAGGATTTCTTCCCCAGTGGACTTAATTTAGAACACCAATAAACAAAAACTCTACAGAAAACTTCTTGAATATTGTCCTATGGTATTTGCCTTCCGATCTGAAGCCTCATTGCTTAGGATTTCTTCCCCAGTGGACTATATGAGCGGAGGCGCGGTTCATCCGGTCACACCGATACATGCTAGATGTCACTCGATCTGTCAATTGTGTCTGGAGAAGGGTGCTGCTATGAACAACGTCGATCAGTACCGCATCTTGCTCTTTTATGAAACGACGATCGGATATCGCGACAATGAATCGAAATTGGACGCCGAGGGTCAAGTCCGCTCGGTTGACCGGGCATATCCGGTTGCTCTCTCTCTCTCTCTCATGTGGCTCAATGGGTCGCTACTTCCAATTGTCTTGGATTGGATAAAGAGGCCGGCCCATCTTGAACGGGACGGCCAATTCCTCGGAATCGGCCTTGGTTAAATGACAGCGTCGGAATTCGGGTGTGCTTTACAGTAGAATCTTACTTAAGAGTCCACGAATGAAGCATTTAACGCATCCATGCACGCATTACATATAAGTGTGTGATTACAGATCGCACTCAGTGGAAACGATTTAGGTTTTTCGTTAGCAGTTTGAGATAAAGATGTGGCAGTTTCTGTGTAATCGCTTGCTACTGTTTTGTTTTGATTGAGATGGAGAATTTATTTTGAAAATTGCTCCTAAAATCGACAGAGAGTTGGAAAGTTAAGTAAACTGTTTTGATGGAGAAGTAGAATAAAAGAATTATCTTAAAAATGGCTGTTAAATTCGATAGACGGCTCGAAGTTTGTCTAAATTCTCTTCTCAATCAGAAATATTGGTATCGGTAAAATATAAATTGTTTTTTTGTGGAAGTAGAATAAAAGAATTATCTTGAAAAAGGCTGTTAAAATCGATAGATGGTTCGAAGGTTGCCTAGATTGTCTTCAATAAAAAATATTCTTATTGACAAAATATAAATTGTTTTCACTGAGATATAAAATAAAAGATTTATTCGGAAAAGGGTATCTAAAATCAAGGGTTCTAAAAAGGGTTCGAATGTTACGTAAATTTCCTTCTCGGAGAAATATACGTATGGGCCAATTATAAATTGTTTTGATTGAGATGCAGAATAAAAGAATTATCTTGAAAAAGGCTGTTAAAATCGATAGACGGTTCGAAAGTTGCCTAGATTGCCTTCTCAATAAAAAATATTCGTATCGACAAAATATAAATTGCTTTGACTGAGATATAAAATAAAAGATTTATTT
Source organism: Pardosa pseudoannulata (assembly GCA_032207245.1). Taxonomy (NCBI): domain Eukaryota; kingdom Metazoa; phylum Arthropoda; class Arachnida; order Araneae; family Lycosidae; genus Pardosa; species Pardosa pseudoannulata. The sequence goes on from CM063510.1 coordinate 95,375,929, forward strand.
GGAAAAGGGTATGTAAAATCAAGGGTTCGAATGTTACGTAAATTTCCTTATCGAAGAAATATTCGTATCGGTTAATTATAAATTGTTTTGATTGAGAGGTAGAATAAAAGATTTATCTTTATAATGGCTACTAGAATCTATAGACGGTTCGAAGGTTACTGAAAGTCTCTTCAAAAAATATATTCATATCGAGAATTATAAATCTATACAGAAATTAAGTTTATTGAACTTCAGAAAAGGTATTTTTAATATATTAAATTTACCAGGTTCAAACGTCTAGCTTAGTGAAAAAATAGCCGCATAGTAGAACACCAAGACTGTCCGAACGCGGGTACACATCCAGAAAGGGAAGTGCATGATCCTAAAAAAACATTTAGTCTTTGTGGCAAAAAAGTAGATTATAATGCTCCAACCAACCTGAAATAGAATGAATGGAAATAACGAAAACTGCACTGAAATTGCAAATACCTTTCCATACTAAAAGTAAAGTTATTCGTAAAGGTTTGAAATGTAAAAAATGTTAAAAACCAAAGTTCACCTGTTTTGGACGGAGCACATTAGATAAATTACAAATATATGTATATAAGGAAAATTCTCAGGGGTTTTCAAAACTTAAATCAAGGGTAAAAATTCCAGCGTCATTTTGAATTCCCCTTTTTAACCCCTAACCTAAATTGACCACTGGGGCTACAGTTTACGCCCTCTGAGAAGGGGCCTGACCAATTATAATCCTACATGGCCCTAGCGGACAATTTAGGAAATTTCCAAATAAAAAGGAGATACACGCTGTCGGAGACAGATTTTTATAGAAGTATTTTCCCACAGATGTTGGCCCAGGTGTTACGTGTCTCGTACATAGAACTTCGTGCCCTTCAGTTTGTCCTGTCCCTATGATGAAGTGGGAACCCGTCCTTCAACGTTATCTTAATAAAGGTCTTTAGCTGAAACGGTATCATTTTTATGGCCATGACTGCAACCACCCATCGAGAAGTCCGTCTTATTACATATATATATATATATATATATATATATATATATATATATATATATATATATATATATATATATATATATATATATATATATATATATATATATATATATATGAAAAACCCTTACCGTTAATAAATACCAATTTGTGGTAACACTCTATTAGGTATGGTTGTATTTACATGACTGATTAAACAAAAAAAATATTCTACTGCTGAATTAAATAAAATGACAGTCCGAAATGGTTCGACAATGTGCAGAAAAGAATAATATAACATATCAGAACTTTTCTCGGACTCATAGTTAAAATGCCGATCCAAAATTTCGACGCCCGGGATAAATGCCAGATTATTTACCTCCCGGGCCTTGGTTTTGAGTAAAATAACAACGTAATCTTGTTACCTCTTGGTTAATGTTTCAAAAATTCTATCCTTACGGCATTTTTTGAAAAGGATGTTATGGAGAAACATAATGTTTTAAAGAAGTAAAGTCCCAAGATAGTACGCAAGGATTGGGTGCTTCCCTAAACATCCCCCAGTGCAGATGGAATTCGGGTGGGGAAAATATGTGGGTTTGAAATTCTTGCTTCTGACGCATGGAACATGGCTGGTGGGGAACGATACTAAGGTAACTGTGACCACGTTCAAATCAAAAGGGATGATGATACTAATTTAAGTTTCATCTTTTGTTAGAGAAAGCAACACATCCTAGTAAACATTGTCCACGCATCTCAGCAAGAAAAATACAATGTTCATGACAATTCACTGGAGAGACTTTGTCCACTTAAAACTCAGTTTTAATGACGCTCGGTCCATTTAAATCTGGATTTTCTTTTTGAAAATTTAGTTTTAATCTATCCTTCTAGTAGTAAATAGATTACATTTAGCTTGATTTGCGGCTTCTTTTTAGTAATATGATTCCCAAAGTGCTGATAAAGATAATCTCAGTGTTCTGTGCACTATCGATAAAATCATAATTTTCTGCTTCAGGAGCGACAGTTGGTCGAACCTCTGCGTATTTCCTCCTCATTATTACCTCGAAGTGTTATACCGAAGAATGACCCTTCTGAACCACTCTCCCAATCTCTGTCGTCGAGGGGTGGTGGAAGAACGATTTTCTCACTATTTCCAAGGTCTTTTCCCGGATCGCGACCTCCCCTCAGTTCGAGTTCGTGGTCAATGTTTCTCTGTTATTTCCGCCGACTTCAGTGTTCACTTTACCAATGGGCCAACTAACACGGTTCACTACCTCCTTCCCCGGGTATTCCGGAGGCGATAACACCCCCGGTCCTCTCATTGTGGACAATGTTTTTATCTCTCTCGGTGTTTGTGTCCCTGTTTAAGCAAACGCGACTGGAATATATAGACCCATCTGACGTAACCGCGGGTCAAGTTTGGAGTTGTTATTGTACTCTCCTGATCTATTTCTGGTCCCGCAAATCGAGAGGAATTTTTTTTTACATTCTGAGCAGGGAATGACGCTGTTTTTTTCAATGTCAGATCTCAGGAGGATGTCACGTAAATGGTGTTTAAAATGGTAAATGACTTAGAAACGGGAAAAAAAGTCGCATCTTCTGATTTTATTGAAGTGGTGTTTATTTTCTTTTCATAAGGGTAAAAAAAAAAAAGAAACAACAAATGGCTTGAGTAAATTCACCAACCTTAGTAACCTGGCGAGTTGTGAAAACATATATCTGTCAAGAAGTCAATCAGATGGTTCTAAGAATATTCGAATCTTAAAATAAAAAGTGAAAATAGCCAGAGGCGCATATCTAAATAGGCTAGCTACCGCTATAGCCTAAGGCGACAAATTTTCGTAGGCGGCTACTGAAAACAGAGTATTAATTTCGTTGAATTTCTTATCTGTATATTCGGTTCTCGGTAATAAGTCACAAGACAAAATTTATCGCAGTTTTTAAGTATTTTTATTATTATCTTCTTGTACTCATCTCAAATTATTATTATCTCCGTGTAAAAAGTTTTTCGTTGAATAAAATTCTGTTTATGTTGAAAGATGATAGGTTTTCTTATTTAAATAGTTGTATGCCGTTTTCAACCATGTTCATGTATCAGAGTTACAATCCTATAGTTTATGGTGTCTTCTTTTTTTTTATTTTCCTACCTTGTAGATTTAATAGTACAAATGTCAGAAGGTAGAAAGCGTTTAAACGGGTGGGAATCCAAAAAATTATATTTGTTGCATTTTATGTGATTGTAATAAATTTTTGCGGAACTTCCCAATTCCCAATTTTTTTTTTATCTATTTTTGATTTTGTAGGTACTATGTCAGAGGTAACGATTTGGTTCAGCTTATAGGCAGCACATTTTTAACGCCTCGAAAACACAAATTAACCCCTTATTGCATAGTTTTTTTTAAAGGCCGGACAAAAAGAAATAATTTTTTAATGTAAAAAACACAATTTAGAACTTTGAATTTAGAAAAAATATATATATATATATATATATATATATATATTATACTTGAATAAGTAAGTGTTATTGGCTTACAATCCCATGTAAATGATAAATATCAATAAAACGATTTTTTCCCCTTTCACATTGTTATTTTCAATTCTCGATTGCATTCGAGTGTGAAATATTATAGCAACATAAAGCACAAAGCCGATCGAATTATCTCGAGTGTGCACAGTACAGCCAGATTAGCGTGCTCGAGTTAACTCGAGTGTGCACGTTAAGGGGTTACTTAACACATTGATTTACTTTAATGGTAAGTGTAAATGTGTTTTGCTTTCACATTGTTATTTTCAATTCTCGATTGCATTCGAGTGTCAACAATTATAGAAACATAAAGTACAACGCCGCTCGAATAATCTCGAGTGTGCACAGTTAGCCAGTTTAGCGCTCTCGAATTAATTCGAACGTGCACGTTAAGGGGTTAATTAACACATCGATTTACATAACACATTGATTTATTTTAATGGCTTCTTTTTTCTTTATTTTGCTAACTTAGAGATAATCTTTAAGTATAGTACATATGACAGATAGCAGAAAGCGTTTAAGTGAGTGGAAATACAAAAATTATATTTTGTTACTTTTTATGCGATTTGTGATAAATAAAGATGCCAGGGTTAATTTAATAAAAATTTACTTGCACGAAACATCAACATTTACACACTAAACAGAAATATAAACAATGGGACGAGAATTCATCAGTAAACGACCACTCCGGTTGACAACAAGCCTCGAACTCTATTATTTCTTAGTATACCCTATAGAGGGCGTTGTAATCTACGTCATAGTCTAGATTTATTTGTTACAGATTTAATAAATGTTTGAATAAGTTTCGTATTCCTTATTTTCTTACCTATTTTTAGTTTTGTTTAGTTTGGAGCGCTACAGTCTACTATTATGCTCACGAGGGCTAATGATACCGGGACCTACTGCTTAAAAACGATTCCGAATGGCTACTATCATCCATAGAAGCAGCTGTATTCGAATCCGCGAAGTCCACCATCGAAGAGCAGCACTCTACCATTCGGCCATCATTCAGCCTTTCTATAACACTTGGCATGCGGGTATACTTTACAGCCAACTCACGCGTGCAGCGGGCGTTTTTTCGTGAATCGCGCGATAGTTTAGTTATTCAGAAAAATCGCAGTAAATCGAAAACTTCTTTGTTATGAACGAAACTTTTTTTTATTTTACACTTTGATATAGACTGTATGATTATTTAAAAAAAAAAACAATATTTTTACGAAATCACAAAAATAAACGATTTTTAAAATTAAAATCCGATTATCTGTCAGTGTATATTTCTTCATCACTATCTTTGTCACAACGGCTCATTTTTATCAATTTTGTATTCAACAATAAAAAAAACGAAGCTTCAAATTTAGAAAACACGACTTGTACGTTCTGGAGCTAGGAATTCGATTGAAGACGAAATAACGCAACAAAAGACCGAGTAACTCGACAATCATAACTTATGGAAAGAAAAAATGCAAAGCGTTGCATAGCGACTCAAACAACACGCATATAATGTCACACATATAATTATACGTATTTAGTAGATTTGTGGTGGTTAGCGGGTATCCACCACAAATCTACTAAATACGTATTTTTACGTGACCCGCGCTCCAGTGACAGACTGCAAAAAGCGTAAAAATACGTTGACCGCACGCGAAGTGTTAACATAACTATTATATAGGCGACCACTTGGTTCTACCTATAGACAGCACGTTTTTAGTCCGCCTCTGAAGCAATTAAAGCCTTTGAAGAAATTAACAGAAACGTTGATTCTACTTTAAGTTTCTTTACACAGCAAAAAATATTTCAGTCATGAACATACCGGACCTGAAAATTCCGAAAAACAAAATCATCCCATAACTCCGAAACAAACAGATTTGTTAAAAGGATCATTCCAACTTAAATGGATGAATTTAGGGTGCTTCTCACTCCATCATTGTAATCGAATTTTGGATCCAGTCGGTCCAAGCGGTACTTGAATCGTCAATGAAAAAGGTCATTTCAGATTCTTTTATAGGATCTTTATTAATTCCAATCGAGCAGGAAGTCTTAAAATTAACTTTGGCTGTTGTCATTACTTTAAGAACTGCTACTGTGCGACTGTGTTTTCATTCGCCTATGTCTTATTAATAAGAGAAAAGAAAGTAGCATAATGTTTAAAACACCCGCCCCGGGATGCATTTACATACATGCTTATTTATTTATTTATTTATTTATATATATATATATATATATATATATATATATATATATATATATATATATATATATATATATATATATATAAATGTATAGGTATATATATATATATATGAATATATAAATATATAAATAAATACATATATATGTATATATATATACATATATATATATATATATATATATGTATATAAATGTATATATATATACATATATACATACATATACATGCATCTATATACATACATACATGCATCTATATACATACATACATGCATCTATATACATACATACATGCATCTATATACATACATACATGCATCTATATACATACATACATGCATCTATATATACATATATATATATATATATATATATATATATATATATATATATATATATATATATATATATATACATACATGTGTGCATGTATTTAAAATTTGATGCTAGAAATAATTTCTTTTGTGAAAAAAAAAATTATCCATCATATTTCTATAATCAGTTTTCTAATAATATGTATATTAATTTGTCTGATCTTCTGGGCGTGAAATAATAAATTTGGGATATAATATTTAAGCAAAGTAGAAAAGGAGATGGTTATATAATGTATAAATATATATTTCTTTTAATTTACCTCGGACCGGCAATTTAAAATTCTATCCGAGGGCCGGATAAAACCTTCCGGCAGGCCGGAGTTGGCCCGCGAGCAGTAGTTTGCCCATCCCTGGTATAGGCGAATGCTATAAGAAATCAAATGCCCCCGCATTGGAAATAATACTAAATTATTAGTACAAAATTTGTTGGAACAATTTTTCAGCCAGACTTTAGGCTGACACCAGGATTGTCAAAAGTGAGCCCAACTTGAAAAAACTCACCCGAGTTTCTTTAGCCCACTTGAAAATACCCACTTTCTGGAAATTTTTTTTCCCCAAGGTTTGCTATACTACAGCAGCGCAGCCTAAATTTCTGTCCAATCTAAACTGTGTTTGTAGATGACATCATGTGAGTGAAAGGTTATTGTCCTCAAAACTCGAAAATAAAAGCCAATACTTCACTTAATCGGCGCCATTTTTTAAGTTACTCTCGGCAAAGATTATATCTTCACTTAAAGTTTTTCTAACGTAGCAGCGTTTGGGAAAAACTTTAAGTAAACATACAATCTTTGCTGAGAGTAGCTTGAAAAATCGCACTTAAATAAACCTGAAAAATGTTTTCTTGAAGTTATCCGACAAATTTGAGAACCTCGTTGCTAAAAACTACCCTGCATCATTTTAAATCTCGAATGTTTTTTAATTAATATGGCATCCCTAGATTGTGCCTAGTGTGCTGTAGCTTAGAGCCGGGACTAGATTGGACATAGTAAGAATATAAATCATAGTAAGGCTAACATTGCCTGCAAACGTGATCATAGCCGTTCAGAATCGACTATAAATAATTGGCTCGAGTGTTAGAAACACTTACGTAACGAAAGGTCGGACTTAGTGCTCATAAAAATTTCATCAATCAGTTAAATAAACCTATTATCCGAAAACCAATGAGTCAAAACGTAAAAAAGGTCAAAAATTCTTGTGTTCAATATTTTGTGTATCAGCTGACATAATGATTAACCGCCGACTTCTTTTTTCTCCTTAGGTGTCATGGATCGAAGCATCCCTCATATCAGGAATATCTTCTCCACTTCTTCTCGCAAGAAGTCCACGAGCGACACCCAAGATCTCTGTCAGTACGAGAATTCCCCCCGGAGTCGGAAGAAGACCAACAAGGAATACGACCACGAACACAAGAACTCGGGGTCGCCCAAGAAGGCCTTCGACTTCGGGAAGGAAAACATGAAGACGAGTGACGAGCACAGGAAATCCAGCAACCGAAACGGCAACTACAACACCTATACCAGCAAGACGCTGACCGAGAAAGACATGAAGCACCTGGAACGCCACCTGTCCATGAAAAAGACCATCCGAAAACAGATCAGCAGAAACCTCGCCCAGGCATTCCTCGACAACCCCAATATATTCGAGCCCGGAGATGAGAAATCCGGTAGTCACAGAGCGGACCACGCCTTGCCACAGCAACGGGCCATCGCCAAGACCGAACAGAATGTTCTGGACCTCCTCAAGATCAGCATCGACGATCGGGATTCGGGACACTCCAGTCCAACCCACGACAACCTGGAGGACACCGACTACGAGGAGGACGAGGAACTCGACAACTGGAAGTCCTCCTCCTCTTCAAAACACCGTAGCAGCGATACCAAGGGCCTCGTCGATGACAGATCGAGACATAGCCAAGAACCCGAAAAGAAGACTTCCTCCATTTGGAAGATGTTCTCGCCTCGCCACAAAGGGAAGCGATAACTGTCATGCATAAACATGCAATTCGTCGATATTAGGATTATATCCATAATTGAGATTGAACTTTTTGGACTATTTTTTTTAGTTTATTTTCTGAGCAGAACTTTTGTAAAGACTCTGCAACTCGCGTTTAAGACCAAGAGCCCGTATTTCAGATGAAACCTATTTTTGATGAATTTAAGTAAATATGTGCATTATCATTTTACTAGACGGAGGTAATCGTTTGTGTCTGCCGTCCTCACATTGTATGTGTCCGTATTTAACATAAATGTGTTATAAATGAATTGTGTTTCCGTGTTTTTATGCTCGTGTTTATATTTATTATAAAGGCTGTATAGAATTAGGTTGCTATTGCTTTGCTTTCTCAAGGCAGTATCATCAGTATACCATCTAATCATTTACATGATCTGTAGGGAAACATCTCAAATGTATAAATAAGTTTTAAATTCATTTTGAAATCTGTAGTTCAAAGCATGATATATGCTCTTGATGTTTTATCAGTTAAATGTAAACTTCTCCATACTCTTTTTGAAGTGATAAACAATTTTCTCCAGAAATCTGCAGTAGAAAAGAAATCGTTGGTGATTAGTCTTAAAACCAATTTTTCAACGGAGAAAAAAGAGTGCGGTTTGGATAGGGCACTACTTTTAGAGACTAAAAACCGAGGTTCGAATCCCAACTGCTGTCAAACTAAACTGTCGAAATCCTCCTCCATAAGATATACTCGTATACACAATATGCAACAAATCGATCATTGAACACTATCAGCTCTTTTTATCCAAGGACAGTGATTTTACCATTTTCACGCACGAGTTCAAATAAATAAAAAGAAAAAAGCAGAATTCTACTGCATCCTAAACTTTTGTATAGGAGTCACAATTAGAATAACTGCTGTATTGTAGTAATTTTGTATAAGAGTAACGGGTGTATAGGAGTAATTCAGTGTACAAGTAATAGCAATAGAAGTAACTGTTGTATAGGAGTAATTCGTGTACAAGTAATAGCAATAGAAGTAACTGTTGTATAGGAGTAATTCTATATAGAAGTAAAATCAATAGAAGTAACTGTTGTATAGGAGTAATTCTATATAGAAGTAAAATCAATAGAAGTAACTGTTGTATAGCAGTAATTTCGTATAAGAGTAACGGGTGTATAGGAGTAATTCCGTGTAAAAGTAATAGCAATAGAAGTAACTGTTGTATAGGAATAATTCCGAATAGAAGTAATAGCAATAGAAGTAACTGTTGTATAGGAGTAATTCTATATAGAAGTAAAATCAATAGAAGTAACTATTGTATAGGAGTAATTCCGTATAGAAATAATAGCAATAGAAGTTACTCTTGTATAGGAGTAATTCTGTGTGGAAGTAATAGCAATAGAAGTAACTTTTGTATAGGAGCAATTTTGTATAGAAGTGGTAGCAATAGATGTAACTGTTGTATAGGAGTAATTCTGTATAGAAGTAATAGCAATACAAGTAACTGTTGTATAGGAGTAACTCATATAGAAGTTAAAATCAATAGAAGTAACTGTTGTATAGCAGTAATTTTGTATAAGAGTAACGGGTGTATAGGAGTAATTCCATGTAAAAGTAATAGCAATAGAAGTAACTGTTGTTTATGAGTAATTCCGAATAGAAGTAATAGCAATAGAAGTAACTGTTGTATAGGAGTAATTCTGTATAGAAGTAATAGCAATAGAAATAACTGTTGTACAGGAGTAATTCCGTATAGAAGTAATAGCAATAGATGTAAATGTTGCATAGGAGTAATTCGTATAGAAGTAATAGCAATAGAAGTAACAGTTGTATAGGAGTAATTCTGTATAGAAGTGATAGCAATAGATGTAACTGTTGTATAGGAGTAATTCTGTGTAAGTAATAGCAATAGAAATAACTGTTGTATAGGAGTAACTCATATAGAAGTTAAAATCAATAGAAGTAACTGTTGTATAGCAGTAATTTTGTATAAGAGTAACGGGTGTATAGGAGTAATTCTGTGTAAAAGTAATAGCAATAGAAGTAACTGTTGTTTATGAGTAATTCTGAATAGAAGAAATAGAAATAACTGTTGTATAGGAGTAATTTCGTATAGAAATAATAGCAATAGAAATAACTGTTGTATAGGAGTAATTCTGTATGGAAGTAATAGTAATAGAAGTAACTGTTGTATAGGAGTAATTCCGTATTGAAATAATAGCAATAGAAATAACTGTTGTATAGGAGTAATTCTGTATGGAAGTAATAGCAATAGAAGTAACTGTTGTATAGGAGTAATTCTGTATGGAAGTAATAGCAATAGAAGTAACTGATGTATAGGAGTAATTCTGTATAGAAGTAATAGCAATAGAAGTAACAGTTACTTAAGAATAGTTTTGTATCCCGGACGCTCTACAAAAATTCCTTTAAAAACAATAGATAATACTTATTACGCGATAAATAACAAACAGAATCTAAACTCTACGGCAGAACTGGAGATTTATCATTGAAGGTAGATCGATTACCAGTGTCATTAAAAAATAAGCTTGTAACGTTTGGAAGATGTAACTGATAAGACACAAATGCCATTCGAACGCGAATATCACGCTTTTGGCCGGTGCGGGGAATGAGGATGAATTAGGTCAGCCGAACGACAATGGAACTCGAAACTAAATATCATGCGTAGGTAATATTAAAAAATTTCACATTTTCAAAATATTTTACTTTAATATCCGTCCTCTAAAACTTACCCTCAAATGCTCTGATGCAGCAGATATCCTTTTGCTATTTCCCTTGTTATTTATCCTACATCCGTAGTTTTCAATTTGAGTTCTTTGGGGACAGTGGTGCCTCATGGCTTATCTAAATGGAGGTTAACAAAACAAAATTTGGAAATTAAACCTGCAAATACGACGTAACTTACAAGTTAAAATACATTTGTGATTTTACCCGTTAAAGAAAAACTTTGCAGCTAAAAGAAAACATGTTCTCAAGGTTAAAAATTAATTATAACATTTTTTTAGTAATATTGAATGTAATAAAATCATAAATATTGCTTACACTAATCCTTTAGCATTTTCGCAAAATAGCCAAACATAATACAGTGGACTCCGCTTCATGTGATCAGTTTGGGACACCGTGATTTTCATAACAATAACAGATTGATATCAATAAACGATATGCAAAATTAGATAAATTTATTCCCCCTTCTTTAATTTACACGTACTAAATTTCAAAACAAAATGAAAAAACACACTTTATATTTATGTACTGTATATTATCCTTGGAAAAATAAGAATTGCATATATAATTAAAAAAAAATTGATCAGTTGTTGACTGTCTACAATTTTTTCTAAGCTCAATAATAAATTGTTCGTAATCATAATCAACCTGTCATAGCGATTTAAAATTTCGACCTTTTGTTTTAATGTTAAATCATTTCGCTTTCTGGCTTCCATATCGACAAGCTGCACGTAAGCGAAACAAAAATGTGAATACGCTTTGCAGTTATAAATTTGCCTTTAACTTTTTAAAAAACCATTGACAACAGCAGGGTGTGCGATTTCTGAAAAATTTCAGGAACGTGAATTTTCTTCATTTGATTTCCTTAGTAAAAATTTTTTTTTAACATTTTTTTAGTAATGAAATACAGTTTAAAATTAAATACAAATATAGCATTTAAACTGTAAACATTACATTCATTTCGGTCATTTATTAAAAAAAATGCTGAGAATTAAACAAAACAGCGAGGATAAAAAATTAATATATTGTAAAATTCCAGTTAAAATTTAAAACTGATCCCATTAATTTAACGTACATAAATTTTTCAACAACACAAAATGAAAAATCACATCTTATATTTATGTACTGTATATTATCCTTTAAAAAATAAGAATTGTATACATAATTAAAAAAAATTGATCAGTTGTTGACTGTCTACAATTTTTTCTAAGAAGCTCATTGATAAATTGTTCGTAATCATAATCAACCTGTCATAGCGATTTAAAATTTCGATCTTTTGTTTTAATGTTAAATCATTTCGCTTTCTGGTTTCCATATCGACAAGCTGCATGTAAGCGAGCAAGGCATAAAATGTGAATACGCTCCTTCTCAGTTCCGATAATAATGTGTTGCCTTTAACTTTTCTGACAACCATTGACCAACAGCAGGGTGTGCGTATTTCTGAAAAATTTCAGGAACGTGTAAATTTTCCCCCTCCTTTCTACATTTCCGATTTCCTTAGGTTGAAAAGGAGAATGCTGAGAAATTCAAACAACAGTGAAGGGAAAGAAAAGAATGGGTTTCTTCTGAATATATTGTGAATATTCCTTTGCCAGTTAAAATGAGGTTCGAAAACGGATCCCATTAACCGATGTAACGATCACATAAAGGGATAATTTTAACATACAAATGAACAACAAAATGAAAAATCTCACCTTATATTTATGTACTGTATATTATTCTTTAAAACATAAGAATTGTATACATAATTCAAAAAGTGATCAATTGCTGACTGTCTACAATTTTTTTGTAAGAAGCTCATTGATAAATTGTTCGTAATCATAATCAACCTGTCATAACGATTTAAAATTTCGATCTTTTGTTTTAATGTTAAATCATTTCGCTTTCTGGTTTCCATATCGACAAGCTGCATGTAAGCGAGCAAGGCATAAAATGTGAATACGCTCCTTCTCAGTTCCCATAATAATATGTTGCCTTCTGCTTATCTGACAACCATTGACCACCAGCAGGGTGTGCGTATTTCTGAAAAATTCCAGGAACGTATAATTTTCCACTCCTTTCTTCATTCCCGATTTCCCTAGGTTGAAAAGGAGAATTCTGGGAAATTCAAACAACAGCGAAGGGAAAGAATAGAAGGGGGTCATTCTGAATATATTGCGAATATTCTTTTGCCAGTTAAAATGAGGTTCGAAAACTGATCCCATTAACCCATGTAATGATCATATAAAGCGATATTTTTTACATACAAAATCGGGACCAAGTGATTTCGATAACAACAGGCGATTGATAACATTTACCACGATCACATTAAGCGGAGTTCACTGTATTTGTAAATTAAATTCATGTATCTATTTTTAAGGGAAACAGATTAATAACGCTTTCCTTTCCTGTATAAATAATGGGCAAAATACTTTAAAATCATATTTTGTTATAAGTGTAGTTTGCGGCTTAAAAAATGGTTTGTTACCAGTCGACAACACTGAGCTTTAATTGAAAAAATGGTTTTTCATGATAAAATTTTAAAATATCAAACACACATGAATTTTAATAACTATGATGAGGAATTTCCACAAGATATTTTTAAAAGTAATTAATTCTTATTACAAATTATGGCTAAACATTACAAAAATCAATTTAGAATATAAAATAAATTGTTTACTTTATGATACTTGACGATATGAGTACAAATTATCCACAAAAGTCTTTGTTACAACCTTTGAAGATGTATTGAATTTGACTGTAAATACATTTTAAAAAATAAACTACAATTATAAACTACAAAAGTAAATTACGTGTATCCACTTAAGCCTATGTCCCAATATTTGAGAACGACATAAAGCTGACTGTAAATACATTTTAAAAAACAAACTACAATTATAAACTACTACAAAAGTAAATTACTTGTATCCACCTAAGCCTTTGTCACAATCTTTGAGAATGCATAAAGCTGACTGTATACACGTTAAAAAAAAAACTACAATTCTAAAGTACTACAAAAATAAACTATTTCTACTGAATTCAGAAGGAAATAAAACCAAAACTGTCTGTTCTCCTCCAAGCTTAGTAAAACTTTATGACCATTGTTGCAAATTGGCAACAAACAGAAAAATCTGGCTACAGCAAATATTTTATATTTATATATCCAAAGAATGTCAATATGGACTACATACGTTACCTTTTCATGTAATAATTTTGCTTAAGCACTGCAGAACTAAATAGTGTATTTTCAGGCTTCCAAAGAAAATCTATAAAACACATGCAGCAAACAAATGAACGAATAAAACTATGTATATTCTTAAAAGTAGTACAGGTGACATCTACATATTGAAAATTTGTTTAATAATATCTTCAGTATGTATTTTATTGGCAACTTATGCATTAGAGCTTCAATATTATTCTAACAGTATTTCAGAAGACAAAATTGGGTATGCTGACGAAAAAGACTATATAAGGTATTTAAAGGTTAACACGGTGAAAACACAGCTAGGGCGCTTAATCTGTCAGAGTTCTTAAAATTGTCTCTAAAACGAGTCTAAGTATGAGTTTAGAATCATCTCAGCTGCAGTACTTTTAACAATAATTAGCAACAGTTTGACAGGCACCGACAATATAGTCTGTAAAATCGTTTTTTATAATAAATTATAGAAAACTAATGAAACTGGCAGCGTTTATGAAATAATTTTTAATTTTTTTTCTCCAAAGGCAATGTTGAAAATATGATGCTTGTGATTTATTTAGCTAGTTCACAAAACATGCAAATTGAATATTAAACATGCAAATATGGCGTAACTTACAAGTTAAATACATTTGCGTTTTTACAATGTAAAGGAAAATAGTGCAGCTAAAAGAAAACAAGTTTTTATAGGTAAAAAAATTGTAGTGTTTTATTTTTCACTATGGAATGTTCTCAAACCAAAATATTGTTTGCAAATATATCCTTGAAGTTTGATTACAAAATGGTCGAATACAGTATTTATAAATTAAATCTACTCGTTTATCTTTTTAAAATAATCATTTTCATTGAATTTGAGTATAGCATTTAACACGTTTTTAATCTCTTTTATTTAATTTAACTTGTGTGTCAAGGCAGAATTTTGTAATCAGTTTTTAACTTACCTTCTAAATTGCTAGAGATCTGAAGTTTTGCACTAAGATTCATTATCGGTGACAACACAATATTTAATCTTATAAAAATAGATTGGAGGAAAATAAAAATCAGTTTAGTCAATGCAAAAAGCTGTTGTGAGTACTTGGAATCTCAATTGCAGAGATTTTAAAACTATTTGCAAGCGGCATAACTAAAAACTAAAACTAAAATTCAAAAGTGATTTGGACAAAGGGAAAATAATGACGGAAATAATACAGATATATATTTTTTATGTTCTTGCAAAAATTTAAATTTTTGTTACATTTTTAAGAATACTTTAATATATTTTAGTATATTTGAGATTTTTTACAAGAGCCATTTGCAAGACTAATAGATTAATTTAAAACAGGTTATCAAAATAGGTGAACGGATGCAATTCTCGAAATACTGGAAACTCTATTAATTAGTGGCACTAGTTATTAATAGCTCAAAGTCAAAATGAATTGAGAAAAAGTAGCAGTTTTTTATACAGTTTTTGTTATATTTTTAAGAATACTTTAATATATTTTGGTATATTTGTTATTTTTTTACAGAAGACAATTTCAAGGCAAATAGATTAATTTAAAGCGGGTTATCAATATAGGTGAACGGATGCAATTCTCAAAATACTGGAAGCTCTATTAATTAGTGGCACTAGTTATTAATATCTCAAAGCCAAAATTAATTGAGAAAAAGTAGCAGTTTTTTATACACATTTGTTATATTTTTAAGAATACTTTAATACATTTTGGTATATTTGTTATCGTTTTTACAGGACACAATTTCAAGGCAAATAGATTAATTTAAAGCAGGTTATCAAAATAGGTAAACCTATGTAATTCTCGAAATACTGGAAGCGCTATCAATTAGTGGCACTAGTAATTAATTAATAGCTCAGAGTCAAAATAATTGAGGAAAAGTAACAGAGAAATGATAAAGCGAGTGACATGAACTTTACATAATTAGAATTCTTTACATTTGATAGAAAATAAACTTTACATTAATGATAAAAAGAATAACCCTTTTAAACGTATTATTTCTATTCCATGTAGATTTAAGTCTTTGTACTCGAGAAGTGATTCTTACTCGCTACATATTTGGATAATTCAACTCGAGGAGATTCTCGGTAGCCACTTAATTTGTCACGGTATGTTTATTTATGTTCGGTTTTTTTAGTGGGTTCCTGTGCTTTTATGCAGTTTTATGAATTTTTTAAGTTATCCTAACATTCGCTGCCGATCACGCGCCAGCGCTTGATCAACATACTGTAAAATGCACTTATGACAGTGGATTTGTCAGCGAATCTGTTAAATGGTTGGTTGGTTGGGAGCATTACGGTCTACTGTTTTGCAACACGAGGGCTAATGAGACCGGGACCTACTGCTTAAAGCCGATTCCGAACGGCTACGAACATCCATGCCACAGTGGGACTCGAACCCACGAACTCCGGCTCCGAAGATCAGTGCCCTAACCATTCGGCCATCGTTCTCTGTTAAACGGAAATAAGATTGTTTTCTTTTCTCAATAAGTCCACGATCATGGGCAAAACAGACATGCCAACTACTCCTGATTCTCCTGAGCAGCTCCGGAGAAATGAGAAAATTTGATAACTCCGGAAACTTCTCAGATTGCTCCGGAAAATAACAAAACTTTTGAACAGCTAAAAGATTACAATTCAGCAATTAAATACAAAGTTTTGCAAAAAATAATGCTGAATATTACTCTTTTCACACAGTAATGCTGCATGTTAAAAGTTTTCAGTACTGTGCGGAAAAACCAAACTGAATTTAGGTCAAATTTGAGTAGACAAACTCTAGAATCCCTGATAATAGAAAAACGGAAATATTTTAATCAGGGTTAATGTTGCTATCAGAAACACTGTCCTGGAAAATAAGTTGTTAAAACTGAAAAAGCTACACATAAATTTTTAAATGCATAAATTTTAATTTGCCTTTTACAATTTACTACTGCTTAAGTATTTTAAATTTAATTTTAATTTAGAAACCAATAAGATATGTACTTATGTATAATCTGTAATAAGTTTGTTAAAATTTCAAACCACGCTATTGCTCCGGACACAAGTGCCTGAATTTTGACATGTATGGCCAAACTTAAGCGCGCAGCCAAATCTGCATTTTTTTTTTCGAATTTGAACATTTCTTACAATTGTTTAGTCATCTATCAAGAAGCATCTTTTGTGTTTGTGTGTGTTGCACTAGATATGCCAAGTTTTAGTCAGACCTGCAAAGACTCAGGCTAAGTTACTGATTCTTCACTTTTTAAGATCAATAAGGCGATTTCACGCAGTAGGACAAATTCTCAAATTATGACAATTCTGGCTTTAGTTTCAATCGGAAGGGCAGTTTATTGTTTGTCTATTGGCTGTTGTAAACATGAAAATGAATGGGAAGGGCATTAAAGTAATTCGTGACGTTGCAACAAATTGCCTTATTCGAAATTGACAGTCGTATCAAAAAGATTAAAAAAACAGACAATAGAACTCCACACATACCGCAGCCGTTTAGGCACTTACGATATGTGAAAATTTTACTGAAATAATAATTGTGAAAATAAACTAACTAGATATTTGTGTTAGACACGTTATCGACGTGGATTTCAACCTCTAATTTCAAAGACAGGTAGCTGAATGGAAGCTGCCTATAATTTTAACAGTAGTTAGGAAAAACTGCTAAGATTGCTCTCTGTCCTAAAGATAGTTTGTTGATAAAGATTGTTCTCTGTTTCTGTCGTTAAACTACTTTAGACAAATACTATTACGATATATATCCGGACATGCATCTTGACAATTGCTTTTTATAAAAAAATCTCACTCAGCAACAAGAAAATTATTAAAAATAAGCTATAGTGAACAATTAATGGTTTGTTATATCTGATTTTTTAAGGTTTGCTTACTTTTAATATAAGAAAAGAATTGCACAAGGAGAGTTAGATGCAAATATCATATAAATTATAATATAGATACAGATTGTTTGGACACAGGGAGATCAAGAGAAAATGTTAGGCGACCATACTTAAGCCATTATCGCCAAGTTGGCGGAGGAACCCAGTTCTTTAGTCAAGCCTTGTAAATTGTAAAGGGAGTAATGGCCCATAAATGTAAATTCCCCCTTTCTCAGTGGTTTTGGTTAAGAAAATGTAAATAATTCTATTACAGGCTCACAATCTACATCAATTAAAGTCGCCCAAATAGCAAGGGATACAATGTTGTCCGGATGAAATACTTTTGGGTTTTAGTAAACATCGCCAATAATTTCGCCAAATTTTCAGAGGGCACCATATTCTTCATTAGTAGCTTGACTAAAGAACTGGGTTCCCCCGCCAACTTGGCGATAACGGTTTAAGTATGGTAGCCTAACATTTTCTCCTGATTTCACCGTGTTCAAACAATCTGTATCTATATTATAATTTATATGATATTTGTATTCAACTCTCCTTGTGTAACTCTTCTTATATATTAAAAGTGCTCAATGCTTAAAAAAAAAATAGATATAACAAACCATTAATGGTTCACTATGGCTGATTTTTAACAATTTAGAGCTGTTGCGTTTGTAAACTGTTAAGGGATTAATTGCCCATAAATATTAATGTCCGGTTTTCAAGTTCCGGTTTAAGTTTTCTTTAATTAAGTAGGAATTTATAATTCTATTACTATGGCGCATTGTGCATTAATTAAAGTCGCCAGAAAAAGCAAGAAATACAATCTTTGGGTGTATTACCTTTGTGTTTTAGTAAATATCTCCAATATTTTCGCCAAATTTGTCAAGGGGAACCCAATTCTTAAGTAGTCCTAAGTCTACTGTTAGCACAAATGTTTACAGTTGACAGATTGGACTTCAGAAATAGATCCCGGTCTAACTAATTCTTCGGCAGCAAAACATTGATTAACAGCTTACGAAGCTGTCTGTCCTCTCTTTTAAAGTAACCGGACACGCCATCTGTATAAGAGTATATAAGAAACAAATCCTCTTTCGATTTTATCATAAAACTCTCTATAATTATTAATATTTTGCGTGGAGGCATATCTGTTTAAAATCAGTGCCACATGTTTCTGTATTCGGTCCAAACTACTCTTGTCACCTTCACACTATACTGATAAATTAAAAAGAAATGAAAAAATGTTTGTTTATACGCCAAACATGCATTTTCGAGACAGATTGTTTACATGGCTTCTTATTAAGGAAGACGTAACTAAACCGTAGTGGTAGTTAATGCACGCCATATTTACCGATTGTTCTTGCTACACATAGCGAACCCTAGACATTCTTCGATTATTATCAATCGAGACAATTGGAATCTTATCGATGAGAGGTGCCAGTTTGTAACAAAACCAATCACGAATGTATAGATGAGTATTCAGTAAATAAAGAATAATTTGTTACGAATGAATAGGACACTTAACTACCAATTTGCCTTTTTAATTAATCACGTGTACTGTTCGAAATTCTAATTAAAAGAATATCACTTTTCACAAACAGTTCAGTTCGTTTTGGTTTGGAAAACGCAAACCAAACTTTTATAATTATGAATACCTTCCAATAGGTTACCATAAAGAATAAATACCTTTATCGAAATAATTAACACAAAAACGGAAAAAAACTTTACATGTAAAAAGAAAAGGAAATTTTATGTCGAGTTGAGTAGTTGTCTTTAATGAGAAATGAACTATCTCAACTGATTGACGTTATCACTATGTTTACTTACAAAGATTTTAAAATTTTAATATATCCTATATAATAAGACGATTTCAAGCAGTAGGTCAAATTCTCAAATTATGACAATTCTGGCTTTAGTTTCAAGCGGAAGGGCAGTTTATTGTTTGTCGATTGGCTTTTGCAAACATGATAATGAATGGGAAGGGCATGATAGTAGTTCGTGACGTTGCAACAAATTGCCTTATAATAGCCTAAGTTATCTGTCCGTCTGTCCTCGAATTTATGAAGCGATTGGACCTGAAATGGATAGATGCATCCATATTGGATTATTGATGAGTTACGGTTAGCAAAATTCAAAGCGAGCAAAGTTTATCTTCTCCTACACGGTCGATTCGATTAAAAAATAAATAAGTATAAATATGCTTCATATCACAGCGAAGACTATAGTCGTCTTTAAAACGTTCGAAATTCCCCTCCCTCCTTTACGAACCTTTAATGTCATTATTTCAAGCCTTATTTTCCCCGGTTAAGAGCAGGCTATTAAATTTATCCCGTAATAAATAGGTTAAATTAACATTTTTTTTTCTAGCATTATGACGTTATTCCATCTCATTTAATCCATAGACAAACGCACCAAGACGACCAACTCCCATAGGCAATAGCGATACGCTTCTGTAACATGGGACTCGCATAGAAAGTGGCGCCCTCGGTGTCAGACCATCGGAACTAAAGTTGGTTACCTGATAATTATGTTTATCGCTCTTTTGGCGACTTTTTCTTAATTATTTGAAAAAAAAAATTTGGCGTGGGGGTGCTTTTATACCTTTTTTTTATTTTATAAATTAAGCTATCAAAAACAAAACCAATCATAATTGCTTTTCTAGAATGCTTTTATGTAGCTCTGTGTTAAATCTCTAATATACTCTATATAGTTAGCTTATATAGAATATATTTAATACAAATTTATCAGTCTATAATTAATTCACAAATGTGTATTCTTTAGTATTCTAATTTCTTTGATTAATCATGTTTATCTAATATTGACACTATTTGTAAAGATATTGAATATCAATTATGAAAATTACCCTTTTAATTTATCTTTAAACATTGCACTTTTTTATAAATTGAAATATTTCTGAGAATATTCTGTGTATTAATTGTTTAAAAGCTTACTGCTTTTACATCAAAATTACTATATAGTATTATTTTGCTATTTTTATTTGCTATCAGATAATATAAAAATTCAAATAAAAAAATGGTGTTCTTTTTTTATTAAGAAAACAAAAATTGAATACATTTTTTTATTGCAATAATAATAATATTTAAAAAAGTACAAAATTGATTATTATATCCACAAAATTTCATAAGTTCTCTTCATTCTTTCCACTGAATCTAAAACAAAGAAATTACAGATATAAATTTTAATAAATATAAAATTGCAGTATTAACACAAAAATTTCATTAAAATTATTTCATCTCCAATTCTTGATTAGATAAATTGCACAAAAACTTTATGCTTTAATATTTACCCCCTTTTTATGCATATAAATTCAAGTTTAATAATTTTTTTAGAGATGAAGTATTACTAACAGAGCTTTTATTACATATATAAATATAATTGCTATCTACTTTTTCAATAGACATAAGAGGATTAATGATTC
Source organism: Pardosa pseudoannulata (assembly GCA_032207245.1). Taxonomy (NCBI): domain Eukaryota; kingdom Metazoa; phylum Arthropoda; class Arachnida; order Araneae; family Lycosidae; genus Pardosa; species Pardosa pseudoannulata. The sequence goes on from CM063510.1 coordinate 95,397,137, forward strand.
CTTGATAAATGAATCATTAATCCTCAATGCTTCTATTAAATCATAGAGAGTAAAAGGAACTTTAAATGCTAATTAGTCTAAGGCTATTCTTAGCTGACAAATAAATTCTTTAAAATGGTTTCTTATTTTACCGATACCAGTGATAGAGCCAGAATTTATTTGCATGGAGGGTTCAAAAGTCTTAATCTAAAGTACAGTGAACAATCAATTTCATAAAAAAGTGATCTCATTACATACACACATGCAAAATACATACATATATATATCTTACATTCATAGGTTTGCTTGCATACATAAATATACTATAAAACAGATCAGTAATGCTGTATGTAATTCCATTTTACTTGAAAAATATCTTTTAAATTATGCTGTAAGTTTTTAATATTGAATTTGTTTAAATTTGCCTCGTAAATATTGAAGCATATTTAATTTATGCTCCTAAACATACAAACCAAATTTAAACTAAGTTCACGAATAACTTGAAAAATTAAAAGTACATTGAGAAAGAAAAGTCCACAGATTTTTCTCTTTATATTGCTAATTAATACAACATATCAAGTTACGTATTAAAACATATACACTTTATTAATTCCCATTCAAGTTTAAGAAATTTCATTCAAGTATGACTACAAATTCAGTTTGAAATTATAGATGATTGTTGTCCTGCTGAATAATTGGTTTCATAAATTTTCTTTTCTTGCATTTGTTATTCCATTAAATTATATTCCCACAAATAAAATGATTTAATTAAAACAATACTTTAATTCAGTTATTACATACTATTAATCATAAAAACTTAATTAACTACTAATCTTGAATAAAAACTATTTACTAAGTAATAGAGCAGAAACTTTATATTTACATTCATGATTTTCCATTTCATTGTTCTTTACGAGCACAACAGCCCTTTGCAGGCCTTAGCTGCCTAAGTATGTACTCATTTCCAGCATTTAGTATCTACAGCTTCCAATTTCACTTCGAATCTATTCTTTTGACACCTAGGTATTATAATGAGATTTTTGATGATATTGCATTGTACAAGAAAAGAATTTAATTACACCAAACTTTTTTAAAGTTTCACAACTTATACTTGAGTATGTTACTACACATACAAGATAAACAACTGAAATATTAAGGCAATTATTTTTAGTCATTCAATGTTTAAAAAAAAATAATGTTACAATATATGTGTATGTATATATATAAATAAATATATACATACATTCATGTACAAAGTTAATTATATTGGTATACAGTAATGAAACTAAAATGCCAAGAATGAGAGCTCCATTATTGGTAACACTTTGAAAAATTATAGAAACATTTACCTCAAAGAACATACTGTAAAATGAAAACAATAATGAGTAGTATATTAAGCCACTGGGTGTGTTTATGATCTCTATTGTCTATGATTCACGAGGTCTTACTCATAAAGACTTTTACTAATTACTGAAATAAAACTGATCTAAAAATATTTTAGCTTGCCATTAAAAAATATTGTAGAATAAAAATTATTTTCCATTGGTGAGCAAGTTCTCACGATGAAACCCCAATTTTAGAATTAGTGTATATTATTTGTTATTTTCCAAAATTGGTGTCAGAGAGTACAAAATAATGCATCAATTTTTAGAAACAATGTATTACTGCTGGTTAACTTTAACATTAGTCACATACATGGATGATGAAATACTGATTCTGAATGTTAACTTGCACAAAGTAAAAAATAAGCTAACTCAATGTCTCTAAACCTAAGGACCATAAAATAAATTACATAAATAAGTATTTTAACCATAAATAAATTATTTCACTGGTCAGGTGATTTATTTATATTATCCAGGTGAATTGTAGCAAATATGATTCATCCGTTTTCTGTGAAAGGTATGTTTTGAATGTATATAAAGAGCAAAATTAATCTAACAGAAAAAATTTATACTTTAAAAATTTATATTTGAAAATAACTGGGCTGATATAGATGAAAAACACTTGATTTAAATACTTGCAGAGAATGGAATTGCCAATAGCACTTTGTACATAAATCATTCACATTAAAAAAATCTATTTTATTATAAAAATTTTTATGCCACATATTACACAGAAATAATTTTAAGTATAAATTTAAAAAAATGCCATAGAATCTTTTAAGTTTTAGCTTGGTATAATAATTTATTAAATGTGAATTTTAAACTGCTTACCGCTGAAGATTTAAAGATCATACATTTCTTCTTAGAGAGTCCTATACAATATATATGTAGTCCTATATAATTTAATCCAAATAACACAGCTCCAACAGCTGAAAATATTAAGAAAAACAAATAGAAAGAGCATAAAAAAGTTTATAAACCCCTTTCCCCTGTATTACAACCCTAATAAACTAATTCATAAAACAGCTAAAAGAAAACAAATTATTTAAATTTAAATAAGATAGAGGAAAGAATAACAAAATATAACTCAAATTAAAATGTACGTTTGACAGATATACATCCGCTAAACAGAAATTAATAAAATTTTTACTAATATTTACAAACAATAATGTTACGAAAAAAATCAGTTATTAGCAAAACACATAAATACAAAAAATAACAACAAAATGTATCATTTTAAGAAATTTTAAAATATCCGTTAGAACATTTGCTAACAAAAGTAATGAAATTCTTTGGATTTTTCAAATAAACAAAACTAGAAAATAAAAAAAGAATACCAGTTTTTAGCAAACCATGTAAATAATATTCGCAATAAAGTGGTAATAATTCAAACCGTTAAATTCGGTTGACTGGATTTAAATATTGGCCGAATGTCATAATTAATATTTATAGGAATTATTTTTCAAACAAAAATGCTATAAAAAAAGGTTACTTATTAGCAAAGCATGCAAATACAGTAGTAAAATGTAGCAGAAAAAGTAATTTTAAAATATCCGTTAGAACATTCGCAAACAAAAAAGAAATGAAATTCTTCAGCTTTCTCAAACAAAAATGCTGGAAAATAAAAAAAAGGTCAGTTAATAGTTAACATGTAAATAACATTCACAATAAAGTGTTAATATAAGTAATTCAAACCCTTACTTTCGGTTGATTTTATTAATATACAAATCTCAACAAAGCACAATCGCTTTCAGTCTCAAAATTTTCCAAGTCCAAAACGACAACAGGGAAAGATTTCTGGTAACCGTTTACAATCGCCAACGGATTAGGGCCTTCAATGTTAAGATCACAGACTACATAGAAGCAGACCATCGCCAAGGTCCCAGACCACTGCCAAAGCGCCAATTAGTTCAGATGGTCTGACACCGAGGGCGCGCAAATCTAGCCCGAAGTTGGATGTCTTTTAGGCTTTTTTAGTCTATGATTTAATCATTTCCTATTTTAAATTATTTAAATATCGTCTGCATTACTTTCATACGTTTCATCACTGAACTTAGATATGACGTAAATAGTTTTCTTTTATATTTGGCTTAAATAATAGATTAGGTACATATGGAATAATTTTAAATTTAATCGTCGATTATTTTTTATCGTAAGATAATTCTCAGCCAGAAAAAAAAAACCATTTTTTTTACCTGCCTCATAGGATACTTTACAATTCTGGAAAATTAAAAATTTTACTGATCCCGTCATATGATGGGCTATATGCTAGTAATATTATAATTTAAAGATTTCAAAGATTTTAAAATGCGAATCTTCCAGATTTAATTTTATAAAATGTCTTGTTAATACTAACTGTCACGTTATGACTCTAAAGTGAAAAACTGATATTCTTATCACAAAGAATTAAAATTTTGTAAACAACAAGAGAATATCTCCTACCTTATAACAGTCGATTAAAATTAATTGGCGATTAACTGACAAATAACTATAAAACTGTGTTGTAGTTATCACAGGTTAGCCCTATAAGCCTGCGAGGCCTAAAAGTATTATCGTTTCAAATTTTCATTTCTTAATATCGCCTTAGAAATTTAACCAGCATAACTAAAATACATGTTGGAAATTTGGCACAGGAATGATAAATTGGCTCCTGAAACAACCACGATATGTTTATTCAAACACCTTAAATGATTAATTGAAATTTTGAAGATGGAAAAAAATAAAAATTATAAGGGGAAATTATATTTAAAATAATTTAAGCCCGCGAAATACAATTAAAATTAATCTAGTTTACTTTTCCCATTCTAGAATTTATATTCATAAGATTATTCTTATATTCCAGATTATCACTTAACATTTATTGAATTTTTTTACTTAGGAGAAAAACCTTTGCAAGTTAAATTTTTTACTCAAAGTCAGCAAAGGTAGTCAACTAAATTTATAACTTTAAAAAAATTTGCTTTTTTTTGTATTGATACTTTTAATTTCTTTATATGTACAAGTGTTGTATAAGGCGATTTCACGCAGTAGGGCAAATTTTCAAATTATGACAATCCTGGCTTTAGTTTCAAACGGAAGGGCAGTTTATTGTTTGTCTATTGGCTGTTGTAAACATGAAAATGAATTGGAAGAGCAATATAGTAGTTCATGACGTTGTGACAAATTGCCTTATTACGCAAAAGAATTATTAGAATCAAGAGTATACATTTTTCAACACTATTTGTTCATGATTTTTTAAAATTTGAGATGCATTTTAAAGTTAATAAATGAGTTAACAACTATTAACTATAATACAATATCAATATCATTATAATATCAATATATTTAATACAATATCAAAAAAAATATGACTTTGTGTGCGTGTGTAAGGAATTTTTTTTTATGAGACTAAGGGGCTTATTCTGGATGTTGCGAATCGGTTCTAACGTTCGTTTTGACGTCAGCTGGCGGACATTATGCGAGCAAACGATCAAGCTGACGTCAAAGTGACGTCACAACGAACGTTTGACCTGACTCGCAACGCCCCGAGTAAGCCCCTAAGGGCCGGTCTTACCAAAGTCGTTTAACGACTAACCGCGATTAATCTCTGTTTAAACGGAAAATTGCGTTCCACCATTGGTTGGTGCCATGGGTTAATCGCGGTTAGCCATTAAACGACTTTGGTGAGACCGGCTTTGAAAGTTCACTGTACTTTGGATTAAGACTTTGGACTGTACCCGAAAAATAAATTATGGCTTCATCACTGATTAAAAACATACTAAACATGCAATTGCGCCATGTATAATTAAAGAGATACAAATCGGTACAAAGTAATTGACAATACATTTTTTAATGTACTGTTACTAAAATAAATCACATAAAAAATAATGAAGGCATAATAAATTAGCATTCCCTTATCGTTTTGATATTTGCATCCAGTTCACATCCATGGAGGCTATGAAGAACCTCCTTGTTCAGAACACTAATGACCGAAATCGGTCGAGCTGGGTCTCACCTGCTTGACCGGACTACAATAGCACAGTGTTTGGGATGTTGACAGTTCGGTTGAATAAGCGTTACGCCCTGATCGGTCATGGTAATGATTCCGGAGCATTGCCTCGAGAATTCCGGAAAGGGACAGCTAGCGAATGAGAATTCGACTAATTAACTATCTCTAATCTTAGCTGGAGTTCTCGGGTAACTGGAATCGTAACTGACCAGAAAACGGTTGGCGGGACCGTAACTGACCCCCCGGTATAAAAAACCTAGAATTTTGCGTCTCGGGGTTTTCGACATTTTTTACGGAGGTGCGGTGACCTCGTGGAGGTTTCCGCGACTTTCGACCGGAGTCAGCTTTTTAGTGATTACGTTCGGGAGACTCGTAAAGTCCGCTCATATAAGGAACGGCAGCGTCATGGACACCAAACGGGGGATAGATTGGGTTCGCGTTGCACCCTGGAAAAGCCTCCCCATCGTGTGAGAATATTTAATTCTCTTTTACGACTGTGATCATCGTGGATATGTTATCCAAGCAACAATCCTTTACATTTCGAATTGTTTTGGGATATTAGAATTCCTTTTTATGTAGCAATTATTTACTTCAGACAATAAAAGTGATTTCTAATTCTGTTAAGTCTGTGATCCTTCTTCACGCTACTTCTTCACCCAAGAACGTTGAAGAGGTCACAAGGCAAACGCAAGACCCCGCCCCCTCTGAGTAACTGGGCTACTTGGGGGAGATATTTTTCCACGCCCTTCATTTCTTATTGTAGAGCGATGACCGAATGGTACAGCTCTGCTTTTCGATACTGGAGTTCGCAGGTTCAAATCCCGTTGATGGTATGTAAATTCGTAGCCATTTGGAATTTTGAACAGTAGGCCTTAGCTCTCCAAACCAAACCAAACCTTCATTCCTTATCATTAGCTAGCATTATAACCACAAACCGAGCGCAAAGTCAGTGTTTTCAGCCAAGAAAAGGTCACCTTCAGTGTGAGAGTCAAACGATTATGGCATGGTATGGCACGGGATGTCTATGCATCATAGAAGGAACAAATCATAAAGTTGAACCAGTACAAGCGATGACTAGACACTCGACTACTGCCACAATTCGAAGATTGATTCTGTCGTAAGGAAGAATATACCTTTATGAACAATTTGGTACCGCACCACAAAACCAGGAGTGTTACTGTATTTTGGCTGCAACAAAAATAATTCCCATTTTGACATAGCCTGGGAACTTACGTGGTATAAACCCAATAGAGAATATTTGGGATCTCACCATATAGGCAAATACTAAAGAAGGAGTCACAAACAAGTGCTACTTGAATGAAACTCTTGGCATTACAACACGGAACCCTAAAAAACGCAAAAGACGATATAAAGGAAGCAACCTAACACGTAGAAGTTCTAATTACAGTTAAAAGCTATATACCTAAATACAAAGACTTTTGTATTATTCATGAGCACAAGACGAGCCAGTTCAGTCGGCAAAGGCAACGCGCTTGTAACTGGAGGGCTGCGGGTTCGGAACCCAAGACGGCTTAAGATCCGCCGTGTTCGTTAAAGGTGACTGGGGAAAGTAAAATATGCTCGTGGTCACAATGTCCTCCAATTTCTCAATCAATACCTCTGGGGGTGGTAGGCCAAGCCTATGAGTCTGCTTCTAAATTATGAGGACCCACGAGCATAAGTCGTACTTTCACCCTAGCGGTTCTCGATAAAACGAAAGGCAGACTCCTTTGTCTTAATACGAGTAGCGTATGGTTCAGTCGTGCTTGGTTTGACCAAGAGGCATCGTAAACAACAACATGAGCATATTACTTAAAAAAAAAAAGCTTTTCCTACTGAAATTGTTTGTATGATCTCAATAATACACTCTTAAATAAAAAAAAATTACGTACGAAACCTGAAACCAATTATTCGTTCAAAATATTTAG
>CM063510.1:95409413-95634413 GCA_032207245.1 Pardosa pseudoannulata
AAACAATCATTTCGCCAAAGACCCACTGCTTTGGTATTTGTTCCATAAAATTACTCTTTTGTAACTATAAATAGTTATTTCCATATTGAACAAGTTGATAAGTATCTCAGTTTTGATTAAATTCAGATGAAATTTAAATTGAGGCTTTTAATCTTACTCAAAGAATTTCTACACATTACAAGCATTATATGTATACATATAAAATCATTTTTTATGACTCTTTACTGAAGTCATTGATTTGATTTATTCAAATGCGATGAGTAAGATGATCATTGTTTTCACATGTCATTTCTGTGCTGGAATTAAAGATATGCAATTTTCTGCTTTTGCTGTGAAGAAACTTTAGATAAATAGTTCTTTGAAAATTAACAATTTGCAATAGATAACTTTTTTTTTAAATTTTAAACTTAATTACATAATGCATACTAATATAATGTGAGTGACTATCTGAGTTTTATTATGATAGTTTAGTAATAACTAAACAACTTTCCTGTTTACACAATAAATCAGCTGTCTTAGAATAACAACCTACCAACACAGTGTTCAGACGACAATTCATTATCCATGTCTTACAGTTAATAAATACAATGAAATTTGGGACTGAGTTGTACACAATCAAGAAACAATTTCAAAATTATTTTTGCATATTTTTTAAATCTACAGTTGAATAAAATTAGAAGCTATAATTGGTCTAGTCAGCAGGGCCGTAGCCAGAAATTATTTTCAGAAGGGGACCAAGGGAGAAAGACATCTTTATTTATGAATGGTACTTCAATTGATGAAAGGGAAAGCACTGCATTTCCGAAACACAGTGCTGTATTTCCGGCTAGAGGAAATGGAAGACTTTTATAGTCTGAGCGGTTTTTTTAAGAGAATAACTGTTTATGTTCATGAACAGTTAGGCAGGTAGCACGCATATACACAAAACGGTCTTTCAAAATTTCGGGAGGGGGGATCAGTCCCCCAAATCCCTCCCCCTGACTACGACCTTGCTAGTCTCTTGCATTCAACTTTTCTCTGGTTCATTTTATTACAAAACCATTTTCCTGAAATGTAATTTTAATAAAATAATGCTAATCGTTATAGCTTAACAATTTCATAATCCAACTGGGCTGGCTGTCTTTGCTTAGACCTCTTTATAATCTTGTATAACAACTTTTTTAGAGGAAATAATGTTTTCCCTGGAAGTTGTCTTTTCTCTCTTTTGTATACCAAAGAGGAAATTATGTTTAAAAATATAAATATTTTTAATTACAATTACTACACAATTATTTTCAGATGCAAATACTACAAGTACATTTACTTAACCTGTTTTTTCAAAGATCAGATTTAGTAAGATATAGCAATAAATCTTGAAAGAAGGCTGTCATTTTTCTTCAGTGAAAACACATAGCATTAATTTGCATGTTTTTATGTCTGTAGGTTGAATTACCTCTAAAATATCTCTCTCAGTCAGCCTCCCAAAAACTGAAAGATAAAAACTCCTGGTGTAATGTAAAACCTATCAGAAAGCCCTCGCTTTTAAACCAAAGATACACTTCAAAAACTAACATCTTATGGATACCTATATGACTAATTTGACATTAAAACTACAGAAGATACTGCCAAAACAGTGAGAACGACAAAGAAATCAAATTGCCCATACACTATACGAGCAAATCATTAAAGGCACGGTAACCAAGACTGTATGATGTATGTGCAACACGAGCAAGGGGTAAAAAACTAAATGACTTTTTTACTGCATCTAAACTTGCCAAGAGAAAATTTAAAATAACACTTTCTCTTATGTATAATTTGAAAACATAAAGTTCACACATACTTCATTATTATTAAATTCTGAGCATTTTTTAAATTGAGGTAATAAAAAGCAATAAAAAATGAAGATGCACAGCCTTTATATTAGTAATCACTAAACTCATTCTATCAGGATTGGAAAAAAATCAGATTTATTTGATTTTTTTCTGAATTAGAATTTTAATTATTGTAGTGTTTTTATATTTTTTGCAATATACATGGAATAATTTGTTATAAGTAACATCTTATCTATCTAGTATATTCTACACACTGATTACTTAAATATATAAATTTTAATCTAAATATATTTTATTATTTTGTAATTGGATAGTGCAAACTAAATAAGATGTAAATTTAAAGAACAAATTAAATATTCATTTAATACAAACTATTAAAAAAAAATCAATTATTTCAATATTTTTTAAGCAATGAATTATGGATTTAACTTTTTCAATAAAAACACTAGTTTCTATGCTTTATCCACTCCTAATTTGTTATGAAGGCTAGAATCTAGAATGAACAATATCAAAAGAAGAAAACTGTCTTTCTATTCAAGTTGATGAAGCCACAGCTGTTGTTATTTGGTAGATAAACTGGATTTCAAGTTCTGTGATACTCTCTCTACCTCCCATTACATAAAATGAATTCCACTAATCAATGTACCTACCCTTACTACATACTTTCTGATAATAACCCTTAAATTCTTGGAAAACGCATGCTATCTATTTACACTTATTTACTTATTGGTATTTCTATGTTGATTGATTCCCAATTCTTCTGTCTTTGGTATACAGGTTTTAAAAGAAATGAAAAAAAAATTATTTAAATCCATGATTTTTTTTTTTAAAATCAACCGATTTAAATCATGCCAACCCTGCATTCTATATAAAAAAAAAAAAAATCAGACATTTGAAAATAATCAATTTAAAATATTATTGTCTCATTGAAAATAAGACTGTGCAAAAGGATCACAAACAATTTAACCTGGAAAAGATATTTGTTTGGAATATGAACTTTTAAATATAAAATGAATTTTGAAAGATAGGTAAAGTAGTAAATTTGCCTATTTTTTAAAATTCATCTGTTGATAATTTGCTTCATATTAAGGGAATGTAGATAGACTAAAACTTGTAAATTATCTTCTCATAAAGGAGCAAATAAATCCAATTTAACATGAGCTTTCATACTAATAATTTCACATAGCAGGAATCAGTTGCATACCAAAATTAACTGTCTAGCACTTATAGATCTAAAAAGCCGTAATTATACTATACTTATAGGTAAATGTTCAACCTTTTGAATCTTAAATTCCAAGTTTCATAAAACATGTTTTCAATTTTGTGAAAAATTAAAAATTTGGCATAATTTTTTATTTTTCTGGATCAAATTTATAGAATTTGGTATTTTTTACAAATAAATTCCATATAAAGAATAAAAAAATCATAACCATAGTTGCTTACTATGAAGTATTATATATTAATTTAAAGTCTACCGAAGACATACATTTATAAAAATAATTATATTTTACAAAAGTAATCTTTGTTAGCCCCTCATAAATGTTAACAGAATTTATAATAACAAATATAATTCGACTTTCTCTTATTCAACAACCTAATAAGTTTCTTTAAGCATGATTTTTAAGATAAGATTAATTCTTCACCATATAATTAGTTTAAATATTAAGCTGTAAGATTCCAAAGATTATAGTTTAAATAATTAACAGAAAACTAAAATATTTTAGTAAATTTATTCCACAAATAAATTCAGACATACATATATATATATATAACATTTTATTTTCAAATATATTAATTATTTATAATCAAGCATATACAAATTTACATGGATAAAACCTTATAAAAATATATCACAATTATTTGTTTGACCATATGATGCATTTTCTTTTAGAATCACAGCTGGCTAAATAGGAACTACATGTACTCCAACTGCAGGCAATGACAGGTACTGTATGTGCTTTGAGCTCTGTTTTGACAGTTCCTGATTGTACATCCCAGACAAAAATACAGCCACTCCGAGATCCACAACAACAGTACTTAGAGTCAGGACTAAATTTTGCTCTGGTCCAATCAAAACCAACTTCAAACCCACTTCCAAAAAAGGAACAAATTTCTTTGTATTTTCTGATATCAATTAATGCTAATTTATTGTCAAGCTGAGAAGAAAGCAATGTAAATCCATTTTTTGAAATATCTAATGATGTGATTCCAGCAGAACAAATGACATTAGCCACAAGAGAGTTTGATCTAATGTCCCAAAAATTGACAGTACCGTTAGCATGACAACTTATAACTATATGACCACTTTTGCTAATTACATCATTCACATTAGAATTTGTATTACATGTCTGAACACAAACTCTTCTCCGTAAGTCCCACAATTTCAATGTTTGGTCAAGACTTCCAGACACAATTTGATTTTCAATCTGCAAGAATTTTGCAGACATCACTTTTCCACTATGACCCGTCAAAGTGTGTCTGACTGTAAAATCACTCACAGTCCAGACTCGACTAGCAAAATCACACGAAGCACATAACAACAATCCAGCTTCAATATCTAAATCAACTGACATAATAGCAGAATTACAATCACGTACATATTTCTTCAGTTCCACAGAAGTGTCGGTCATATTCCACAATTTTACTTTTCTATCAGCACCAGCAGTAATTAACTGCGTTGAGGATGGAACCCAAGATACACAATTAACTTCACTATCATGAGCAAAAAATTCATGCTTAATAAGTGCAGGAATACATGAATCTGAGGGCTGTGCAATAACTTTATCAGGACATTTTGCTACTGTTCCTAATAATTGTTTGGTTATATCTGGCTGTGACATTCTTTTCAATTTCTTCTCTGCTTTGATATCAATTGGCCTTCCTACATTTTCATTTGACACTGGTACAAATTCCCGGTTTTTATAAATCATTAACTCATTACTAAGAATTCTAATTTCATTTTCTAAAATATTCTTTCTATTTTCTAGACTTGAATAGGTAATATTCAAAGTATCACATTCATCAATTTTATTCTGAAGTGTCACTTTTAAACTGTCTATCTGTTGGCAATAGTTTTGACAAAGATCTTTGTACTTTTTTAGAGAATTTTGTGCTTCTTGTATCTCAGACTTTTGGGTGTCAATAATTTTATCCTTTTCATCTAACTGATTTCTGAACTCAATGATTTGTTGTGCATAGTCAGATATTTTTTTATGCGATTCAGCTAAGTCGTTTTGCAAGGAGCAGCACTTCATAAGCATGGTGATTTCTTCAGATTTTGGTGCATTATCATGAGCAGAATCAGGAACATCTTCGGATTTAATGCTGACTAGTTTCCGATTTAGGTTTTCTTTTTGTAAATAGTCAACAGATTCTAATAGCCTATTACTATGATATATAATTTCACTGAAACTTTGCTCTCGTGTATTTCTATCTTTAAGCTGTGAGATAATGTATCTGAGAAAATAAAAGAGAATAGAACATAACTATACAAAATAATAATATACGTTAAATGAATTATTCTTAATTTAGTAGAACACTTAATTTACCCAAATATGGATTTTAATAAGCACAAAATTAAGACAAAGACATTAAAACAATCAACAAAAATATAAAATTTGCTAATTTTTTAATTCAATCAGACATAATGGTGCAGAAACTTGATACAATTGAATTAAAGGCCTTAACTTAAATGGATTACCTTGCTCAAACAACAAAAAAGTATCTTTAAACATTAAATGAATCATAACCATTTTGTTGCTGATACTATTTAACTTTTAACCCTTTTATGGGAAATTTCTCTTTTAAAATCTTCCCAGTTTTTTTTTTATTATTATTAATTTAACAATAACATTTAAGGAAATATATTTAATTTGTATTTATGTTTATATTTAAATTCTAGGGTGAAAAGTATACTCCCCTGAAAGCATTTACAGTCATACAAAAAATTCAATTTAATCACCATTATTTGCCACGGAAAAAATGAATAGCATGTTACAATGCACAACAGTACATGACATTCTATACACATGTAACAGGATCTCTTTCATTGGGCCTCAGTGTTACATTTTCTACATTGTCTACAATTGGAAACCAACTTTGGTATATGATTTCCCATACAAACTGAGCACACATTATCCAGAACAGAATATTTTTTTGCTAGAAGGACAATCTTTCTCTTTCTTGGTAAATATCTGTCTATTAGCTAAGTAGCTAATACAACACTGGTTGTTGGTGGTCTTACGTAGGTTTGCACTTCCTGCAGTTAGATTTTGTAAGATTGTGCAAGTAGGAAGAATCTTCCAAAAGACCATGAAAGGGTTAAAAACATAACAAAATAAACACAGTTCTTAAGTTAATTCGTTTTAATGGTCTTATATTTTAATGGGTTCCTAAAAAAACCTAAACTCCTTGATGCAATAGCCCCTAGGAGGCCAAGGCCTACGGTGCCAATCTCTGTTTGAGATCAAGGGTTCTGGGGTGCAAATCATATGTTCCAGTTAGGTACTCAACCTTACACAGAACCTTCAGAGTTTAGTTCCCAAGCATGCTTGGTCCTCAGTTTCTCTACCCACTGAATGGATGAAAGGCTGAGTCAACCTTGCCCAGCCAGGGGACCGAACCTAGGACCTGTGTCGTGGGAAAACAAAGTGCTAACCTAATGCTACTAGGCTTCTTTAATGGGTTCCTAGTTATCAATAATATTTTATACTGGTCAACTGAATAATCATATTTAAAACAATATAACAATAAGTGTATATATAAATATATATATACATCTCCGTAATCACAATAATAATCTAAAACGTAGCCAACATTATGTGGTTATCAGTGTGTTAATGTGGTTATTATTTCATGCAATTAATTTGTATTAAACTACTAAGTAAGGCTTGGTTTTTTTATGTTATTCTCTTATAGGAAGTTGTGTTGATCACCTACATGATACTCCCATAATAAAATGATTAACAAACCCACAGGATTAAATGAGCAAAAGATGTATATGGTAAATGTCACACATTGGGCAAAATACATAAATAAGTTTATTGAGATTCAATAATATAAATTCATAGTTTTCAAATTATGAATTTTTCCAAACTGCTACAAAAACATTATTAGTCATTAAACAAAATTATTAATATCATGATTCTTTAAAAATACCTTATTTTTAATTCAGATTTTATAATTATAAAGATATCCTTGAGAGATACGTCTAAGGTTACACTTTATACCACTTATACTTTTGGAGATTTCATTAGGTATACTAGTATCATAATTAAACCTCTACTGATTGACAAATGGTTGCTTTAACAATAAATTATAATTCCTTATATATTGAAATAATGGGCAAAGCTATTTAAGATAGCATATATTAGAAGTAAAAAAAATCTTTTAACATTGCCGTAAGATTACAAAGCAATGATAGTGTTATGATTAGAAGAAACTTTTTATCAGTTCATAATCATAAATGTAGTTTGGATTGTAGTCACAGAAGTGAAAAACACTGTTACATATTAATGAAAGCAGATCACAAACAACACATATATGTTGAATGCCTTTCTGGAATAGGCAGTACAAGATGATATACAAGACAATAAATCCTGATAAGACAATAATCCTGAACATAATATGAGCATCTAACTACTTCATTATTTAAACTGATTTTCTAATTCCTCGCATTTTACCCTATTCGAAAATATGCTAAACTAACTCGATTACCTCTTTACTCTCTATATCCTTCACACTGACCTCTCTCATCCCCAGTAATTAACAGAATTGCAAAAGATACCTTCGAGAACTAACCAATACTTTACTGAGACACTCGTGTTAGTTAAAACGATCATCGTTATTTTAACTATTCTCAATAGGCCGACTCTGAATTATCAGCCAGTGCTGATTAATTTATGATATTAGATAACAAAGGAATGCAATTTTATACGTTGCAAAAATTCAACATAAATAACAATAAGTGAAAAAAATCAACATATATGGTATTTTAATATAGTGTAAAAAACATACAAAAGGAGTCATTATTTTTTAACGTATAAAGAATCGTTACAGAAATTTGAAATATTTATTGCCCGTATCATTTAAATACGTATCATGGAAAATTAAGTACATATAAAAATTAAATTACAAATATCATTAAATTATTTTTTGAATAAACAGGTAACTGTTGGTACTGACGAAGTATAGCAGCTGCTTTCACCCATCTCCAACACAAATATTTTGAAGTTGTATAAAAACAATACCAAAGTTTACAATCATGATAAGTTCTTCTTTCCACAGCTCAGGGTGTTCCTCTCTGTTTACTTTCGTTTCCACTGCGCTTTAAAAATAAGATATGACTATCCAATGTGCACATAATGAAATTTTGGAAAAAGTGGGAAATTGTTAGCTGAGCTATTAATAAAATTAAATTCAAGACCGTATATATTGACAACTTAAGGTTGCATTTAATCAGTTAAAGGTAATCGGTGATTAAGTATTAGACTTCAGTTAATATATCACCCATTATTGTTTCAAATATGAACAAAGGATTGTATGATGTTAATTGTGAATTTTCCTTGAATGGACAACGTCATAATAGAGTTTAAAATAAAAAGAAAGAGCCTCAATAAGTTTCAAAAATAGCTCAGAAAATTCAAACCGTGAGAGACATTGCTGCCGAGACCTTTTCGACCACCGACAACTTTACAGGTGTTTATGCAATTCACTAGACATTTTTAATTCTCCTTCTCACCAAAACAAAGTTAATTTTAGGTGAAAGACAATTACATTAGCTAATCGACGGTTATATTTAATCGGCTATAGTAAGACTGAACAATCTTATGATTTTGATTTCTTGCATATGATTCTTTTACTAATTTATAGTTTTGTTCTAATTTTTTAAAATTAATCTAACAACTTTTGTACCTTTATTGAATAAATTACTCTTAGACTGCTTTTAAAAATGTTTTAATGCATCTGATTATCAATTACATTAGAGTAAAATGGCAAAATGAAACATTATTTACAAGCTCGTCCACAAACATTTTGCCTACATCGGCAATTCAAAATCATGATAAAAATTTTAAATGCTTTAAGTTTATTCAATAAACAAGGTACACTTAACAAGATTATTCAATAAACGCTTTTTTACTTTGAAGACTTTTCTAGAATTAAAATATGCAGCACAATACAGAAGAATATAAATTGTACATTTTCTATCATTATGTGAAATGTTATGCTTGGTTGGCAGACGGTCTACTTTTCTGATACACGAGGGCTAAATGTAAAATAAAAAAGTTTATAAGGCTGTTCGGAAACTTGTAGAAAATAACTTTTTGAGGTGGATTTACAGTACTCCCTGTACTTATAGATGTGCGATTAAAAATTGATTAATCGATGTTTACAAACACGAGGTTTATCACGATTACCGAATTTAACAAATTTAAATTTGCCTTTAAGTACATCATTTAGTAGTAATAAATGCTGTTTCATAACGTCGCAAGCTTCTTTTTTACATTAATTAAGAAATCTGCTACCGTGAAAATAAGATCAAAATAGACGAAAAGAACACATAATTGAGTGCCTCTGTCTACTAATTCGGGTGGAATTTTACCTTTTAAAAGATTGGACGATAATTTATAGTTTCCACCATTATCATCACAAAGAACTTTTTCAACAATATTTTAAATGAATAATTTTTAAACTTACATAAAATGATATGAAGCAAGAAGTATATTATTTTTAAGATAATGTTAATTTATACGGGAGATGATCAATTATATAACAATAGTCAAGAGTTAAATTTAAGAAAAACTCAATCTACAGATGTAATAAAACTAGACACTTTAAAATCGGCCATAAAAACACTAAGCACTTGTCATACACGCATTTCGAAACAAAAAGATTTAAATCTTCAGTTATTTACAAAGTACAGTTTTGAAAATGATGATTTCGAAGCCCATTGTATTACAGTAATGAAGTATCTGATAAGAAACTTAGAACCAACTGGTTTAGACACATTGTTCAATGCCTCACAAAATGATTTTCCCATTTTAAATATTCTTCTAAGATATAGTCATCACTCAGATATTATGATTCAAAATGCTGCTAGAATCAGTTTGATGACTTTTTTCAAGAACTGTTCAGGAGATGCATTGGAATATATTACATGGAAGACAATACCTCAACACATAACTGACATCATTGCACAATTAAAACAATATGCATTAGATATACAACATTTTTATGAGAAATTCAATGGAAATGCTTTAGGCAAAAAATATTTATGTTTCAAAGAAGAGCTGGAATATGTTGACGATATATTGAGTCTTGATTTCTGTATCAGTAAGACAGTAACTTCAATGTTATTCAATGAATTTATTGTGCCATTTATTTTAACATCTATAACTTATGAACAAAACACAGTACATTCATCTCCAATATCTTGCAAGATTGGATTATATTTATTTTCAAAGTTGTTAAAAATAATAACAGATACTAAAATTAAAGATTATATCGTATCATTTTTTCTAATGCAAGAAACATCAAAAGAAATAGAAGTATGCCCAAATAACAAAAGTATTAATCAGATGATCCAATCATTACATCTCACTTTAAATAAATATGAATTAGACTTTGATAAACTATATACACTCCAAATCTTAAATATTTTCCAGTTCTATGCTTCAGAGGACAGCATAAAAAGCCTAAAATTTTACAGTAAATTTCTTAATACTTTAATGAAAACTGTTATGCAATATAATTCCTTTTCAAACCATGCTCTGGAATATATAAAATTTAAATTGCTTACTACCATCCTAGAGCCTCTATCAGATAAAACTGTGATTGTTGATAGGAGGTGGTCTTTCTTATATACCTATGTTACACAGTTCTTAGAAATTCTATATATTAATATCAGCATGAAAATTAAACAAGAAATTAGTGATTTAGAAATGGTTATAGATGAAGAATATGAAAAATTTATTAATTTGAAAATAGATAGCGACCGAATTTTAGAGGATGTAAATTATTTAATCCACACAAATAACTATAAAAATTTCAGTGCTACAATTCACAACATAAAGTCAACCCTGTGGAATTTATTTTTTATACGAAAATTGGATTTAAAATTAAAGAATGAGAAAGAGAATATATTACCAATTCTGAAAAGAAAAGAAGAAATAGGAAAAATTTTAAGAATTGATAACCACAGCATTCCATGTGAAAAGTTAACGCATGGTAACCATTATAAAAATAAGCATTTCTTCAAGTTTACCGATAGACAACTACTAATACTTCAGAGTACTCAGATTCAGTGTGAAGGATTAGTAGTTTTTAATCCTTATTATAAAGATATAGTTTGGTCCATGGATGTAAACAATATTTTAAAATTATATGAAATGCAAAAATATTATCAGTTTCAACGCAAAAAAATATCAAAGCCAATATCTATACAATTGAAACTTAGCAGTGAGGTTACAAATGTCATACAAAATATTTTGTTAAAAGCAAAATCAAGACAAATTAAAATAATAAATAATAAGCTAAAAAACCTTTTATGTGATTAGAACACGAAGAAAATATAACGATGAGCCATGAACTAGAGTTTTTATTTTAAATTATATATATATACCTCAGGTTTTCAATAAAAAATTGTGTGAAAAATATTTTTAAAAGTTAAGTTTAAAATCCGACTAACTGGAAAGTAAAATACAATTTCAGGTTAGAAGATTTCATGTTTAATATTTCATAACACTAAATAATTGAACTAGTTTTAAATATATATTTTTAATAATATAAAATATGAGCCAAATTGATGTACAGATATAAACAGAACACAGAAAAAAAAAAAGCTGAACAATAAATATACAATTTTCTTTTAGCAAAAATTAACCACTACAAAGCTCTCTACAAAAATGATGTATGAAATAGCAAAAAAAAAAAAATGTTTTTAACAATAATAAATACAAAGAATATAATTATCATAAACAATACACATTAAAGAATAAATTAATCCTTTAAAAAATTAGGAATGAATCTGAAAATTCATCAAATTTAAAGACGCTGCACCCATAAATAACCTAAGAAAGTCATTGAAATATTAACATATAATTTCACTGCAAAGGGAAGATAATTTCTGAAAGGGTTTTTATAAATATGAACAAATAAAATAAGAATAAAAAGTATTTTTGTTTTATTTGAAATAAAACAACCTTAGAACTATACAAAATAAAGACATTCCAATAAAAACTCTTCATACTTTTAGCACACACATAAATGATAAAGTATTTTATATAACTGGCAACTTTAGAATAAATTCATTTTAAATTATTGTATATTTCTAATTCAATAACTTTAGCTCTTGTTGAATACTCTAAATATGGGTAAGAATGATTAATTCTAACTGGAGATAACATTGAAGTTTCATTCTGAATTGTTTTAGCAATTTTATCGAGACAGTATTATTGTATTCAGTCTAATATTTTATGTATGATTTTATACAGAAAATAAGAAAAAATGCCCCAGTAGAGAGTTATAATTTAAAAGCAGAATCTAAATCAAAATTAAAGATTTTCTGGAACCTTAAATCTACTGATAGTATTTCTCACCATAAATGATGGTTCTAAGGGAGCTAACTTTAGTCAACTTATAACTATAAAGTTCATTATATTAAAACAAATGTTTTATTACTCTGTTTTCTAACAAAATGATTATTATATAAAGAAGAGTTATAAATAGTAAATGAGTTTATAGATAACTATAATATTTTTATGCAAAAAAAGACTGTAAAAGTTAAAAAAAATAATAGTTAACTCTAATAACTGTTGAAGTACAAATTTTTCTTTTGTGTCCACTTCTTAAGTTAACCAAAACACCCAAAAAGATATTATTGCAGTTTCTCAAAGTATAATACAACACAAAAAAAAAAATCTAGTTACATTATTATCATCAAGTTATGACATATTCGTCTACTCATCAATTATTAGACCAATAACTTTTCAGGTGAGTCATATGACATGCCTGGAACAACAAATGTTCATGGATATTTCCTAAAAGATAAAAAATCTGTAACTTTTGCGAGCCAAATTAGGCCTATTCAACCATGAGGCATACCAATCATATCCCTGCAGTGACTGGCAGACTGCAAGTATTGAGCCACTATATTTGGTAGACCCCCACTGAAGTTATCCAGCATGCACTTGACATCGCCCTTCTAGCATGAATGAGTGACCGTAGCAGAGCTGTGATTAAGAGGAGAGAATTTAGAACTGAACTGTATGCTTCTGCAGACCTTGCAATTATAATGCCAGAGTTAGTGAAGGTGGCTCAAACTTCAGTCTAGTAGATGGGCTACAATTGTAACAGAGAGAGAATTTGTGGTAATTGCACCTTCCAGACAGCATTCAGCAGGCCAAAGAAATAAAAAAAAACCCAGGAAATTTTGTGAGGAATGCTGCGACATACTCAGCCACTGTAGTTTTTAATAAAGATTTTGATTTAAATTAAGACACATATTTAGTTAAGTTTGTTCTTTCATTCATTATATAAGATTGAAAAGTATCCATAGACCTCCCACAATTGTCCTCTTAAGTACAATTGCTGTCAGAAATACCTAATCTTGAGTAAGTCTGAAGAATATTAGAAATTTATTATTGCAATGTATCCCTTAACTAATATTGAAATTATTACTGATATATTACAATACTACTTTAAAGTAAGAATAAATATTTTTCTCATTTTTTTTAAAGACTAACAGTATGGTACCAGTAATTGAGCATCAAAAGATTTATAAAGCAGTGCATTAGTGTTTTCATCATAGCCTCCAATATTGAGAGAAAGTATGACTGAGCAAGCAGCAAGCTATCAAGCAACATCAACACATGCACATTTCACTGGCTATTGCAATAAAGCTATCTAGAAATATCAACATATGAACATATCACTGGCTATTGTGAACAATCGGAGAATATCAATATTTTTGATGTATTTCCAATTGATACAAGCCAGTAGCAGGTGCAGACACAGAACACTAATTGATTCCATCTCTGTGAAGCATGAACACTGGCGTTTCCAGATTTTACTCAATTGCATTATATGAATGTATCAGGATATATGTAACATAGTACCAAAGATCTTGACAGATGTGATAGTCCTTAAACATAAATATTTTGACTTAAGTTTATATCAAGTATGTAGATAAATATGAATCAGACATCAAATGAATGCAGTAATTGGAAGAAATATTTTAATTTGGTATCCAAAATAATCAGATATGTTTTGGTCATCCACAATATAGTGCACTGAGGAAAAACAAAAACAGTATAACTGATGGGGATATATTGACAGAGCAGAATTTTGAATATTGTTTCCACAATACTTAAATATCAATATTTGACAATATATTGCTAAACAATCCTGCCCTAACCTAATCTGGAGAAACCAAAATCTCACAATACAATTCAGTCTTAAGTACAAAGTTGCCTATATTATTGTAAGAAAAACTGAATATTGGAAATAAGGAATTCTTGCAGGACATTTCATCCAAATTTTAGTAATTTTAAATACTGATCAGAATGTTTATTTCAAAATTTTCTTTTGGTAGCTTTAAAGTCCTTAATGAAAATTTTATTTTACAAGCAAAACAAAGTATGGCAGTGAAAAGAAACATTAAAATATCAATAAAGTCATGAAACGTTACAAAATACATTGTAAAAAAATAAATAAAATTTATAGTAGTTACATTTCTATGGTAATATGATTGTCTATTAATATCCATCTTCAAAATTTATTTCTATCTCATTAAATCCCCCCATCATCTTTTTTTTTGGGGGGAGAGGAGCAAAGGATGATTCTTAAATTAATAATATTCTTCATTTATTAACTATTAATGGCTGAATCAAGGAACATTCATACTTTTACCCTATCATCATATACCCTACGATATATCCTGCCCACTAAATTTTTTTTATTAATATGAGAGTCATTCCATAATCTTGAAGAATACACTTTATCTTTAAGTATCTAAACATTTTAAAAAAATAAAGGATTTATTTTTTAATAACTGTTTAGGATCTAAAAATTATAAAACACTAAAAATAACTTCTTAGATAAAACTTAACATTTTATTTAATTCTAGATTAAAAAATAATTTATTCTCTTATATATGCATAAAATGCAATACAATTTAATACAGCATAAATACTAAGAGAGGGTACATATACAGCTGTTTCAAAGCTTTGAAGAAGTTAAATGCTCACAGTAAGATAACTCAGTTTGTAAACAATGACTGAATGAAGATATGAAACAGTTGACTGTGTACTTTCTCATAGTATTTGTATCTTAGTTACATTGGCATTGCATTGTAGGCTAGACTCCAAAATAAATTTTACCTTCTCATAATCTTTTATTAGATCATTAAAGAAACTGTCAAGAAATAATACATGATATTCTAAATGATTGTGTTAAAAAGTGTCTCAAGCATTCTATTAAATAAACATATCTCATCCTTTAGGAATATTTTCAGGAAAAATATATTGGATTTCATTAAAGATAAATAGAATTCTGATAAATATTTTTTAAAAACTCAAACAAAAATGTTTATTTAAAATGACTAACAACGCTACCTTAATTTTTTTTAAATTCCATTATAGTTATCAAATTATAATTACATGCAATTGAAGCCTTCTAGTTTTGGGATATACTTTAACATATACCACTGAATATAAAATTACATAAAATTTTAGATCTATACCCTAAAAGATTCTGACAGAGAAAAATCATCGTAAAAATGCCTGTTTATTAATAAACATCTAACAACATTTAATGAAACTGTGAAATGATTAATCCACAATGCATAAACTGTCACTAATTGTAATTACATTCAATGTCAGATACAATACGTAAAAAAAGTGTAGAAAATCAGTATTATGGGATACATATTAAAACAGTATATCAAACAAGGCAAAATAATCATACAATGAATTATTATACTTCCAATCATAAACGGAAGCTCCAGTTATTGACATGTGAAAGATACATAAATTTTAAGTACTAAGGTAAATAGCAAAATTAAATTATAAGAACTGGCATAAAAAGTAAAACATAGGAAGTAAAAGTAATTTTGTCAATGACTGTAAAACATCACCATGGTAGAAAAATTAAATTCACAAAGAGAAGAAATAAAATATATACCTAATATTAATCTAAATTTCTATTCCTTTTAAGTTCCTTAAGATTTTTTTAAAATCTATAATAAATCCCATTAAAAATTTCAATTAGCTTTTTCTGCTCCACACTTTTAACCTTAAATACACACACATACACTCAAGAGCCAAAACATCATGACCACCCCTACATTTTACAATGAACTTGCCTGGATGACGTGGAAGGCATGTGATCAGGTGGAAGTGGTATTTAATGGATCCTGGAGAGTCTGTAGAATCATTTTTTCACTTACTTCTGTGTATGATAGAAAAGGCTGCGGATCTAAGCGATTTTGATAGAGGGCAGATTGCAATGGCTCGAAGGCTCAGAACAAGTATTTCCAAAACTGGACTCATGGGTTGTTCGCGATCTAGAGTTGTTAGTACTTATGCAAAGTGGATAAATGACTGTGAAACCAGCAGTAGACGACATGGTACTGGATGTCCACATGCTATCAAAGAAAAAGGTATGGGGAAGCAAAACCAGAGCCAGACAGTGGCTCAGCTGACAACCCAATACAATGCAGGCCCAAGTAGAAAAGTATCGGAGCACACTGTTCAGTAGACACTGTTGGATATGGGGCTATGCAACAAACATTCCCTCATGTGCCTTTGCTGACCAAGCGTCATTGCCAACTGTGCCTACATTGGGCACGAGAACATTCCGACTGGTCCATGGATCAGTGGGAGAGAGTTGCCTGGTCAGATGAATCATGGTTTGTCATTCCTCACACTGAAGGCCATGTCAGGATACGCTGTCTTCCAAGCGAACAGTTGCTCCCTCAATGTACAATAGGTCATACACAGGCCGGTGTTGGCCATATTATGCTTTGGGGGACATTCTCTTGGACCCGTGGTTGTGGTAGAGCAGACCATGAATGCTAGAAGGTATCTGAACATCATTGCGGACCAGTTACACCCTTACATAGCTTCTGTTTTTCAATCTGGAAATGGAATGTTCCAAAAGGACAATGCCTGTGTCACAAGGCTAAAATTGTGTTGGAGTGGTTCCAGGAACATGATGCTGAATTCCATTTTATGTCCTGGCCGCCTAACTCATCAAATCCCAATCCGATAGAACACATTTGGCATATCATGGGACAGCAGCTCAGAGTTTAAAGATCACCAATATCTCAGATTTGCGTAACCGTTGCTTAAACATCTGGTACAATCTGTCTCCAGCTGTCTACCAAGGACTTGTGTCATCCATTGCCAAGGCAGGTTAAAGCTGTGTTGCGCGCCAAAGATGGACCAACTCGTTACTGACAGGTGGTCATAATGCTTTGGTTCTTGAGTATGTATATATATATATACAAATAGTTTTCTTTCATTTTGAAAGTCGCAGTCAACTTTTGGCTACAAAGGCTAATTAGAGGAGTATCTAATGCTTAGAGCTAATTTTATAATGGTTTCAAAAAGAGGGTAGCAATATTTATAGTCACGAACTCCATCCCCTCTAACATTGGTTGCTAACCAATACCTAGAATTTAATAATGCCACAATATATTTTTTAATTAGAATGTACAAGTACATACATATGATAGAAAAATTAAACTAAATGTACAGATGAATTATACCTTCTAAAAAAACTCCCAAAGACAGCTTGATATAATGAAAAATATCACCAGCATCCTGAAAATTAATTGAAAGTTGCATGAATAAATTTATAGTCAAAAGCCCTCATAGTCACTTCAAAATATTTTCCTAATTTTTCAGACCTATAAACAGGGGCAAAAATGCTGTGTGCCCCTGCTTTTCTTTACTCTAAGCTGACTAGTAGGAATACAGTTCATGCCTCAAGGGCTCCTACCAATTTAAATTTTATAAAGCCCTTGCAGCCTTCTTCTAAGAAACTACAATCCATTACAGGCCAAGGCCATTCCAAGTCTCTGTCATCTGATTTTATCCAAAGCAATACCCATCCAGTCTCTTATCTCCAATCTCCCAGTAACTGGGTTGGTAGTCTCAGCTCTAAATCAATATCATGTGAACTTTTTATGATCTTAATGTCTGGTTATCTATATTTTCATTAGATTTCAAAGTTAAACATTGATCTCCAAATACCATTTTCACAAACTACACCAAATATTTTCCTTATTTTGTGCTCAGCTTGTTTTACATAATCCTAGCAGAATATCATACAAAGAGAAGGTGTACATTTTTGGAGAGCAAATTTTTAGACTGTCAAATATTTTTATAAGAGTTTACAACTTTATAGGGGATATTTCAGTTCATCCTGCCTCCAGAATGCAAGAAACCTGCCCAATGGTGACTGAAAAAATAAATAGTTTTTGTCAACAAAATTGTCTTTCACCAACAAAAGTGTCCTGCCTCACACTATCAAGCCGTGACTGCAACCTTCCCATTGTATACTCGGTTTTATGATACATAAATGAATATATATATATATATATATTTTCCTGCCTGTGAATTTTTGAGAAATATGCCACAAAAAAAAAAATAATAATAATAATTAGCACTAAAGCATGATTTTACAATGACTACAGAAAATTCATAGTAGTTGGAAGGTATTAGACTTCCAGTATCAAATAGCAAAACACTACCTGTTCAACCGACATCTGATCAGTTTTTCCCCCCTAAGAGTGGGGGGATATGTTTGGTTACACACTATAGTCAATTTTGTGAAACACAAGTACTAATTAGACTGGGACCTATAGCTTAGAGACAATTACTAATGGCTATGAACATCCATGCAAGCAATTTTTTTTATGTGGTGGGGGAATAGTTTCTACCTATTCATGCTACATCCATACCATGAAAAAAATTTCATCCACATTCAAAGCTGTTCGAAAAAATTGTATGGATTTTAGCTTTATGAAAAATGTGTGAATACAAAAAATTGAGATTCCAAAAAAGCAAATTAAACTAATTTATGCATGCTTTAATATATTTCAGAAATGTGAGCAAGGTCAGTCAAAGAAAATTAAATCACATTTATACAAAATACAGAAAGCATCATATAACAAAATTTTGAAATAGGGATACAACTTATTAATTTTCCTTAAATTTTAATTAGCAACTGACTAGCTGATATTCACATATTAAAGGAAACAAAAGGAACTAAATATTCTATCCTCTTGCAAAAATATATAAAGAAAATTTCTGTTTCCAATACTATACATACTTCAGGGATTCTTTTCACTTGCTAAGATAGTGATGAGCAAACTTTATTAAAAGCAAAAAATGGAAAAAAAAATATTTATTTTAAATCTTAATAAAGACTTAAATAGTTTACTTTTCAATGACAGTAAGAAGACTACATTTTTAAAAATTCTCCCACCTTTCAATTGAACAGTATATTTCCTCTTACCACACATTATTGAAAACAAACTTCATATAAAGTGGAGAAGTGTGGGTTCCTCTGTTGTACTAACATATAAGTAAATCCAAATTCTTCTTTTAAAATCTGGTTTTATTTTATAAAATTTAAATATATTAGGAAAATTAGTATATTTTTATAACTTTAAATATATTTATTACAGTATGTGCTTTTTTAGGAAGGGAGGGGGGGGGTTACTAGATGCAATAAGTTAAATCCATTTTTTTTAAAAATTATCCCATTATAAAGAAAAAGTAGTTTAAGTAGTTAAAGTAGTCAAGGAATTATTTATGTATGCAAAAATTTAATACTTCCAAACAATTTTTTAAACATGTACAGAGAAGATTTCTTAGCTATTGTTTCAAAATCTGTGGCAGGCTGGGTAAAATCTTCAAATAGGCCACATGTGACCGATGGGCTGTAGTTTGCTCATAACTGTACTAGGAGATACTTTAGTAAATGTGTGCATTCAAAAAATCTCTTATTACTATTTCATTAAACATTATCTTTACATCTTATAATACAGATGAAAAATTAAACTGAACAAACAATGCACAGGGTAAAATGACGGAGATATCAAATAAGTTAAAAGCCTCTAGAAACATAGCTGGTACTTAATCAGAGAACTTTTCAGTTAAAAGAAGGGAGGGAAGAAAAATTGAATCAACAAGATTCAAACCACAACTCAAATCATGAAGGCCACAAAATAAAGGGAAAAAAGTACTCCGATAATTTTCCAAAATTCTAACATATCACAGTTATACAACACTTCTCAGAATTGTTTTAAATTTTGACCCTAATGACTTCACTTCTCTTCCTGTCAAATAAAAATATAACAGTCAACTTCCCAAAGTCACAGGCATATCTCTTTTCTATGTGTAATACAGGTGCAATCTTTCACTCAAAATAGTCAAAATTGGGATATATATATATATATATATATATATATATATGAAAATGATGCAACTAAAAGTGATAAAATATTCTTTTTAATTTTAACTTTAGGTGGAAAAATATCTAAATAATTCAATATATATAATGAATATTAAAACGAAAAATTACATTATCTCAAAATGAAAACAGGAAATTATCTTACATTAAAAAATTACCGTTCTTTAAAGCAATTTAATAAACAGTCAACCTACTTTTTTCAAACTTAAAATTTTGTTGCAATGATAACTCTTTTGGTGACTGAATAAACAATTTCCGAGAGTATATGAAATTTTTGAAAATTCCATCACTTCTGAAGACAGATATTTGCCAACTCCTAAAATACTGTCAATTTTCTGATTTTCTGATGTGTGGCCACCCAACAAATATTCATAAAAAATTGCTAACAAAAATTTATCTTCATAACATGTAAAATAAAAATATAGAAAATACTTTTTTGAAGATGTATCAAAAGTTATGTTTCAACTTTTTTATAATACTTTCTTCTTATACTTTATAAAATTTGAATAATTTAACTCTACATTTAATTTTTTAAAAACAGTCAAATTTTAAAAAAATCTTAAAAAAAAATAGCACTATAAGGAATATATTCAGATTTCATTAAAATTTTTGAAGTAAAAATTTATTATGAGGGAGAAACATTTTAATACTGCAAAGATTTTTTGTCAAAACTTAGAACAGGCTAGCAATCATATTTTCATAAATTTATAAATTTTTCCTTTTCAGAGTTGGAGTATATTGAATTTTGCACAAATATAATGATTTAATAATATAAACAGGGAATGTTACCTTGTGATGTAACCCAAGACAATGAAGTGTCAATTATTTTGAATGAGTTATTTCAGAAATTTCATTACATTTCTAGGAATCATTCATAGAAACTAGGAAACATTCAATAACTGGTAATTATGAAAGGATTTAAATATAAACAATAAACCATATAAAATAATTATAAGCAACATAACAGCTTTCATGTTAAAATACAAATAAGGTTAAATAAAAACTAATATCTTATATCTTTAATCATTAAATATGAAATATTAGGCATAGTATATAACTATTTCAAAGCTAAAATGAGTTCCCTCCTTTGTGCTAATGGTAATATGCTCATTACCTCTTTCAAAACAGTTGTATACTCTGACTATTTTACACTCATGCAAATGTGATGTTATTTTGTTACAATAAATTTGTTTTATATCCTTCAAAAGATGAGGTTTGTCAAAAAATAAATACAAATTGCATTAATTGAAAAAAAAAAAAAAAAAAAAAAAAAAAAAAAAAAAAAAAAAAAACCACAAAATTTTATTACTGAATGCATTAATTGAAAAAACATTTTTGGCATTGATATACATCTGGTAATGCATTACCATATGTATATCAATGCCAAAAATGATATTGAAAATCATTAAATAAAAATAAAATATTAAAAGTTTTTTAAATACAGTCATAAATAACAATACTATCTTTACAAGAAATGCCTCGTTACTGAAAGTCTATTGGTGTAGAAAATAAATTTATTGATGTTTTTTGATAGATACAATGACTACAGTTACGTTATCTCCACTATGTTTACGTATTGCTTCATTAACAAGACGGTTGCATGCTGTTTCATAACATATTTCTGCACTTTCTTCATTAGAAGATTCCTAAAAGGAAAATGTTTAAATTTAAAGACCATACCCATAATTAAACTCAATAAAAATAGACAATAATAAAAATATTATATAAATAGTAGAACTAAATTTATAAATACATAACTTTGAAAAATGTATGTTAAAAGGAACTATTACAAGATACAAGACAAATATTTTTCAAAGTATTAACAAAATTATAATAAAAATTTATATATTAATATATACATTTTTATTATAATTTATATATTAATGAGTTTTATAATAAAATTATAAAAGTTTAAATTTTTAAACGCAATATGATTAAAAGACATTTTGTTTAACATCTTAATTTTATGCAACCTTTGAGGGATAAGTATTATAATACCATATTTACTCATAACAAGCACTCATTCTTTACTTTGGAAAAAAGAAAAAGAAAGGAAAAGGTGAAATATTTTATTTTGTATACAATGCACATCTTAAATTTGACAAGCATGTGGCTTTTCAGATTGTAAGCTAATATTGCTACAGGAATCAAATAAATCAACTTCCAACACTATTTCCATATCATTTTTCAGACAACTTTATTCTGAACATTTGTTATCCATTATCAGAAGTTACTGGAAGAATTCTAGCTATTTTGAGATGATTTTGGGAACTCAAATTGAAAACCTCTTTATTTCTTTTTTAAGGAGGGGTGTATAAGCAGTGTTCAAGGAATTGCATTTTCTTTATTTCTCTCCATTTTATAAGAAAGTATTTTGTGACAATATGAAAGATGAAAAAAGCAATCTAATTATACCGCAGCATTTAAGTTATAAATAGTTCAGTATACAAAAGAGAAATACAAGAATTCAAGACAGAAATTTGGCGTTTAAAGTTAATAATTATTATGGCTAGCACTATTATGTGAAATGCAATAATTGAAATATAATGAAAATAATTAAAAATTGATAAGGCAACATCTAATGAGTACCCGAATACTTACAGCATTATATAAAAATAAAAATTTTTTTAAAGTTCTTATAATGTCAAATAAACTAACTTTTTTTGAGTCAAAAACTATTTGTAGAACATCTTCAGAGGTGAAAACTTTCCACAATCCATCACAAGCTAACAGAATAAACATATCATCATCAGTTAGTTGACATCGTTTAATGTCTGGGATAGAGGTTATTCCAAGTGCTTTATATTGGCCATCTCCAATAGATCTAGACACTTCTATGATACCCATTACTCTACCATCCCTATAAAAAAAACGAGAGAAAATTTTTTTAAAAATTAAAAATTTTACTTTCTTCTTTTCCTATGCATCAATACTTTCTAATTAGAGGCTTGCAACTAATTGATTTAAGTAAAAATTTTAATAAATTGCATATCCTAAATGAAAATTTCAATGCAAGTATTTCTGAATTTGATTATCTTAAACTTAGTATCTATGTATTTGGTAATTCATTAAATTTTCATATTAACTTGCGAGAACCTAAGTGACACTTTAACATATATATTGCATTTAGTGAATATAAACAATGAACCATATAAAATAATTATAAGTGACATAACAGCTTTCATGTAAAAATACAAATAAGATTAAATAACAACTAATATCTTTAATCACTAAATATGCTCTTCAAACTTTCAATAAAAAAAAAATATTCCCCAAGATGAGAATTCGAAATGCATCTGCAAACATGCATTCTCTGAAAATAAATATATCAAATCAAAATACAGAAACTTCATTTTACACTGAAAATATAATAAAACTCACAATAACAAAAAAAGTATCACATTTATATATAAATTTTTTGGCCCAACCATTATGCACCCAAAGCTACAATGAAATTTTTCATTTTTAAAGATATTTTTGAGAATTTAATTTTCATACTTTTTCTTCATGTAAATAAGCTAATTATTAACCAAATTAAATGATTTTTATTTAATATCCTTTTCTGGCCCCCAAAATGTTTATAGAAAATAAACGAGCCCACAAACTAAGAGAAATTGGTCATTGCTGCTATTACCAACTGTACCATCTAAATATTTAAATTCACATAATTTTTTAATCAACTTGTTTTTAAATGAAATATTTTCGTACATAAACTAGCAAATATCATATACTGTCAAATAACTCCAAGCTACAAGAACCGAAATTCATGTACAAAAACATAAATTTGTCAACTGATACTTTTTAAAAATTCATTCATGAAGATTATTTCTTTTTACTGAATATTGAAAAAAAAATTTAAATTTTGCTACACAGTTTTCTAAAAATGAAAATTACATTATTTCTGATCCTGTTTAAGTAACCAATATCAAACACATAGTGAAAAATATATAAAAATTTTAACTTATGCAACACAAAGCTCAACTACAGCTACAACACAATTTTTTCTAGGTTAGTCCAGAAATAACATAATTTAACAAGTTTCAGATATTCCTGATGACTATATTTTTTCACATGATAAAATTCATCAAAGTAAACACAAGAGAAAATAAACTTAAAAATTTATACCGAACATAGCCTCCAGCTTTCTGAATTCTCATTCTTTCCTTGTAATCAGTTGGAGAATGATCAGTACTAAGAGGTACAGACACATACTTTTTTGATTCTCTATTATACCGACATAAAATTGCCTAGAAATAAAAATATAAAACTGTAATCTTAAATGAAACATTTATATTCTCAAATTCTAAGTGTATACCAATAACATACAGTGCAATCTCTCTGAGCGTCCACCCCTCCATACCGAGAATATTTGGCTGCTTAGAGGGGTTGGCCGCTCTGAAGGGTTTTATTTACTATTATAAGATAATTACTTTAATGTGTACTATAAACAAGTCTGACATATATTCCTTATGTAAATGAAATTTAAAACTTATTTAAAGAGTAAATAGTACTTTATTTCATGCTTCTTTACATTTTTTTTTGTTCTGTAGTCTTCGTACTCCTTCAAAATCAAATTCTTTTCTTTAATGACTTTGTTGATTTCCTTTCTTCCACAGTTAAATAATTTAGCTAAATTTCTTGCCCATTTGCCATTCTCATACTCATGCAGAACTTCAATGCTCTGCTCAAGATTTAGAAACACACATTTCGACATCTTTGCAACTCAGATCACTCACCAACTTCTAAAATGAAACTGGTGTGAATGACATTTTTGCTGACAGAGGTACAATTCTTCCTTAACTTTACCGATTGGCATTCCAAACAAAGGCCCTTAGACACCTTCAATGCTTGATTGTCTAGTTCCTCCCTTAGTTTCTATGGATAGTGCAATAGGGATTCCCTATCTGAAGGGTATGGGCAGAATACAAAAAAGATAACAGATTTAATCTTTCTTAGTAGAAAGGGGGGGGACCACAGGAATGGACTTCTTAAGTTATTCCTTTGTCTTGTATCCGACCATAAACCTGACCTTGAGTTATTTCGCTCAAAATTAAAGCACGGAGTGAGTAGGATTTCCCAAAAAATGACAGGGGCAATCCCACTTGGTGGCCATTTAGAGGGGGGGGGGCGGGTGGTTGCTGATACAGATTATTTTACCATTAGGTCTATGAGTCGAAAAATCCGTGACTTGAAAAATTGAGAGTTTAGAAGGGTGGACACTCTGAGAAGTTTCACTGTAATTATATTAGGTAGTGAATCTTAACAACTAAAGAAAAACATTCTTACTTTGCTGTCACCTAAATTAGAAATGTATAAAATATTTTGAAGTACTAAAACAATAATAGCTGTAGTTCCATCTTTCCAGGATGGCTTTGTTTTAGCAGCTTGTTTTAAAAATTCTTCATCTGTTTTCTTAAAAACCTCAGCCATTGTTCTTTTGATATCTTTTTCAATTTGGGGAAGAGGACCTATGAATCAAACAGATAAATGTATCACTAACCCAGATATTTTTGAAAAAAAATATTAATCACATAACTTGTGCTTCAATAGTAAAATCATTATATAAACTCATTAAACAGTGCAAAAGCTCAGTAAAAAAATTATCTTTTTCTAAAAATTTAATAATAATTCACCACTTTACACCCAACCTTTGATGTAAGTAATTAAAGTTCCCAAATAAAGGTTATATTTATTTCAAAATTTATATTAGTCTTTTTTTTTAGGTATTACCACATACCAATATAAACAATGTACTACATACCAATATAAACCGCACTAGTATAAACAATGTCAAAAATAAACCTAACTTTTTTTTTGTGAACTTAAAAAATAGAAACTGAACACATAAAAGTGCTATATTTGACACTTTTTCCTTGCATTCGAAGTTTTAAGTCAGGCTTTTTTTCATTATTTTTTGCCTAGGACCATTTGCAGTTTTATATTTCTAAGATATTTTCCTCCTTCACCGCGACAGCCGAATTTCCCCCGGTATGTACCGGAAAGTGTTTGGGGATATTTTCAGACATATTCCGATGATATTTTAAATGGGGTCTCGTAAAAGAGCACTGCGGATGACACAAAGTTTTAAGTCGGTTTTTTTTCATTATTTTTCGCCTAGGATGCAGCGTTCTCGTAGTATCATCTACAAGAAAAGTGCTTTCTTTTGTTGGTTAGAATTTTTTAAAAGAACAAAAGAACCTATGAAAACTAAAATATTAAGATTGGGATGTAAGAAAATTTTAATCTTTAAACAATTCTGCTGTTATTCTTAGACATGGAATAAATTAGAACATGCTATGGTTGGTTTGTGCTACAGTCTACTTTACTGCACTTGGAAAAATGAGATAGGGGCCTACTATTTAAAGCTGATTCTGAACAGCTACAAACATCCATGCCAGCATTAGGATTTAAACCCAAACTATGGTACTAAAGAACTGTGCCCTAGATGGCAATAGTAGATTGGCATGAGAAAAAAATAGCAAAATTTAAATTAAAAAGAAATATGCCAAATAAAAAGATTAAATTAAATAACTAAACTAAGCCTAGTCAAAAAGCAGCAAATCTTATATTATCATAGAACACATTTTAAAAACTACTAGTTAATTGAAATATTTTAATTATTTATTTTAGCTTCTTACTAACAAGAAAAATATACACAATGGCACTTTATATACAGTCACTAGGGCCAACTGAGGTAAAAAAAATTATTTATCTTCATCAGACCACAGATCAATTTAACTTGCCTAAAGTCAGCCCACAGTTTACCTGAATCCTTATACAAAATTTCATCAAGATTGATCCAGCAATTTTGGAATGCATAGTGAACAGACAGACAGAAGAATATGAATATATATTATTTCAAGAGATGAATAAAGTGACACACAGTTTATCTTATACCACTTTAAAAATATACATAGTATGTACAATAAGAAAAAGTGATTATTTACCAAGTAACAACTTTATCAAGTAGTTATCTTTTAAAAAAATCATGAAAAAAATAAATGTACAGGAAAAAATGTTTAAAAAAATTCTGAGTAAAAATTTCCATTGTAATACTTGCAATATAACAATACTTAGGGAAAAATATAAATCCTAATTATTTCCAAATAATTGATTAAAATGAGAAAAAAAACACTGGAATATTTTATATGAAATACCAAATACTTATAACATTTTGACTTCTTAAATACAATTAGAATGAGGTTTCTTAACCTGAGGTGTGTAATCATATATTTTAAAAAATAAATGTCAAGCAAAAATTTGACAGCATTATAGACGGAAAATGAAAATTCTACAGAAGGTAATGTTTTAATTTAGAAGGAAAAAGAATTACCAAGTTAATTTAAAATTTAGGTTGACCAAAATTACAGAAGTATTATGCAACTTCATTATCTAATGAAATAATTTAACGCACTTGGCATAACTATACTTTATGCAATTTGTATCAATTTATACAATGATCCAATATAATGAAAATACATTTTTAAGCACAAAAAGTGGTGATTAAGGTCAATTCATGATCCATTCAAAGGTCTTAAACAAAAATTTATAGCAGTATTATAGGATTAAACACATTTAACTGATTATAAAACAAGAAAATACTACTTGAAAAGAAAAAGGCATGCACAATTTTTTTTATCATGCATCAACAAATAATTAGATGAATATAACATTTTATATAAAGAGAGAGAGACATAAAATTATTTATTAAAATCAATTATAATAAATACATTATGTTAAGACAGTCATACAAGTATTGATTGCTCATTCATATGCATAAAAGCATTTAATTTTCTAATCCGTTAGAAAAAAAAAATCACCCCAACTTTTTCTACAAATTGCAAAAAAATGATTCAATTAACCTTTTTGCAAGAACATGCTGCTGAACTGAACCTTTTGGAGATATGTATGTCACAGATGCATCAATTTCAAAAGTCATTCGCAACTGGGTGATACACTACTGCATCACCACATGCATTGATTAACCAGAGGGCATCATGCACGCATCACTAAGTTTTTGTTATGTACAAAGAAATTTAAATTGAAGCAAGTCAAAAAAAATTTTTTTAGTGATTTTAAATTCAGGCATAGCAACACTAAATACTCTGTCCTACAAGATCATACTACAGATACAAAAGTCCCCAAGGTGAGTTACACTAAGTAGTATGCCACCTTGTATGAGGGTTAAGGACTGATGCATGTATGATAAACCCATTACAAAGGGGTTTACAGGTAAAACAATGTTATGATATACCTACATTTTAATTTGTTCACAAACTGTTAATTGTTGAGTTACAGCTAAGGCACTGAAAGGAAAGAATTTCTATTCTACTGTCTTAAAAAAGGTTATTTATAATACTTTCAAATTACAGAACCACATTAAAATAAGAGTTAACAATAAGGTTAAACTTAACTAGCAACCTCAGTAATTCTCAAGCATTTTTTTTTATCCTTTTCAAGAATTTCTAATGAGAAAGGGAACTATTTTTTTAAGTTTGTTTTTATTAAATCATATATTTAACTTTTTAAGGAGCCATAAACACTATCAATACAGTGGATAAACTTCAGAATTTTAACACTATAAAAATTTGGCAGAATACAAAAATGTAATGTAATATCAAATAATTTTTATTGTATTAAAAATTATTGCCCTGCATTTGAAGACAAAATAGCTCCAAGTACTTATACAAAATTCTCTAAATTAGTACAGCTATGTTGACATCTATTATACTAAAATCAACGATAAAAAGTAAGGTACATACTGTGATATTTAACTTTTATATTTTAAATTTACTGGGGTTTATTTATTTTATTTTTTTCAAATTGGCTTTATTTAGAGTGACAATTTAGGTTTTGTTACAAACTATTATATACATATAAAATGAAGAAAATATTACCAGAAAACCTCACCTCAAATATTATCTTATAAATTTCTATCAAAATGTATTTCATAATATTACACTATTTGTTATTGCATAATTAAAAAAAAAGGATCATTTATATAGATATGAACATACAGTTCTTTAAAATTTAAAATCATACAGGTCAGTGAGAGCAGCATAAACTACAAGTATTTTATAATTTAATAATAAAAAAAGAGAATTATATATTTTTTTAAAAGGGGCTATCTTTTGACATTACCTATCCATCAATTCTCACATACGCTATGTCAAAGATGAGATGTCAGTCTTTACAAGGGAGTCCCCCCACTAACCAAGAATTCCGAGCAACCGACTAGTGTTAACTGACCTTAGGCTAATGAAGCAAAATGGTTAAAAAATTCAGACTGGAACACTGTGGATACCCTTGGGAAATTTTTGGGCCAAATTAACGTGCAGTTGACTGCTAGCAAACCTGGAAGCTCGGACTCCTCCATGGCCATCAAACACAGCATAATAAGATAAACGGGAACTGAAAAATAAAAGTTTACACAATTATGAATGCAATATTTCAAGCATAACCTGAAACAAATCATCTATTAAAATATTAATTAAAAAAATATTTCTCTATAAAGATTTTTTAACACTTCGTAAAAATCTCACAAACAATAAAATATTACTGTAAAATGTAATATCAAAATGTAACCTTCCCTATAAATTACATTTTTTTAAAGTACTTTAAGTAGTCTTGATACTTTTTAAAAACTACTTCCTAAAACATAACAAGTTTCTATTAAATAAATACCTATTTAGAAAATGACATGTAACAGAACATTTTATAAATGAAATAAAAAAGGTAAAAATGTGTGCAAAGATATTTAAGAAAATTAAAAATGCAAAATTATATAATAATAATAAATAAGAAAATTCTGAAGGCATTTACAGAAAAGAAAGAGGGCATATTTTGCTTTCTTTAATAATTTAAAAAGAAATTTATAAATTTCTATAAAAACACTGTGTCAAGAATAACATAATAATTACAATAGATAGGGGAGACCGGGGTAAAATGGACCACTCCCTATTATTTATTTTATTTATTATTTTTAATATTTAATACTTTGATACATAAATGACAGCACTGCAGTCTTGAAAATGAATGTATAATTGTGTGTTTATCTGACAATTGAGCCATTTTATTCTAGAAAGTTGATTTGTGGTAGTCAGAAGTAAATATTTTCATCATAACATATCTTCTTCTCTTCATTTAAGAATTGTGATTTGGAGGATTTAACTTTGCACAATAAAGAGCTAAGATAATGTATTATTATATTTAATGCAGCTAAAACAATTTAATATAAGATTTGTTCTTTCTTTGGACACTTTTTGCCAGAATTACACATGGGGTAAAATGGACCACCAGTACCTGGGGTAAAATGAACCATGGTTCATTTTCCAACCTGGAAAATGAACCATGGTTTATTTTCCAGGTTGTGTTTTTTTTTTTTTAAATTTCTGTATCCCATATGCTTTTCTAAGTTGATTTTATGTGTGATAATTTAAAAAACATGCAATCAGGATTGAAAGTAACAGATATATGGCCATTCAATGAAAACATCTTTGAGGATATCCAATATCTCTCATCATATGCGACTGATTAACCGTCACCAGATCTTGAATTACCGAGTACAACTGATCGTCAAACAAGCACAGGTGATCAACAATCAAGCGTAAACATAGATAATCAGCAACCAAATCCATCACAATCAGTACAAAGTGGAAATCATCAGTTGAAAACAATATCACCTTTTGACTTATGCCCCTTAGCAAAAGCTAGTATGCGCAAGACAACAAACAAATGAAAGAAGGGTGCATCAAAAATTCTAACAAACAAATGAAAGAAGGGTGCATCAAAAATTCTAACAAACAAATGAAAGAAGGGTGCATCAAAAATTCTAACTGATACACCAGTGAAAACAATGATTGAAAAAGATGTCAAAGAGAAGGAAGAGAAAAAATTAAAACAGAAAAATGCTGCTTTAGTTAAAGCTAGGAAGAGTTTAGAAAAAATGTTAGTCTTAACGATACAGAAAAATGATAAATCTGTGCATTTTAAAGCAAATAAAGAAAATTTATTATGTGGATCAGAAAGTTCAAGTGATTTGGAAAATACGTCATAGTTTTGATAATGAATTAAAAGCTGGCAAGTATGTTTTGGTTAAATTTTTGCAAAAAAGACAATGGTTCAATTTGTTGGTTTAATAACAGGAAAAAATGATGAAGATTATGTTCTTGTGAAATTTATGAGGCAAAAACCTAATCAAAATGTGTTCATTTTCCCTGACAATGTTGATGAATTGCTCAGAAATGTTCAAGATATTGTAATGAATCTTCCAGACCCTACTGCTTCTCAAGAAAATAGACTTTCAGTAACACACAAATCTTTTGGTATATCATTCATTAACTTCAATATTATTCGCTAATATTATGCTTTATATGTACAGATTGAAGCTATAGAAAATAAATATAATACATTTTATGTTTTGTACTATTAAATATTGTAATACATTTAAGTTATCTTTAGAAATTTTTTTGCGTTCCATTTCACCCCATGCCATGGACCATTTTACCCCGGGGTCAGGGTAAAATGGTCCACTTTGTCACTTGCTATTAAAAAAATTATAATAAAACAAGTATTTATAATAATTGGTTTTGACTGAGTGTAATATAAAGCCTAATATATAGGTAATATGCATATATATTTTCAGATTAAAAAAATCATTAGTTTAAGAGTAAATACTCAAAATTCACAAAAGCAGACCATTTTACCCCGGTTTCCCATATTTGTTCTTCAGTAGTAGGGGAGATATTGTAAACAAATATAAAATATTAGTAGTATTATTTTTATAAAATATACAGCAAGTACATGATTAGCAATTTTTGCTTACTTCATTTTGAGGATTTTATGGATTACAAGATAAAAATTCTATTTTAAGATTTATACATAAACTTAACATTTTACAACTGAGACCAAAATCATTAACATATCAACAGTATTAAATTAAAATTAATATTTTTCTATTTAACATTACAGATATTAAATGGAAATAAATTTGATTTTAAAATAAAATTTAGCAACATTCGATATCTGTACTAAATACTTTGATATCCATCTATCGAATAGTATATCTGACATGGATATCTAGTACAGACAACTCATAGAAACTTCTATTTTAAAAGTTTATGAATTATAATTTAAATTTAAAATAAATTTAAAACAAATTTAAAATTTGTGAAGGGAGAACCCCCCCCCCTCTCAATCCCTCCATATTGTTGCAACTACAAATACATAAAAACACACATTTTAACACATATACACACATTTTAATAAACATTAAAAAAAGAAAGTGTGCTCAACAGTCTGCAGTAAATGCATACTAGTACTAACAAAAATGATAACTACTACGTCCAAATTACTAACACTAAACCTCAAAGAGCTTTCTAGAAATTATTCAAAAAGGAGTATAGGCTAAAAAGCTAAAGAAATATCTTTGGTTTCTTAAAAGCCATGTGGTGTACAATGACAGATACTAACTAAAAAGATTTTAAAAATTTTTAAAAAAGGTGCAACATCACCATGCGAGCACGTACGAACTGCACAAATCCAATATAATTGGAAAAATCCAGAGAAATTATTCAAAAAGGCACCAGGTGGTCACATGCACCAATGGGGCTTAAAGAACGAACCACAATTATCACCACAAAGCTCCAATGTTAGAGTAGTAAAAGCTAAATAGACATTGCCTAGCAAATGTTCGAAAAACCCACCAAATTTGAAGACAAAAGCCGGAGCTTAAATATTGCATCTGTACCTTTGATTATAAAAATCTGTCATCAGTGAGGACATATATATGCTTTATTTTACCCTGTAAATAAATACCCAGAGAGGATGTCTCTACTTTCTGAGAATTTGTTTCTGGAGAATCTTAAAATTAGACCTGGCAGTAGAAAGCAACCACCCCTCATTTACCACATAAGTGAGAGTACTAAGCTCAGCTATTAGACAAGGTTTTGCTATTAGAAAAGTGGCATAAATGAGAGTACCTTGTCCAGGTTTTGCCAACTAAATTGCTCCCTCTTTTTTCTTTTTTTTTTTTACACACAATCATGTCTAAATCATGGTAGTGTAGCGGGTACAATTTATTCCCCTCTCCTTTTTTACGATAGGTGGCGCAGAAAGCCATCGAGTGTGTTCTAATATAATGTCAGTGGTCTATGAGTGTGTGTTTTGTGCTCTTTGTTGTTTGGTGTTCTGTGTTGTGGAACTTTGAAAGGAAATAAAAATGGTTCCTAAAAAATGACTAAATTAATTCTAAATGTCTTTTGAAATAAGAGTCTCGTCCTTCTACAGTAGGAATTAGCAGATTTTAGTTAACTCTTCTCTGCATTTTTATTTTGTTTTTGATCTATCCAAAGCATTAAGCTTTCACCAGGAGTAATATTTCTAACGTATCCTCTAAAAATATTTAACTCAATAAAACTTAAACTAAGTGACTTTAGAAAAAAAAACTATTATAAAATATGAAAACTAAAGTAATCTTTAATGAATCAATAAAATTGATAATTTTACATTAAAAATTTACGTATAAAATAGAAATGTGAAAATACAAAATAAAATATTGTTAAAAATTGTCAATAAATAAATATATATATATATATAAATAATTGTACAGCATTATTAAGGTATCCGTCTACATTAAAAAAGTCATTTTTTGCCAAAAATCATAATTTATTTTTATTTATTGTAAAATTTCAACTTTTAGGCTTCTAAATCTGTTTTTGTTTTGTCTCTACAGCATTTTAAAGAAAAGTTACAGCTGTTTAAACATCAGTGACAAAACAAAACGGAAGTAGCCACTTTGGAACTGGAAGTTGTGAATTTAAAGCCTTTTAAAGAGCATTTTTTGGACAAAACTTTTTAAATTTTCATGAAGATCAGTTTAAACATTTTTCTAGTATTTTTAATAATTAGCAACTTGGCAATTAGAAAGTTTTGAAGCAAGAAATTGTGAGGAATTTTAAGCATGTATTTTAATTTTTTAATAGTTAAAGTTGCTTTCATAAACTTCAAATGTGTTTTTCTCAGAACAGTATTTTTAATAAAATGTTGAAACCTGAAATGCAATTTCTCAAAAAGTTCTTAACATATTTTGTTGAAAATTATTATGAATGCTTTTGATAGTATAGTATTTACAACTGAATGACCTAAAAGCTTTAAATTTGGATAATTTTTAATGATGTTACACTTATAGTTAGATATAAAGGTAAAGAAAATTTGCTAAAAATTCAATGTGCATGATTTTGAAGGACCAAATTTTTTACCAAATGTAAATTAAGCAAAGATTTTAGGTGATTCACTAATCCAATGTATAAGAAATGTGTTGCATCAAAAAATATTGAAATAATTTAATTTATTAAAAAATTAGATCTTTTGAAAAAAACCAGGATTTTTTTACTAAATTTTCTTTATTTATTAGAAATTTTATACAAACTTCTCCAGGAATAAATTTTTTAAATGCAATTCTCTGTGATAATATAAAAGAGTAAATCTAAAAATGTAAAAACATGAACTAGTTTCTACATTTAAAAAAAAAAAAGTTCTCCAAACATACACGGATACCTTATACACATATACATAGCTTTTGTAAATTATACTTTGATACATTTAAAATTTTTATAGGGTGATATATTTAAATTGATGACACATGAAAAATAAGTTAGAATATAAATAAAATTAAAAAACATACATGGAAGGATGAAGATGAGGTATTTTCTTATGAAAGTCATCAATTAAAACATGAAAGTCTTGCATTTCTTCCCTTTCACCTTTCTTTTCAGCACAGAATCCTTGAATGCAATACAAGCTCTCTTCTTCTTTAATAAAAATTATAAACAGATGTTAACACACATTTTATTACATGAATATATAAGTATAAAAGTAAATAAGTTAAGATATTGGCTGATCCCTGTCATGTAATTACATAATAAATTACAATAACTGTAAAAATGCAAATAACATAAACAGAATTTCATATTTCTATAAACAATTAAAATATAAACAAGTAGCAAATCAGTTACAACTTATTTTTTAAAATATTCTTTCAAATTATCTCACGCATTCATAAGTTTGATATTCAATAAATAAATATAAAGGTTATATTTTAAGTACTTATAACAGGTTGTTATTTACTTTAAATAATTACTTGTGTAATACGACAACATGCGGAAAAGTTTGGAAAAAAAAACTGAGCACATATAAATTACACTATATACAAAAATAGTATTTAAATATATAAAAATCAATTCATTAAGTTGTTTTCAACAGTTAAGTCAATAAATTTTCGGCGATTTAGAAAATTAACAAAATTATCGCGTTTGCTATATTTAAAGCATTTGAATGATAAAACTCACTCGTTTCTTTTTTAGAATTATCAAAATCATTTTCTTCAATTTTTCTCTTGACTCCCTTATTTTCAGTAGTGCTCGACGGTACGGGTAAATCCGAAAAGAAATCCACGTTAGCATTATCCCATGATTGGGTTTTGGCTTCAGAAGAATCGGAAACCGTTCCCTTTTCTGTTTATTAAAGAAAGAATAAGGTAACTTAAACAATATGTTTAACATGAACATGATATAACAACTAAAAATAATATCATTACCTGGTTCTGGCAAATCATCAAATAAATCCATCTTTAATTATTAAGATGATATATTACATTAAACTATCGACCAACTAATAGAAAAACTACCATTTTACTACACATTTGCCTTCTCAAATACATTATAATTGCAAAACACACAAACAATTTAAAATTTTAATTAATAGCTAAAACCTATTCAGTATTTTTTTATACTACAGAAAACTGAAAGTACACATTACATTCGAATTCTGATTGGTGGGAGTTGAAGTACAAATATTATCTGTAGCTGCAACTAATTA
The DNA here is from genome assembly GCA_032207245.1 of Pardosa pseudoannulata. Lineage (NCBI taxonomy): Eukaryota > Metazoa > Arthropoda > Arachnida > Araneae > Lycosidae > Pardosa > Pardosa pseudoannulata. The sequence continues at coordinate 95,445,581 of CM063510.1, forward strand.
GAAAAATAATTAAGATCGAAAGACATTTATCCATCAATGAGCAGTAAATATTAAGGTGTATGGCACTTTATTATATTTTTGATTTAACTCCCAGCGGGCTACATACTCTCACAGGTGATTTATCATTATATATGCTATCGAGCACAACAACATTTTTGAAACTTTGTTAAACACAATGAAAGGAAGATTTTAAAGAAAAATCTAGATTATTTTCTTTTTCCCTTTTGTGTAAGATACATTGCTCAAAAAATTAGGGGGAAAAGCACAAAAGTGCAGAAAAACTGTAGGAGTAACCACGGACGGGAATAAACTAGTACGGGATTACGAGACGGAATTAAACACATTAAAACGCGTCATCGATAACGAGTGACCGAAAGGTTTTGTAAGGAAATAATACCTAAAATTGATTGTAAAAACAAACATAGAGCTCCAAGGAGAAAAACTGGATACTTTTAATGAACAAAAAGGAGTGGTGTTGAAGGCTATGCATGATTTTTAATAGTGTGTGTAGCCGCAAAGAGGTGTGTTGAAGGTTGTGTATAATTTTGAATAGTGTGTGTAGCCCCTTCGAACTGCTAACACTGCTTACATCTGTTTTCTACCAATACATTAAGCTTGTCGATGATAGTTTCAGCTGTCCTACTCCACTTTTCGACTTTTAATGGAGACACTTTGATCATGCTACAATACGTCGTCCAAGAATGTCACAGACGTGTTCGTTCAGATTTAAGTCAGGAGTACATGTTGGTCAGTCCATAGTCCAATTGTTTATGTTTCAAACATGTTGGATTGTGTGAGGTCGAGCACTATCAAGCCTTAAAAGAAAGGAATCGTCAATACCATACGGTACGGTACGAGGTTTCATTATGTCGTCTGCATACCTTTATGCCCAATAAAGTTCAGGTCCATACGTCCACCTATGCAAATTTCGGCCCATACCATCAGTCTAATTCGTCTGTATGCGATCTGTCCTGCACACATATAGGGTTATTTCAAGTTCATTTTACCGTCCAGACTAGAATTCTTGCCCAGACATGTTAACAAGTTGGCTGTCACATTCTAGGCTAAATCAAGACTTTTCAGTGAACAACACCTAGTTACACTCCCATTGTGTCTAATTCTGATGTTCAGCAGCCCTACCCTTTCAAACTCCACGGTGTCTATGGGTGAAAGGTATTTACACCTTTGGCCTCCCTACTAAGTGCATAGAAGCCACTTTGACGAAGCCTATTGCGAACTGCTTGGCTCGACATCTCTACCTTGTTAGGAATTTTAAAACCCCCTCTCTTTTTGTTGCTGAGTAGCATTGTGTTCTGTTAACAAGAGAAACCGGTCATTAGTAAGTAGCACATAAACCACTTTGCCCTGGGCAAGGATATAGTGTTATGTCTGACTATAGTCAAACACAGTGACACATAGCACTCTAGTCCTCCGATAATTCAAAAATCCCAATGTTGCGCCCTGTTCTAATTATCCCGCACGAACGTAAGTTTGAACAACTGCGTTTCGTGAAGGAAATAGTGAAATAAAGAAGCTCCTACGAAATTCTGATTTCTATATTCATATCTTTTTTTTTAAAATTGTTTTCGGACATAGTGGGTGTTATTTTGCATATGAAGTTGGCTTTTGTATTCTGCTGCACTTTAGAATATGCCTGATTTTATTTACATTACGTTTAAGTCAAATTATTTAAGTAATCTCCTGAAAGACATGTGCTTCCCTATTTTTAGCAGTGTACGTAGTATTAGTATTTCAGTTATTATATAAAAGAATTCAATTGAAAATCGTGATCACTGTAAATAACAATTACAAAGTGAAATTAAAGAATAACAATGAATCACGGGCATTTCGCGCTTATCCCTAGTTTTTGGGCTGTATAAAAGCACTTGGTAAGAATTAGAAAATTGAGTTATCTAAGATGAAAAACTTTCACTAAAGAAAAATAGACATTGCAAGATAAGTTCAAGAATTATTCCAACATCTTTGAAGAGTCTAAGAATATTAATGCATGAATACATTACTTCACAAAATTTATATTTTTAAATGTTGTCTTAAATGTACAAATCATTATTTAATTTTGAGATGATCAAGCAAAATTATCAACATAAAGTGTCCAACTTACAATACTGTAGTGAAGTAATCAGTCTTTTGTTAGTAACTGTATTTCAAGTGTTATGTTACTCAAACTTAAAAAAAAAACTGCTGAAAGAAGGTAAAAGCTCTGCTCACTCTGTTTATTTTATAACTACAGAAATTTTACAATAAAAATCTTTTCAAAAACATATTTACTTTGCTTTTAAGTTTGAGGAACATAAAACCTTATCTTCTAAGAGGGTCTGTAAATCTGTAATGAATACTTGTTATCCTATGACAGTAAAATAACTTCCAATTTTTATTAAATTTCTCCAATAGCTAGGATAATAGTGTCTTATACCATAGTTCTTGAGCTTGGTTCCTCTAATAAGTTTGAATGAATTGGTTTTAATCAATAGGTTTCAACAAAATGTCTTGACTTGAACAAGAATATGGATATTCATTAATCTTGTGGAAGCATACTAAAAAATTAAGTATGCTATTTCCTTTAGGAAAATAAAAGCAATGAAGTTAACAAAAGATTGTCATGACATCTTCATATACTGAACAATCATCTTGTAATTTTTGAAGGCTTTAATTAAAAGGTCTTTTAAGATTTAGTTTAATTCAGAGTATTACAGTTAGTGTTTATGATACAGGGGTAATTAGATTGGGACTTACTGTTTAAATTTGATTACAGCTACTAACACATATTCCAACAGTAAGACTCAAACTCTCAGATTTATATATGTTTTTCTCTCTTTCTCTCCTTTTTTTTAAATAAAGGAGAAAAGTGTAAAAATAATGAAAAGTAATGTTATTTCTCTGATCTCAATGTCTAACTTATTATATTTAAATAAAATTAAACAACTATTTTCTGCAGGCAATTAATTGTAACAAAGTATTTTACCGTGACTGTTCTTCATGAGGAATGTAAGTCAGGTGATATATAATTAGCCAATCTATATCTTCAATGTGTTCTCCCCTCCATTTACAATTTTTTGTAAACTAGGACTGAATTTGTTTCAAGCCAGTTGTATTCTTGAACTGCACTATCAAAACTGAACTTGGACTATCACTTATGATCTTATATTTAAAGTGATTACAGCAATATTTATGGCACAGATGGTATTGTTTATAAAATAGTAGAAACATATACAAATAATTAAAAATTTTATTTAGAATATCACAGAGTTATTCAGCATTTCATTTACAATATAAGCAAGGTTACACATTTTACAAGTGCACATTTAATATTTTATTTAAAAATACTTTTATGAAAAGGGAAAAAAAATGTTAATATCTTTCAAAACTATTGTCACGTATTATGGGATTAATACTAAAAAATAAATATTTATTGAAACTGTAAGGACGACACAAACCACAATAGAAACAATAGGGTAATACCATATGGCAGGTATATCATCTATTGTAATTACAAAACATTATGTATTGTTATTGAAAAATTCAGCAATTAAAAATTGTGTATCACATGCAACATAGTTTTAAAATTTAACATGAAAAAAATGATTGTAACAAAATTCTATGATAGTACATATTTAAAATATATATTTTGTGTAAATTTATTTCACTGACATTTTCACATTGCACCAACACAATAAAGGCATCTTAGTGATAAACAATACATTAATATCTAGACATTGTTAAACAAGATGTTATAAATAATTATAATATAACTTGAATCACACAGAATTAAAAGAGAAGGGAAGAAAAAAATTGCTTACAAATGACTTATTTAAACTTCTCAGAACTGACACTGCATAAATTTTACAGAAAATTCAGACATTAGGATAAATAATTAAACTAACAGCAACAAATGTGGGATAAATTATACTTGTGTCTTAACTAAAAAATTTACTTTGAGTAAATAAATGGATTTTTAATAAAGCTTTCTTAGATGTAAAAAAGTACCACCGTAACCCCTAAGCTAGGTATTGAGCACATTTTAACAGAAATACTTCAATGACCCATAATTGCTTTCATTTACTATAATTATGTTTTTAAGGACATTAAATATTTCTCATATATACACAATTTTAACAAGTCTTGAAAATATTTTTAATACAATGCTATGTGGTTAAAAAGTAAATATGAATAAATTATGATAAGTTTTAATGCTGCCAATATATATTCTTCTTCATTTATTTATCTCAATTTATCAAAAAAGTATACATGGATATTATTTTGTAATGTGAATATAATTTTGAATTGTGTATTAGGCAATAAAAATGATCGCTTGAGTTTGCTCCCCCCTAACACAGAAAGATATCTCATACTATTCTACATAGATTTTTACAGTTCAAAATGTAAATGCTACATGTACATAAACTGAAAGCAAAAGAAAAACTAAAACTAATAATGTTCTGAATCTTGATTATAAAATACAAATTATCAGGAATAGTATTCACTTACATCAATTTGAAAATATTCTAATGAATTTTGAAAAATATATTTTCAGCTATCATACCCATTTTTTAAGAAAATATGCAGAAAGTTTAAGTGCAAATTTTTCTTTACATAGTGCTCTGCATAGTAAATTTATGGTAATTTTAAATTTTTAGCACTGTAAATAATTATTTGATTTTTATAACTTTTAGAAAAATTTTATTTTATATATCAAATCTAGAATAAATTTTAAAATTGTATTATATATTTTTAGAAAAGGCCAAAGATGGAAGTTAAAACTTCAATATATTATTAATATGCAGACAAATTATATATAATAAAAGAACTAATTGCATGATGAACATTATATGTTTTTGAGAATTGTAAAATAATTTTATATTTATTTTCATTTAGTTTACACTATTGGGTTAAAAGTAGATACTGAAACACCACTATTTTAATAGATCCACAAATAAAGAAAACAAAGTTTGGTAACAGAGAAAAAAAAAAGTTTTGTAAAATATATTAACAGGATATTTTTATAGATTTCAGAATACAGATATAGCAGGTAGAATATTATTTTTTACATAGCCTTTGTATTTTTAACAGCATTTTAAAGAGGTAGGAGGCACATTAACTGTTTGGCACTTCTTAATATAATTTTTTTTAAACATTTCTCATCAAGACAAGAGTAAGAATTAAATTATTTGCTAAATTTAAGTTAAGAGATTCAATACATCATATTATGCATACTTTTTGTTGATGGTTTGTTATAGTAATTCATATTTTCAGATTAGGGGAGGAGAACATATAAGTATTTTGATATCTTTATCTGAATGTAATAAATATCTGTAATCGATAACTGGGAAAATTAAATTACAAAAGTAATAATATTTGTGCACAAGTATATTTTTCATAGTAGTGTATGCCACATATTACACTTTTTTTCCGTCAGAATGTCAAAAATTAATAATTACCTGTTATATGTTGATAATATGCAAAAATCAAACTTCAGTTCTACTTTGAAATAAGATTTGATTACAAAAGTTGAATAGGAAACAAAACATATCTTATAAAAGTATAAAATAAATATTTACAATTTTGTTTGGTCACTGGTATTTCGTGCACTGGTGTTTTTGATCATGTTATTATAAAAAGCTCTTTAAAGAAAAAATAACATTAATTCATAAATGGGTAACTTTAGTTATAAGTAATATTCTTCACAATAATTCTCTTTAAAAGACTAGAACTACACACATGAGAAAAAGCATAATTTTGAAGCCAAGATATTTTCTGAACAAAACCAAATAAAATTTATGATATCCATTCATACATTAACAAAATAATTTTAAATTGTATTATTTTTTTTTAATATTAAAGGTAAAAGGTGTACATTTAAAAGTTCAAACAGTATACACACTTAATATAAAAATGAAAAAACACTCAAAATATGTCTAAAATAAATATACCACAGACATAAAAAAAACAATCAAAAAACAACTGGAGCAATATAAAAGTATTCAAAGTATCAAAACACAGTGGCAAACAAATTCCATTAAATTAAGAAACTACAAACTACACAAAATCTAATTAAAAATACAAAAACTTGAAAAACACCACAAATTTGACATTTCAACTGTTTATGATAATTGTGATAAAAATCTAGGTCTGAATATTTTATAATAAAAACAATATTAAACCACAAATGAAAAAAAATTCAAACCTAAAAGTTATGGCACATAAAGTCAACAATGAAACCTTTAAAAACATATATAATATTTTATAAAATTAGAGCATATTTGTGGGTTTGTACATTCATTTTCTTAGTGGGCAAGGTATTTTGTCGAGCAAAAGGTTTTTCAAAACGAAAATCACATGTTTGAAACTTGAGCTTGGCGGACGGAAGCTTAAGAATTTTATTACATCTGGAGAAATTTACCTTTCTAAATTACAAGAAAACAGATGGGAGAAAAGTATATCTTGTTGGATAGCTAACAGTATTATACGACAAATATAAAATGAAATTGAGTATACTGCAATATTCATATTTAAAGCTTACCAATTATCTATTAATGATGCAATTACTTGACTACAATCTATTACATTTAAATAATTTCTCTTAAATATTCTATTTTCTTACATCAAAAACAACACTGTTACATTGTTTACAGCAGCATTTCTCAACCAGTTACTTGAAAAAGTTGTGTGTTATATAATAAGATCTCTTTTTTTTTCTCCACACGACAATCAATTTATATAAATACTAAATCAACATACTAATGAAAATTTTTCTGTTGAAACATATTTGACAGTACTAAAATTTAAAAAGTAACTGTCATCCAACAGAGAAGCTATGAATTTTCCATAGAGATATATAGTTATATCTTTTGTAAAAGGTTTTAGTTAAGTTAATACTTTCACAATGTTAGGTATAACACATGCTAAATAAAAGTAAAATTTTAAATCTAAAACTTTATATTTTCCCCTTTTAATGCATTCTAAAAATTTCATACTGTGTAAACTTTATTCTAAAACTGTCAAAATTTATAAAATTCTCATATCCTATTTTTGATTTTTTTTTTAAAAAGAAAAGAACAAAAAGGAGGGGGGGGGGAGATTTATGGAGAAGAGTTTAATTTGTAAGTTTTTACTTTAAATTCTAGCAACTCATTTGTGATACTTTGCTCAATATCAAAAAGGGTTGAGAAACACTGTTTCATATCAATAAATTTTGTATCAATATTACAAACTATTCAAGATGTTTGTATCATCTCACTTTAATAATTAATTTTAAAACAAATTTGAATCTAAACAAACCAAGAGCTAAATCTAAGTATGAAGACGCTAACAAAGATATATTTTTCAGAATTTGCATAAATGTATGAAAGTTTCAGCAAAATACAAGCATCAAAACTAGATATTGACTTCCAAATTTTAGTACAAAATCTTTAGGCAAATTTCAGAAACTAAGTTTAGTATTAATCAAATTGTAACATCCCCAAATTCAGAATTCCACTGGTTGTAAAATGAGAGGGATTGCGTGGCCACACTTTTTCGTATTCGTTTAAGGGATTCAGTAAAATCTGCCATCGATACATTTCGCATCTGAAAGAGAAAATATCAAGCAATTTTTATGCAATTAACCATATCAATTCATAAAACTTAAGTAAACGCATTTGACTCCATGACATACAAATAAAACAGAATATGATGCATCAAAAATACTTTTTAAGCCCTTTGAAGATAAGCAATGAGTACATACATGGATGGCTGTTTTTAATGTATAATGGTAAGTGTTGAATGTGTGTAGAACTCAAACCATTTTCAAGAGGATAAAGTCAGGATATCAGCAGATTCCTGTGGAACATTTTAAAAAGATGGTGTTACTTGTCCATTATAAAGGTTATGACATATTTATTGAGGTTTTGACCTTCAGTATGTGATGTTCAACTATGGTTTGTTATGACTGGGGAGGAGAGAACAGGTGTTTCCAATATGTAAACAAATAGCATAGCTGCCAACATACCAGCTTTGAAAGTCTTACAATTTTTTATACTAAATTTATGAGTTGAAAATCTACGATGAAAATATGTTCTCAAGTTTGTGTATATAATAATAATAATAATTTAACAAATCCTTATAATGGAAAAATGCTTAAGAATTAAATGCAAAGCAAACATAAATTTAAAAATTTTTTTATGCAATTAGTTACATTATTATATGCTCAGCCCTCCTTTTTTCTAATAAAAAAAAAAAAAAAAAAAAATAATAATAATAATGAAGAGCTTTATATTATATGCATATTAATTTTTATCTCATAGGTGATTATGTTTCCATATGAGCTAATAAACAATTTTATAGTCAATAGTACTCAAATTTTTAAATTAAAAAAAAAAAATTACTTGACAAAAATCTGAACGAATAAAACAAGATATAGAAGAGCCTTTCTCAAAAATTATTCTATTAAAATAAATAATAAATAAAACAAAAAAATTCTATGTTTTAAATGATTGTATGTGGCTGATTTTGCTTGGTTAAAAATATTTTTTTAAGAGTGTTTTAGTTTGGTTTGGAGAGCTACGGTCTACTGTTTTGCACACAAGGGCTAATGAGAGCGGGACCTACTGCTTAAAGCCGATTCCGAACGGCTATGAACATCCATGCCATAGTGGGATAAGAGTGTTTTAAACAATGCTTATTTATCATTGATTTACCTATTAATACAAATCTCTCTAAATTTTTTATAAATGAAAAAAATTCAGCTATTGTCTTGTGTACACTGTTGAACATCCTTTCCTATCCTGTATTATTATGTGGTACTGTTAGAACATACAGACATACAGCATAAATATAATATTCTGTTGTATTTCTAAAGCTCTGTCCAATTGCAAGCCATGTAATAATGACACTTTTTTTTTTTTTTGTGATATGGACAGAATTCTCACATTGTGAAGGAAGAATATCCATATCCATTAAACTTCTTTTCACTGCATATTATAAAAATTATGTATTTTTTTTAGTTTCTCTGCAAGATTTTTTCCCCTTTGAAATAACTAAAAACTATACAGTTTTCACATACAAGTGTACGACCTTACAAAGTCACCCAAATCTATACAATGTACAGCTAAACCATACAAGTTGTTATGTGTGAAACAATGTATATATGGCCAGTCCTTTTAACTGTGGCATATTAAATTGGATCTTAGTAGGTTATTTAGCTAAGGTTATTATAAGTTTTTTCAAATGAAGGTTTTGGTTTGTAACTGTTTTATAAGGATTGAAAAGTGAAACATGGATTGACAAAGGAAGAGATACCAGAACTTTTAAAAGAACCAAATAGTCATAATTCTATTCATAGAATTTGTAACCACCAGAAAATACACCGACTCACACGGGATACAGAATAATATAACACAATTTTTCTGACAGCACCACCATTCAGAGCTAAATGATACTAGCCATACTTTTTACTTTTGTTGGTATTTTGGAATTGAATAATTACATTTTGACTTCCAATTTACCAAATGAATTGGATTACTTTATTAGTAATGAGTTTGTAAGTTTGTTAATATTGAAATCAACAACTGATTTTGTTGAAATATATAAACGCACTCATACTTGACGACTTGGCCGATTATTGTTGTATATAAGTAATAGCTTTCTTTGACGTACGAGGTTTTCTTTAGTTGATCCTTTTGTGTTTTGATTGGCTGTGTTTAATTAGTTTTTGTCTGTAATTTGATTGGCTGGACGCCGGATCTTAAAACTATAAAAGCCCAATGTATCTCGTATTTCTTGATTATTTTGGTGTTTTCACTAAAAGGTGTTTGCGATCTGCAGCTTTTCATTATGCTTCAACAGATTTCGCTAAGTAAAACATATATATATATATATATATATATATATATTAAAGTTTACTTGTAATAATTTAAAATGCTATAATTACAAACAATTTTTATTCTTTATAATGGGTAATGGATATAGAACAATAAAACATATAACTTTAATTAAAAAGAAATTGATCTTGTAAAATCCATTACATTTTCTGGAAAAAAAAATTCTTTTAAGCAAAATTTTGTTATGAGTTAGGATTAGCTTTTGTAATGGCTCCTGTGAAATCCCCGCATCACTAGCCGACTTTTCCTTGCTTTGGTTTGTCCCAGAGGAGGACGAATTAGGGGGTGACCACGACCAAGACAAGAGCTGGGGGAGAGGTTGGTTGGTTGGTTTGGAGTGCTACGGTCTACTTTTTGCAACACGAGGGCTAATGAGACCGGGACCTACTGCTTAAAGCCAATTCCGAATGGCTACGAACATCCATGCCCCAGTGGGATTCGAACCCACGAACTCCGGTTCCGAAGGCCAGCACCCTAACCAATCGACCATCGTTCGGCAGGAGCTGGGGGAGAAGTGCGAAAGAAAGAAACAAAGAAGAGAGGGACGCTGACTAGAGGCGGAGTGTAGTATGCTGGCGATGTAGATGTAAATATTGTGTATAACTTTGTGTCGTTTGTTTTAATAAAACCATGGAAAATGCAAGAGTTCTACGAGACGATTTTTGCTTACTATTTTCCTAACTCGAACCAAACGCAGGAGCGTTTACAGCTCCTCTTTTACAATAGTACTACTGCTAGTCTGCTCCCTTCTCAAAGACTATTGCTCTTGGCTGCTGCCCATAAAGAGTTAATTTAGCACAACTGAAAAGTTACGTGCAGGCTTAGAAACAGAACACTTTATATTGAATTTTTATTTAGAATTTAGATAGGTTGATATATGGTAATAATATTAACTAATAAATTGTAAGTTATGCACAGCACATTTAAATACCTTTTGGAATATGTAGAAGAATTAAACATTTTTAACACAGCCACTTATATTATTTTCTATGCACACAATGTATTTTGAATATTCTGATCAAAATAAAATGACACACTTGATACAATAACTGAATAATCTAATAATAAACTGCATGGCATCATCCCCACAATGTCTACAATTGTGTATGAAATGAATAATATTTCCTTGTTCTAGCATGCCAAAGAGTTAATCTCCCATAGTTTTAAAATAAAAGAAAAGAATACCTCACGAGGGTCGACAGATTTCACTTCTTCTGGTTTCAGTTCTAAAGGAAAATATAAATAATTAATCAACAGTAAAACCCAATTAACTTCAGAGGAAAGGATTTACAAAATAAAACCTAAATACCTCTAATAGGGCCTAATGCTGCATCCTTAGCTAATGCAGTTAGGTCACTTCCTGAATAACCTTCAGTCAGTCTAATAAATATAACAAAATATTCTTTAAGCTTGTACTATTAAACAATTGAATATAAAAAACATAAAGAGCTCAGAACATTTACATTGATAATTCCAAACTTCAGTATGTTAAATTCTATTACACAATGTTAGGCCTTTAGAATAAACTGGTTTTAAATAAATTAATATACTCAAGCAGAAGTACAAATAAATTCCTTAAAAGAAAAAGCTGCCAAATTTCCTTTAATTTTTTCTATACATAACTTTTAAAAGAACAACAGGTCAGAGAATCAAATATTTTCAGTAACATTAATTTTTAATGCAGATATTGAAACAATAAAGATATAATGAAATACTTGGACATACTTTGATAAATGCCTAATATCAGCTTTAGATAGAGAGTTTTCCTGCTTAGCCAATAACTTCTCTAATAGTTTCACTCGAGTTTCTTTACTGGGCAACATAACATACACACGTTTTGTAAATCTCCTAGAAAGATTCAGATTGCAAAAGTTAAATCAGTAATTTATAACTGAATTATAAAACTAATATTTCATTTCTATTTAGTCGATCTCAGACACTGAAGTAAAAAATTTGGGGAAAAAAAAAAAAAAAAAAAAAGGAAAAAGAGGAGGAAAATCAAAACGTTAATTTATAATAGTTATTAAAACTATTAAAATTTTATGTTTTGATATACCTTATGCAAAACAAGTACCTAAATATGAAATATACAAGAATCTAAATATATTTTTATCAATATAAACCAGTCTCCTAGTAAAAAAAAAAAAAAAATATTTAAAACAGATTCAAATCAGATGCTTCTTCAGTGTGCCTAATTAAAAAATTAAAAAAAAAATCATCAATACAATTGTACTTTATTATATTAAACTTTGAGGAACCATATTGTTTGTTTGTTGTACCTAAATTTTTAAGAAAAATGCTAAATTTCACAAAAATTTAACTTGCATAAGATTTACATAAGATTAAATATTATTTTATAAGATTTACAGAAATATTATCTTTAATGATTTTAACTGAGTAAAACTAAACAATTGAACAATTGCTTATTAGAATAACCAAAAAGGAAGACAAATGCAAAAATAATTTTGTCTTTAGTTATTGTTTACTATTTTAATACTGAATTAATCTGTAATTTTCTAATGACATGATGCCAGTAAGGAATTTCTTTGTCCAATACAACAAAAAACATTTTCCTTCCTATATTGGGTAAACACAAGATGTTATTAATTTCATAAACTTTGTTTTTAAATCTAGAAAAATTTATATAAATCTGTTTTCATAACAGCAGAAAAAAATTCATAAAAAATGAAGAAAAAAAAGTAACTCAGTGAATGATTGAAAGAAAGGATCATTCTACCTCATTTCTAAGATTCACTATAAATGTATAAAATGGGGATTCACCATTTATGTATATTAGGATTGTAAAAAATAGGAAAATCAAAATTTTCATTTGTTATAAGCTGGTTTGTTAGAATAGGGATTTCAACAGTACAGTAATAATTTAAAAGCCATTTCAAATAGCAAAGCTTTAAAATGCACTTCTAAACAGAATCTGAAAATTTTGAGACAGAAAATTTGTTATTAACTAGTTTGTAAAATTCTATGAAATTTTCTTACATTTAAATATAATTAATGTTTTAAAAAATCATGATTTAAATAACATACATATAGTATAAGTCTAATTTTTTTTAAATGGACAATTTAAAAAAAAAAAAAAAAAAAAAAAAAAAAAAAAAAATTTTTTTTTGAAAAAAGCAGCAGATACAGAAATTAGATATTAATTTCAATAAATTTAAAAATATTAATTTGATTTACATATTGCAAAATAAAGTACCTACATATGAAATATACCAGAAACTGAATAATTTATACAAATATAAACAATTAGAGTCTACTAATCTAAAAATGTTCAAAATAGATGTTAAACAAATATCCTAATTTAAAAAGAATTTAATTATTTAAATGCGCATTTTATATATAAAATTTTTAGAAAGTATTATTTCTAAAACAAATTTTAATTTTGTGAATTTCTTAAATAAAAATAAAATCTATACCTTAATAATTAGCAAACAATAATTTTCATTAGATTTAACTTTAATCATTGACTAAAAACTTGTGATTTAAACAACATATACACTGTACAAGGCTAACTTTTTAAGTGGACAATTTTAAAAAGTAAAATTTCAGGGCAATGATCGAATAGGATGCACTTTTTTTCTGTGTCTAAGCTAGTGGGTTTAAATTCTACTTTAGACTAACAGTTTTGTAGCCATTTAATTTGGTGTTAGAGCACTAGGATAACTTTTATGTTACCCAACTGGTACATACATAAGAATTTACTACTTAAAGTCGATTCTAAATGGCTACGAATAAAGCAGCATCCTACTGATTCAGTTGTAGGGTTGATTTTTATCGGGATTCCAGTTAAAAGTTACAATTTTTCATTAGCAAATTTTTCACAAACTTCAATGTAAGTACAAAACTTAAAGAGGAAAAAAAAAAAACAATATTGGTACAGATTTTTTAAAATAGATAACCAACATCTGTGCATATCCAAAATTTTGTAAGTTATTTACAACAGTGTCGTTTTCTCACAGATATTGCCCATAACAGAAAAATTCCCTCAATAAGATGAAGTACTATTTGAAACAACTATAGGAGGGATTGAAATCAAAATACTGTTACCGCGATATTAAAGAAATATAGCTATATAATGGTATTATGATTAGTCTATATGCACATGCTTTTGGACAATATCTATAAAGAAAGGATGTAATTTGTTAAAACATTATCTCCCATACGAGAGCCCTATATTGTGATCAGTATTAACTATGAAGGCCCATTTAGAATATGCACATTTTCCAAAACTGAAATCCAGAAAAAGTTGTTTTCCACCATAAACACACAATTATGGCTTAGCTGTACTATTATAACTAGAACCATACAAGTTCTAGGTGTTTTATTTATGTTGTGTCATACGGCTTTTTGACCTCGAAGGACATGTTACAAGAATCAACTGATAATACTTCTTTATTGCTCTTTCCAACAGATTTCTAGACTACATTAGACAAAATTCAGGTCCCCCTTTAGTTTTGACACTTTGACCATTATTTGCTTGATAACCTGTAAAATCAATAAACAGCCCATATCTTTTTTTCTGGGGGAGGATGATGAATATCCCATTGAAAAAGATATTTAAAAAAGAAATATATGAAAACATGGGAAAGACGATATGTGTGATATGTTCCACCGTTACATAACACCATAAATGTTGAGAAAGAAAAAAGGAATAAAAGGAGTGAATTATCAAAAGAAAAAAGGAGGGATCCCGTGAAATAAGGAATAAAAGGAGAGATTGATAGAGAAAAAGAAAGATGAAAAAAAGTAGCTCTGTGGTGCCTGCAATCTCTACAATGAAGTAAACTGTTAAAAAAGTAAAGATAAACAACTTAGAATAAACAATTATTGTAAAAGAATGCATTTTAAAATTAATTGCTTAAGGTCCAAATTATTTTTTAATTTCCTGTAAAAATTCCCCATTTTACCTAAATTAAAGTATCAAATCATATTTATATAAAAGAATAAATAAATGTATAAGATAATAAGAATTATGGTTTGATGAGATTGATAAAGTTGTGATTATCAAACTTATTTTATGATAAAGAAATTTGTATACATTACACAGAATGAATTTAATTGGATTGTGTATTTAAAATACTTAAATACAGCTACACATGGAATAATATTAGTCCCCATTCAAAATTCCTTTAACAATTTTTCAATATACTTCTAAATTTATTGCTTCATATTACCTTAGAGCAGCATCATCAAGCTCTTGAGGCCTATTTGTGGCTCCCATGACAAGAATACGTTCATCTCCACCAGATCTCAACTAATAAATATAAGAAAGTACATCAATTAGTTGAAAATGAAAATACAGGAAAATACTATTATAGTTTATGAAATAACTTACAATTTTTCTTATAGTTAGTTAAATCATTATGCATCTTGTAATTGATATGTATCAGTGTTACTGTTATGACTTTGTGTAACTAAGTGCTGAGATACTTATAACTTGTTTGATAATACATATATGTTGTGGTGTTATTGCAAGGGCAAATGCATGAATATCAGCTCTAAACAAACAAACACTGTGCTCTTCTATCACCAATCCATATACAGATAATGTGCTTTAATTTAAAAAATAATAGTTGCAATCTAGATCCACATTTCTGCTTCTTGGCATTTCCCTTGTTGACCTGTTGATTGAAGTTATTGTGAAGATTGATCAAACCATTCATAGATCCAACATCTTCTCTTTGCAGTAAGCTGTAAGGTTTTTAGCCCTAAAATCTTCCTCAAATCCTTTCTTGTACTTGATGGATTAGTTCTTTTAGCATGCATTTTACTGAGCCTTAAAATTTATTCTTATAACACCTACTAAACACTGTTGCTTATGAGATGTATTGAATACTGAAAATTGTAATTTGTCATAACTACATCAATTTGTTTAAAATTTTCATGCGTGTTGTGCCTGCACTAGGTTATCTAGCTGATGATCTTAACTAGAGCTTATTTTGAGGAAAACATGGTAAGTTATGAAAGAATATAAGAAAATTGTACTGGTATTTACCCCATCAAATTCTACTAGGAATTCTGTTTTCAGTCTACGACTTGCTTCATGTTCATTTTCTTTTCTTTCATTCAGTAAAGAATCAACTTCATCTGTAAATATATTTATGATAAGGAGTGAATAACTAATATAAAATTAAGACACAAGTAAAAATTTAAGAATAAATACAATTTTTTTTAAAAAATATTACATACATCAAACAACAAAAGTAATTTACAGATAATGAGATACTTATGAAAAAAAAAATGCTGAGAAATTTGTTCACATTTATAAAAAATGCTCTAATTTCCAAATTAAATATAACAAAGATTATTAAAATACCTATTTATAAAAAAAGGTTGAGATACTCTAAAAACATTATAGTTATGACACATAGATAAACACAGTCTTTGATCTAAATGTAATCTTAATTTAAAAACTAACTGCATACTTAGATATCATACCTATAAATATAATGGTTGGTTGGAGTTCCCTGGCTACAGCAAACAAGGCACGTACAAGCTTTTCTCCTTCTCCAACCTAAATGATAAAATATAAATCATTATTACACAAGGAAATATTTTAATACATTTAAACAATCAGAAGAAAGAAACGAAAAATCAAAGCATAAAAAAATAATTTTAAATAAGTACTTGAAACAGATGTTGTTTAAAGTTAAATGTATCCATCAAGAAGGACTGGAAAACTTTTTTTAAAGATTAGTCTTTAAGATATATAAACATTTAATAGATAATTCTTTACAAGAAAATGTATAGACAAAGACAATATCTAATTTAGCAGATTACTTACATATTTAGATGTTAAAGATGCAGCACTAATATTCAAAAAGGTAGAGTTTGACTCACAAGCAACAGCTTTGGCCTAAAAGGTAATTTATTTTTATTAAGCCCTTTAAGAACTTTTAAAGAATAAAAAAAGGAAAAACTCATTTTAAAAGGACCTTAAATTTACACTTACCAACATTGTTTTCCCATTACCAGGTGGTCCAAATAAAAGAAGACCTTTAGGAGGAGTACGGAGTCCAGTAAATAGCTACAAGTGATAAAGGAAAGAATAGTATATACATTTAGTGCTACCAATATCAAATATAACCCAAAACTAAATTTGCAAAATTATATAGATGCAATGCAGGCTATCATAATGAAATTATGATGAAAATGATCATAGAAGAAAATAAGAATTTTTAAGTAATCTTTAATTTAGTATGGATATTAATTGATTTTAATTTTTATTCTTCTCAGTTAAATAACTTTTTCTAAAGTAAAAGAGATATTAAACTGAAGTTTGTAGTCAAAATAGCTGCTAAAATTTTTAATAGAATAAAAATATGTAATACTCAGAAAAATTTTAATTTCATTGATTTTAGAATACACTCATTTGTTTTAATTTTTATGAATTATGCCAATAAATACTAAACTTCATGACCCAAATATACCTAAAAGAAGAAATGAAACAAATTTTATAAATTTCAAATTAACTTACCTCTGGACGAACTGTAGGTAAAATTACCATTTCCCGTAGAGCTTGTTTGGCAACTTCTTGACCAGCTACAAATAGAACAAAATAAATTTTCTCTTTCAAAACAAAGATTGATATCTTTTACCAGTTAAAAATATAAAAGGGATTGGAAATATGTAAACAGAATAATGAAGGCATGACACAAAATATTAATAATTGAGCTTTATTTTAGAAATTAATCCTTTTATTCCCTTAGTTCAGGAGTCAAAGAGAAGGTGCGACTTATGGCTCATTGCATAGGTGTTTGTGGTTTTTTATACTTTTGCCTCTAATTATTTGATTGCGTATATACATATAAATGGCTCTCTGCAGTGGCGTGCGGTCCATATGTGCAGGGTGTGCACTGCACACCCTGGCAAAATTATGAGAGAAAATTTTCTGCACTTATGTCTATCTTTATATGGTATACAATAAAAATTATTTATACAGGGTATCTGCCAAAATAAAATTTTTCATATCCATGACTTTTCATGACTTTCCCTGATTTAGCAGATCATTTTCCATGACTTTAAAAAGATTTCGTTAAAGTATATATGAATAAAACTTCTGATGTACATACAAATAAAATATATGCTTTTAGAGAAATTACAGGAATTTTATCATAAAAAAAACTATAAACTTACTTTATAAGTATTAGTACACTCATATATATAAAAATAAATTGTTGTATCTACATAGTTACATACCGCAGCGGCAGGCGCCGTGTGGTGCTACGTTTGCTGAAAATATTTTTGTGGAAATATAAGCTTTTCGTTATTTTATTAGTAATAGGGATAGACGTATGGATTTTGTGTACAAATGAATAATAAACGTTAAAGAAGTGTTTAATGTACATTCTTTTGGTTTTATTATTATTGTTGTTGTTGCTCTCTGCACACCCTGCATGAACACCTACCGCACGCTACTGGCTCTCTGATATCTTCCTTATCTTATTTTATTGATAATTTGGTTCTCCCTCAGAAGTCTGCTGACATATGTCCTAGTTCTATGCAATAAATCATTAGTTTTACATTGATCTAATTTTGATAATATTTTTTTTCAGAATAGGATCATGCCTTATTTCTAATAACACACAGGATACTCTTAAAAACTATTATGATACAAGGATTGAATTGCTTGTATGACAGGATTAATTCTATAGCTGCAATGTTAAGGTTTTTAAAAATAAATCTAACTTAAGATGTGCAAATAAAACAGTCGATTTGATTTGGATAGAAACCTGCCACTTAGCCATCACTGACATATACCATAAAAAGGTTATGACATATAAGTGAAAAATTAATTATTTTGATAAAAAAATTACCTATGTCATCGAAAGTGACACTTGGTCCCCCATCAACAACTTCATCCATGATTACTTGGGCCAATTTTGGGTCTACTCCCTTAATATTAAGAATTCTGTTAAGTTTCTGAAGTCGTGATTGAACAGGAGGCACACTTTTGGATGACACATCTTTCCTCTTAAGAAGAAAAATATTTATGAGTATATATAATAAAAAACGTTTTGAAGTGTCTGTAAAATAGCTTCATATCCATAAGATTATTACAGACAACAGAACAGTTAAAGTTGTTTATAGCTTTGACTTTCAATACAAAGAAAAAAATTTCAAGTACAGAATAATCAAAAATTATATTTTCAATAGGAAAATACAAATAAATTTTATAGAGCATACAGCTAGAAAATAAAAACAAGTTAGGTAAACAATGTACTTTTTCTAAATATGCAATTCATGTTAAATCAATGAGGCTCTAGACTCAGCCATAGTTTTTGTTTTATAGTTTGTATGTATAAAGTATATAAAAATTAAGAAGTATGAAGGTTTTTTTGTTTTTTCTTCCCCTGCTTAACATTGCTGAAAGATTTTTTTAAAAAACGTTAAAACAACAAAATTATCATCATAGCCATTCATAAAATTATTCATAATTATGTATCAAATATTGCTTAGGTCCTAATCTATGTATTACTTTAAAAACCTTACAATGATGTGTAGCAGAATGAATTTTAGGCAAGACATATTTAAATTTTTCAAAAGTGCTTTTTAAATATATATACATATATGTGTAGTGTAAAACATCAGAATTTTTTATTTTTCACCATCATATTATTAAATCTTGAAGGCATAGATGAAACATATAGCATTTTGAAAACAACATTTTTATTTTAGAAGCTGTCTAGATCACATCCATTATACAGGTACATAAAAAAGAAAGAGATATTTCTCATAGTGGTTCATTTATAGAGTTCAAAAGCAATGAAGTAACACATGTGGTATGATAAACACTGGTAAAATCAGTGATTCATACAGATATCCATGGTCTATCTTTAGATTACAAATAAATTTAAACTGAGAAAAACAAGTTTTGAATAATACTTAAACTTGCACTATTTTCTGGCATTTAACATATATACGATAGTCTTCACAAAAAAAAAACATGCAGAGATTCAAGATAAAGAAATGAATTGTAAGAATGAATTATTAGACAGCTCCAGAATGTGCTTGATTATGTTTTAAAATCAGCAGAAATCTGTTTTAAAATTCAGTGATTTTTCAACATAATATCATGAATCATGACAAATTTTTATACAATCTGTAACATTTTTGCTACCATTACACAAAAATGGCAGATATTTGTGAAGCAAAGAGTTTTGCATAAAATTTTTTAAGGTTTATCATTCCTTAAAATGATTGTTACTATTTATTTAATTTTAAAATTTAAAACAGATGATCTTACAATTTTTTTCTCTGTAATTACATGTTTTCCGGTTGTTGCTAAAATTGACCTTTCAAAAACTATTATTCAAGGAAATAACTTTAAAATAATATATCAAGGTGATAACTATAATATGAATAATTTATTAAAATTGCAAAAACTCTTACTCCAGGTTGCACTTGAAACTGGCGACGGACGGAAGGAGGTGTAGTGGGTTTTTTCTTTGGAAGAACACCAACAGTTCTTCTAGGGGAAGAAGGAAGAGTCCTCGGTAAAGTTACACTCCTAGATGGAACAGTTATTTTGCGGATGACTTTCTTGCCACCTAAAGTCCATGTGAACAAATGCACATTAAAATTTCAAATATGCTGAAAAATACAAACTATTAACATATGGAAAAAATTATAATGCAAAATGAAAAGAAGACTAAAAACTTCAAGAATTAAGTAGATTTAAATTCATTCACATGCATTCATATGATAGCAATATCAGTTCTTAAAATAAATAAGGTTTGAAAGTTGTCTAACATCTGTTAAACATGAATGTTTTTTTTAAGTGGTCTAATTTTTTATCTGCACATTTAAAAGCAATTTTCAATCAAAAAAGCAACTTTATTTTATGCCATTATTTCCACATTTAATAGAAGGTGATACATTTCTCAATAACATATAATGCCATAATTTAGATGAAAATAAAACAATTTAATTAATTATTCTTACTTAAAATATTCACAGGATTTTTTTCTTCATAATAAAAATATAATATCAAAATAAAGTAGCCTGTAAGTTATTAGGTACTGTATATGCCATGAATCATCTAAATATTTTATATATAATTTATACAAACTTTATCTTTAATCCTTGATTAATTTTAAAAGTTTAAAATTGTATGAAAAGATGAACATTCTATTTTTTTAACAAAATGATTCATGATAATGCTTAAAAAATTTTCTTTCAGTTATGTTAAATTGTTTTATTTTTGCAAAAGTTTGAATAAGATGGTTTAAAGCTGATTTTTAAAATTCATATGTATACATATATATATATATATATATATATATATATACATATCTGGAATTGGATTTGCACTCTTACATCTCCTCATTATAATGGACCTTCTACATTATATAATAAGGTAGAAAGAGCACCACCTGGATGCATAGTAACATGAGAGAAGAGATGCAGCATGCAAGATGGTATGACAAACCTGATGGTTTAAAATCTTTTTGTGCTTTACAGTGTGCGAAAAGTGTGAATCATGATGTCGGTGTCATTATTGAGGCTTCTATAATTCAGTATACAATACAGGGAATAATAGGTACCCTATCTGATAAGATTTTTCTTAATGGTGCAAAATCATATTCTTGATTCTAGGAAAAAATTGAAACTTATGAAACCATAGTTATAGTTAGTGCTAGAAATATAAATAACTCTGATCCAGTGAATTTAAAAAATATGTTCCCCAAGCTCATATATTCATATGTAAAAATATAAATTTATTAGAAGGTCATCTCTATAAGGTCTAGAGCTATCAAACATTATGAAATTCAGCACATTTATGTCATTGCATGTACTTTTGCTGATGAATGTTGATTTCTTTTAAAGGTCACAGTACAACTAATGTTTTAGTGTCTCTTCCATAAAAAGATAAGCCATAAAGAAATAACATAAAAAATTAAAGGTTTTTAATAATTGCTTTGTCTTTCTGTTTAGAGTGTCTTTCTTGCTCTGATTGCTGCATGTAAGTTATATTGCTGATCAAGCTCTGGGAATTAAAAAATAGGGGCTATGTTCTGTGTGACTGGTATAAAGATATTTTTACCAGTTACACATGCACTTGTATATATATATATATATATATATATATATATATATATATATATATATATATATATATACACACATTATGAAATAACTCATTTATTACCAAAGGTTAAATACAAAGAAAAAAATTTTGGAAGACACTCCGAATCAGAGGTACTGCAATTCACAGCAGAGTTATAGGAAAGTATGAAGATAAGTTATTAACATATAATCACAGTTATCTTTCGAGAAATATGCTTATAAATAATTAAACCTATACAAACATAAATAATATAAATACACAAATTTAAATCTACACCATTTATGTAATTGTGTTAATCCTTATAAAAATTAAAGTAGTAGTAGTTAAATTATTTATGTACTGTAATGTTTACCACAGATATTTTAAATATTGCGGATCATCATTAAAATGATATCATTATCCCTGTTAAAACCAATCTTAAGTTCAATTCATTTGTAACAAACACATTATGTGGTTGGCTAATCAAAAGAAAATTTTTTATTTCAATTTGTTATTCTAGTAAATGTACAAAGTATCACTAAAATTTATGACATATTATATAAAATTACTTACTTTCATTACTACCTGGTGAAGTTGGACTAGGGTTTTTATCAGCATCAACGTCAGAATGCAAACAAGTATTAAATTTTAGCGGTGCAGGACGTTGCCATGTTCTTCGGCGAGAAGTGCCTCCTTCTAGAATATCAATATTTGGAGCATCTGAATTTTCTGAAGAATTTGATTCTCCATTTGCATTCTGTTTACTATAATTGATATTAGTATCAGAATGTTCAATTTTTGTTAGACATTCTGTAAAGAAAAGTTTAAAAAATCTTATTTGATTGATTTTTTTAAAACTAATTTAATTGAACTAATTAAACTAACCTAATTTCCCTAATTAACACCTATATAATAGGTGACAAATTAGTTTTATGCACCCTTTTTAACTCTAAATTTAATACTGTTTTTACCAGTAAGAGAAAAAGCTATAAATTTGTTGAAGTCTATTTATATGACACATTTTTTAACATTAAAACTATATAATTTATGTTTACAATCAAATAATTCTCTTGAAATATTGAATAAAAGCCTTTAGAAGTCAAAACTTGATTAGATAAGAAATTTTAAATTATATATAAAAATTTTGTAAACTAGAAATAAATTTAAATTATTCATATAAAATACCCACTGAACTACTGCATGTAAATATAAAATTAATACAAATTAAATCCATCGGGTGTTTTTGCAATTAAACTAGACTAAAATTAAGATTTAAGAAAGAGTAATATTTAAAAACTATATCTACTATAAGATTATAATGCTTTGTTAAACTACTTTAACATAATTAAGTATAAAGTTTGGATATTTTCTTAAATTAAAAAAATAAATGTACAACTGATATTTAGGTGGATATTTTTAAATGTACAATATAAAGACAAATATTTAATACCTAAATAATCAAGACGATCTTTAGCCATACTCAGATTACTTTTCATTTTTTCTTGCAAACGTCTTGATCTTTCCCATGTTTGACCTAAAAAAATTAATATCAAAGTATGAAAATTAAAGTTTAAAAAATAGAAATTACAACTCAGAAATATGAGAAAATATAAGATTTATAGAAAGAGAATCCTTAGAAATTGTTAACTATTTTATATATTACAAGGGATGATAACTATAATAAAAAAAATTCTTAATGTAATTCCATTATTATATTTCTTAAAAATATCAATTTGAACAAGTGACTAAATTCAAAGAAATATGCTTAGTATTTTCTGTAATTATAAAATGTAAACCAAATCAAATAAATCCTCTAGTATTATTTAAAATATTAGTATCAAATTAAAAGGTAAAAAATTCAATATAAAAAAACTCTATAAAATATAAATTTAGACAAAAAAAGGACAAGAAAAACAGTACATATCCATTGCATGTAAGGGTGAATGATAGCTTATAAAAACATTTTTATGTACAAAATTAGTGCTTCCAAAGGATGATTTTTTACTAATATAAAATTTGACATAATTAATCCTATATAAATAATTTACAAATATAACGAATTGCAAGAATAAATTTAAGGCTAATTATTTATTCTTACATATAATAGGGTTAAAATTTTTTTTTCTCTTACCTGTTCCATGATTGCAGTTAACTGCAATCCCCTTTTTAAGTTCATCTATTCCTTGTCGATAAAATTGAATTGCTAGGTCTTTTCTGCCTAAAAGTAAATAAAGATATAATCTCAAAAAGAAATTTTTTTAAATATAGGAATGCATGGGATATTGGTCTAAATGGCCCCTTAGGATAGGACTTGATAAATTTGTGTATCCTGAAACTATCCCATTTGGCAACTAATCCTATCTTTGGTAGCAAAGCATTATTTCTCCCCTGGAATCGTAAAACATATAAACCCTCTTTTACCATTTTACATTTGTTGTAGCATATTTAAGGAAAAAAAAAAAAAAGGGGGGGGGGAGTTGAGATAACTTAGTCAGCAAAGGCAGTGATCTTGTAACATTTTGCTTGGTTCCTGCTTTTACATTACAAAGACATATTTTTGAGAAGGAAGCTGTTCTCTTGAAAATGAAAGGCATGTCTCTTAGCTTGCCCAAGTGGCTTTAGCAATAACAATATCCAAAAGAACAAAATTTTAGCAGGAAGAAACAAGAAAATCTGGAACAAATTTGTTCATGAGAAATATATAACATAAACATAATAAATATCTACATTTAAATTTTAAAAATTCAACTTTTGATTAAACAAATATCTAGATTAAGTAGGATGCATCATACAATTTGGTTATAGATTACAAACATATTACACATTTTAAGAAAAACTCACTTAAAAATGGACATAAAAATGATTAAATACCTCAATTATTTTATATCTTTTCACCAGGTCATAGAGAACACTGTTAATAAAAACACCGCAAAATTAAAAAGCCAGCCCAATTAAAAACTAACCTCTCCATAATTTAATTTCTACTGAGGTAAATTTAAGGAGGTAAGTATCTGGAATCTTCTCATTCATGAACGTATATAGACAAAAAAAGTGCATTCTCATACCTTTTTATTATGTTATATCCAGTGACATTTATTTTAGTAGATTTAAAGGATCCACTTTACATTGTCTTTAAATCTATGTATTAAGCTGGGAAACACAAAAAATTGTTTAGGGCATTATTAAATCATCGTATTCAAGTTCATAGAGCATATTTAGTGATGTAAAAAGTTTTATTCATTAGTTTCTGTTTTGGGCTTGTTTCAATTAAATAATATTTTAAACATGTCTATATAAGCATTAAAGCATAAGGCTGTTAACCCAAAACTGAAAATTTTAAAAGTGGAAAATAATTACCACTTCTTATATGCAGAATGGGAGAAAAAAAAAAAAAAATCGACTTTCCTGTAACTATGTCTATGTTTAAGTGTTGTTATTAAACTAGATATTATATTCAATGGTTTATTATTTTCTTTAAAGACAAAAAAGAGAAAATATGAAGACCATACAAATTAATTTACTTTTAGTTTAAACAAGAGTGGTAAGGAAATATCCATACACACACACACACACAC
Organism: Pardosa pseudoannulata; assembly: GCA_032207245.1. NCBI lineage: Eukaryota > Metazoa > Arthropoda > Arachnida > Araneae > Lycosidae > Pardosa > Pardosa pseudoannulata. The sequence continues at coordinate 95,471,098 of CM063510.1, forward strand.
ACACACATATATATATATATATATATATATATATATATATATATATATATATATATATATATATATAGTGCATATTTATTATCGCTTTCAGCTTAAGAAATTTTAATTTTTTGGCCCTTGCAGATTCTACTGTACATGCATACATACACACACATTTACTATCTACAAGTAGAATAAAGAACACTGAATATTCTGTAATATTTCATTTTTACTAATGAACTATGCATAATATCATGAAGTATTTCTCACAGTGCAAAGAAAATACTTTAAAAAATAAAAGAAGCGCAAGAACAGTCGAGGATAAATATTAAATATTATCATTATGAAATAATACATTATTTCTTATTTCTACCCGTTTTACATAAACTTCAATTCTATTAATAACGTAATGTTAAAGATTACTTAAGATGAAAGAAAAAAGTCCTACTACGTTACATTGGAGTATGTAGAAGATAATTTAGATACAAGAGGGTAAAACAGTTTTCTATTCCTACGACTATTGAAAACAAACAACAGCAAAAGAAAAATTGCTGAATAATTATTTTAATAAATTTTTTAAAATGATATTATTAAAGCCCAAAGAGTACAAAATATGTTTAAAAAATTTACCATCATTTTCTTCATCTATTTTAAGTGCCTTAGATATAAAATCAAAAGCTCTCCGATGATGGTGCCTCTGTATAGCAAATGGATTTTCTGCATTCATTTCTTTATCTCCAGACTGACATTCTTGAATATTTCCAATAACATGCAAACTAGATTTCGAAGTACTTACAGATTGGTTCACAGACGTACACAAACCACGAAACAAATAAAAAAGTTCAGTAAGTAAAAATCGAAAGGAACCAAATAAAAATGTAAACGGTAAAATAATAAAACAGAAAGTTCTTTTCACATAATATTTGCTTTTCGACGTTTCTTTTTCATTGGAATGTTTGGACGTATGATTTATTTTGCTATTTGTTGCTGCAGGATTCATCCGTACGCCATTACTTAATACATTTAAATGTCGCAGCCAAACAACTGTCGGAAAACAAAACTTTAGAAACTGAAATTAAGATTGAAAAATTTGAGAATCAAAAATGATGGTCATTTCTCTTTAAAATAAACGTGTAGTAATCAAAATGTATAAAATAAATATCTACAATGGGTAGTTACAAAACAATAAATTAGAATAATGTATTTTTAAATGAAATTCAAAGTAACGCTAGCAGACAATGTGGAAGATAGAAATTGCTTTTAAAATTTAAATGAAATTTAACTAGATTATCTTGAATTGCTGTATTGTCATTATTAGGGAATGATAATAACATTCTATAAATATAACATGTAATAACCATTAATGAGCTTCTCAAAAAAGAAAAGCCAATATTTCTTTCTATAGCGGTTTTTAAGACTATTATCAGTAATTTAAATGATGAAACTAAATACACATTTAAAAACATATCTTGTCATTTCTAGAGGTTTCTCTAAGGTCTAACATTTAACCAATGAGTTAAATTTTACAAGAGAAATATGGCAACAAGTGGAATTTTGTGTTCCAGTGGATGTTGGGCGAAAAAGTGGGTCAGTGTGTTCCATCGATAAATGTGCGTTTGTTTAATAATATAATATTTTACTTCATATTTCTCATCATGAAGTTATGATTATAAGAGTTTAAAATGAAGAAGACCAAATAAATCGCGTATGGTAAGTTATATTTATATGTATTACTTAAATTTTTATTTTACCTTGAAAAAACCTAGGTAGTTAAGAGACCGGATAGATATTTTTTCTCGTTGTGTTGTATCTGTTGTTTTACTGTAATTAGTTGCTGTAACTCGAATCGAATACTATAAAACTAAATACAACTTTGTTAATCAATGATTTTTTTCTTGTTTATTTGTCCCGCATATTAAATGTGAAGGCCACTAAAACACTTAGCTACTCTATTAATAAATCTGCGAGTGTTGTAATGAAAGTGTTTTACACCGTTGATCAGTTATGTTAATATAAATTATTATTTTCCACAAAGTGTATTGTTTGTTTTTTTACATTTATTCTATTTATGTAACATTGGTATGAATTAACTTTCATCGTTCTAACATTCTTTTTTTTTTTTCTAATTTAAAAACTTAAGTGTTATCAAAACAGTTTCCGTGCGATTTTCTGTAAACAGTATATCTATATAGCGAGAACGAAAAATGTAGTGAGTAATTTTCATAAGTAAACTCAAATTGATGAATACTTTAAATTCAAGAAATATTTGAAATTTATTTTGCTACAATTTTGATGTTTTAAACATTTAGGTTTGTCTCTATAAATATTTTTTTAAAAATGTGATGATTTTTCTTTGAAACATATAAATTTAAATAAGGAATTACTCATTGAATTGATTTTTGTAATAATTGTCTCTATTATAGTGAATCTGAAATAATTAAAATTAATCCAAAATGCTATGAATGTAATATTTTGATTTTCCTTATCATAGTAATAACCTTAAAAGTTTTTATAGAGAATTTTTTTTAATCAAAAGACAAAAGTTTTTTCTGGTTTTATTAAATTTTATTGTATAAATTTAGAATCTACAGAATTTCATTAAAAAAAATTTTAAGCTGTTTTATATTTATGTCTTTACAAAAATATTTTCTTATATTGAGTTCAAAGAACTTTTTAAAGTAAATTCATCAGAGTAAATATTCCCTTTTAAACAAGTTTGAAGTAACTCATTAATTCTTGCATACATGAATTTTTTTACTTCTGTAGTTTGGTTCAAACGTTACGTAACATTTTTAAAATGAAAAAAATTAAATTATTATCACCTTTTTTAAAGTCATTGCAAGTCTGCTGAATAATATATCCTCTATATTAGTCTGTGTCATTTTAAATTGCTTTAACCAGACTGTGGTGTTATATTCATGATTAGCATGACACCCTGGTACTTTTCTAGTTTGCTCTGAGCTATTAAACTTTAAAATTGGTGCACTGTTTTTACAATCTGTAATCATCTTTCTTTTAAGCCCTACCTAAATAAACTCTTTATGTGAATATTTTTAAAATAAATTTTTTATATTTGCTCTTTATAATTATTTTTATTTCTATAAAAAAATATAAATCTTTATATATTTTCTGATAGGTTTACTTTTTAACTTTTGTCTGAAATGTGTTAAATAAAAATGTAGATTATTTATACTTATGTTTATGAATATTTATTTTTATAAAACTTCACTAAATATATTTTATTAATTTATTAGTATTTATTATCTGATTGCTAAAACAATTACTGATGTTAATTTACAAAATTTCATTTTTATTTTTCTGTTTGTTTTCTGTGATATATATTAACTATTGATATTTAAAAAATATACTGTAATGGGATAGTTTGTCTTATAGGTCTGACTATTAAGACAAGCTTTTTAATATTCAACCAATAATTTCAATATTTTGATACATTTTCATAGAAATTAAAAATAGTAACATTTTTAAAATATTACTGATATCTTTGAAGAAAAATAAAAATTGAAGCAATATATAACCTAATATATTTATTTCCACAAGACTTTTTTTTTTTTTGGGGGGGGGGGGGAGAAACATGTTTAATCAAAATATTTTAACAAAGAAATGAACAAATATTTAAATTATTCGTTATAATGAATCTAAAATTTGTAAAAGAATGAATACTATGATAAAGATAAAGAAAAATTTGATTTTCTTTGGGTTTTGTATTACCAATTTTCTGGTACAATCAAGCAACTTTTATGACATTCATGATTTGAAGTATCTGAATTCAGTTTCTTTAGTTTTGCTAGCTAGTGCTTAAGTTGCTTTAGTTATGCTATTTTGTAATATATTAAATTTAAAAATTACTTTGTAAAGAAATAGGTAAAAAATTTTAACTATATCAATAATGAAAAAATTGTATATTTTTCAAATTCATGTGTATTATTTTGATTTGTTTAGTAAACAAATAACAGTTTTTATTTTAAATTTCAAAGTAGTTTGTATAGCTGTATAATTATTTGTATTTGTAGATACATATTTATAATTACTAAAAACAGAGGTAAATTAATATATTTGATATTAAATTAAGTTTTATAATATATTATGTATACAAGTATGTGTGTGAATAAGGGCTCAAAATATGATAATTTCAGAAGAGTAAATTATTAGTACTAGAATATTAATTTTCTTTTATTTTATCTGAAGATTATTTAAAAAATTGAAACTATCTGAAAGTTTTCTAAGTGTTACCTAGAACCGTGATTATGTGTTCATGAGACTTCAATTAAAAAGATAAAAAAATTTTCTTCTGTTATGTATACTTTTGCTACATTTAAGAGGAATTTTTTTTATCATAAAATAAAATAATAATTAAAGCAAAATTTAATGAAATGTATAGCCATGTTATCACCTATTTTGAATTTAAAAGGTAATAAAATTTTGTAAGTGTTTATTGCAATACTTTTTAAACTGTGCATCATGTTATGCAAAGTTGTGCAGTTTTGTATCTATACTATTTCATTATGTCGTATTTCTTTTTAAGTTTTTTTGCTTTTTAAGGATTTAAAATTTTGATAGAACTGTCCTAATAACCTAAATAGGGATTTAAAAGCAGATTAATATATTAAAGAAATCAGTTATAAGGGCTGTGCATTATATATGTTAAATGTGTATTATTCAAGTAAAAGAATGGCTTAAATAAAATTTATTGCTTCATTTTTGGTTTTGCTTTCATTTTATCATTCAACTTATGCTTATTATAATTCTACATTTTAAGGTGTTAAACTAGATATGAGTTTCATACAATTCCCAAAAATTATTTCACAAAACACTTTCTGTTGATAAAAAGTTCATTCTTTAAGATTTTTATTCTTTATATCATTTCAGTTATAATAATAAGTATAATAAAGCTTAAGAAGTACACTGTGGGAAGGTGCCAAAACTTTTATATTTGATTTTAAAAATTTAACATAAAAAAATATTTTAAAGTTTGATGTGTTTTAAATAGTTTAATTCGTAACTTAACAGCTAGTTTAAAAAGAAATGAAAACGTTTATTGCATGTAACATATCAACAGCTACACAATTGACTAATGTGAAATAAAACTATATATGTATATAATTTTGATTAGGATTAAATAACAAAATGCCATATCAATGATGATTGCAGAGTATAAAAATTAATCACAGCAAGTGAGGAAAACAACTATTTATAGAAGTAATGTTGTAGTAAGGGATAGGTAATTTACATGTTTGGGTGTGTTGTAGTAGATCTTTATCATTATTCTGTTAATTTTAGTTTTCAGTAATTTTTTTGTAGTAAAATTATTTTTAAAAATGGGTCTATTATTATACCTATTGAATATAAATGGTAATGAGGCATAGGAATAAAATCCGATGTGAACACCATATGACTTTGAATATCTATTACATTACCTCTCTTTATTAAAAAATTTTTTTTGTATAATGTGTATTATTCAGAATTTTTTGTCCATTTTCTCCATCATTTAGCTTAGATTTTCTTTCTAAGGTATTCCTTCTGTCTGTATACAGCTTATGTATTGTCATCTCATGGAAAACTGCAGCATTAATACTTGTTATGATGAAACATTCGAATTATGCCCATAGCATTAATGTACAGCATATTGAAATTTTTCATTATGTAGAGTTCAGACTACGATCAAAAGGGCACTACCAACTAGATGTTATAATAGTCCCAAATACAAAGTTTCAACATTTTAGGACTAATCATGTTAGAGTTTTGTCTGCTTCACAGTATTATAGACATTGAATTTAAATTCTTTCTTATATAGAGGGAAGATTGCTCTAAAAAAATAAGTCCAACTAGGCATTGAAACATTCCTAAATACAAAGTTACATCATTCTACAGCTAATTTTTTTATGTTATGCCCCACTGCATTAATATACATTGTATTAAAATATTTTTGTTATATAGAGGGCATAGTACAATCAAATGATGAGCAAGATAAGAGTCCTAAATGCTAGATTTCAACATTTTATGGCTAATCACTTTTGAGTTATGGCACACAGTGATGACATTATATTAAAAATTTTTGTTATATAGTGTAAGTATTGCAATCAGAAGGGGGAGGGGTACACAACTAAATATTATAACAATGCTAAATAAAACACATTGACTTTTTACAATTGATAGTTTTTGAGTTATGTTAAATATATACATATGTACTGACATTAAGAATAAACTTGTGAAAATTAATTATGAAATGACAGAATTGATATTTAATATTTCAAAAGTTTTCTTGTATTCACCATTTAGATGTAATTCTGAAATTCCTGAAAATTCAGTCAGACAGGATCAAAATAAGTATTTTATTGTAATATGAGCTCTGAAACGTATATTGATTATAATAATTTTCTTAATAACAAGGAAGTAAATATAGAGAGGTGTAGCAGCTTAAAGGTTGGAAACTCTAGGCTAAAACAAATTGATTTAAGATTAGCATTCAGTACTATTATTGAAAGAATAAAATCGTAAAACTAGTATCTAGTCTTTTAATATCAAGAAATTTAAAAAAAAATCAATATTTATAAGTTTGTATATACAAATATCCTTATATACCAATGTATATCTGTGTAAATATAAATAAATAATTAAATATTAATAATAATTAACCCTTAATTTGGCTAAGTCCGCTACACCGAACATGTATATTTATAACTACTATGTATGCAGACCTTAATTATCTCAAAAATGGAAAATAAATTTTTTTGTTTATTTTACAGAGATCCTAATGTCTATACAGACATGGGAAAATAACAGAAATTAAACCAAACTAGAATATGGTTTAAAGAATCAATAGAATATGATTGACAAAACTAGTAATTGAAATATTTAGCATAATTATTAAAGATTTAAAAGTATATAGTTCTCTTATTCAGTAAAAAATACATTTTTAAAAAAATGTTTCTCACCCTGTCTTTTGTCTGAGTTTTTCATTGCTTTTGTTTGTTAAAAGCTTTTAAAACATTTAAGTGAGATATATTATATTAGATTCTATGCTTGTTTATAATCAGTTGGATCATAATTTGTTGGGTTGGGTCATGTATGTCAACAACACTGATTTAGAAAAATATATGTAGGAGAAATGAGTTTTTGCAAAACAATTTATCTTTTATTTATTTATTTTTTTAATTTGGTTATAATTAAATTTTTTTAATGCACGAGTTTTAATTAGACTGATACCTACTACTTAAAGATGGTTCTGAATGGCCAGGTAAAAAAAAAAATACAAACCATCAGTGTGATTTGAACTCACAGCCTCCCGTACAGAAAGGCAGCGCATTACCTATTCGATCGTCACCTAGGATTCTCTGCCAAGCGCCTACATTATACTTACCTAAAAGTTTCTTTTTATTTACTAAAATAATAAAGAAAAATATCTGCAGGAGAAACCCATTTTTAGTTTCTCTTGAACCAATTACAGAACTATTGACTATTTCGGTTATGATTTTGATAAATATTCACTTTTTAAAATGACCAAAGGAGAAGAGAAAACTATTTTTGCAAAATTGTCTGTTTTGTCTGAACCGACTGTTTTGTAGGTTTGCGCTCTCGGTCATTTGGATGCTTTTAGGATGAAATTTTCGGTTCCTATAACTTACAGGCACAATCCTTTTTGACCATACGTTATGACTCTATTTTGTGGGGTTATTCAAGAGAGTCCAGTCCCATGAGGGGAATTCTATATTTTGAATATAGAGCAATGAAGATTATATTAATTTGGATATTGATGTTCAGTGATACCTCTCAGGAGATAACCCACTGTCTATCGTTAAAATGTTCTTTCAGAGGTGGTCTATTAATATAGGCAGTTGGAAAAGCTAAAATTCACAAGTTTTAATTTTAAAAATTTAATCAGAGGGAAAGGGCAAAGTGGCTGTTCTACTATAGGTAATGGTTTGCCGAGCAATATGAAACTCGTTATTTTGTTCAATGTTATCTTCATTGTTTTAAAATTATAATCTACTTTCTTAGGTTTTATTTTTACAATATAAAATTTTAATGTTAAATTATTTATTATTTATTTTAGATTATTTAATCATCGACAATTTTTAAGGTGATCGTTTAGATTCAACATTCAAGATATTATTCAAAATTTCCCCGGGTAATTAATTCAGACCCTAGATTTAAATGTGTAAGAGTGGTTTTTTAGGGAAGGAGGCAGGTAAAGTGGTCTTTTTGACGGAAAATTGATATTGGGACTAAAAAACCTGAAATAAATGGTTTTATGACAGTTAGTTTTACAGAAAGGCTTCACTGTATTTTTAATAGCGAATAAAACTCTGTAGTATAAAAGATGTTCTGAGACAGAGAGGACAACCTATATATCACTGGTCACTTGCGAGCCACGGAAGAATTTTGTGCGACCCGCCGCCCTTTTGCGAAAATATAACCATTTTAATGTTTTTCTCTGTGAAGTTATAACACGTGTTTACCAATCGTAGTTCGGTTAATACATATATATTCATAAATAATAATTGAGCGATGAATTACTGACACATTATTCAAGAGGTATTTATGTATGATTATAGTCCCCCCCCTTCAAATATAGACTGTTGGAAATAGTAAATAATTGACCAAAATTGAAGTAGATTATATTTTATTATTTGAAAAAAAAAGATAAAAAAATGTATATATTATTTTGGTTGTATATAATAAGCGAAAAGATTATATCATTTTCCCGATCTGTTAAAGTAAACTTTCGATTATATATATATATATATATATATATATATATATATATATATATATATAATTTAACAGATTGGGTTAATATATTCATTTCGCTTATTATGCACATCTAAAATAATATATATATTCATATATATCTTATCCAATTTTTACATGTTATGGATATAGTTTTATATGCCGTATATATTCCCGTTTATAATGTTATTTATATGCCCGTAGTTTTATATGCCAAGGGATAATCGTACAAATTATCCCTTGGGTTGAAAGGTTGCTCAAGATTAAAAATGGGTTACATCACAGTTGGATGTTGTGAATTACATTACAGTTGACTGGAGATCTTGCATAACACTTTTAAAAGTCACTCGTGGCATGGATGTCAGAAGTCGTTCAGTAGCAGCTTCAAGCAATAGATTCCGGTATTAATTAGATTTCATGCAGCATAAGCGCACCCACCTAGTATTTAAATCTCGAAATGGGATACTATTTTAAATTAATAATTGCAAGAATTAAGATATTATTTTCAATGCATGGTAATACTAGAATTTGTGCCGTGAGTCAGTCGAAAGTGTTTGATCTGTATGCTTCAAAATTCCATTATTTTGAACTGAAATTTCCCTTAACAAAGATTATTCATTTGGGAAAAATGACTAAAGGAACGGAAACCGATAGAAAAATTAATATTTTAGTTGATTATATTTTTAAATTATAAAAATATACTTCTCACTCAACCATGTCTGAGATTTAGTAGCATGGATTTAAATCTTAGTTTATGAGTTATTTTATTTCATTAAACCTTTATTTTTCTGTTTGACATTTTGCTTTGTTTTCGTTTTTTATTATCAACTTCTAATATATATGTTTATATATGTAGTATTTGGTCGCCTGCCTGCTTACACTGAATTCCTACTAACCCCAGCCCTGTATACACACACACACACTATATATATATATATATTTGTGGGAGCCTTTTGGACCGTGTGTTAACCTGTCAGGGCCATGTTCAGCCATTTCGTGGAATACAACTGTAGATCGGTTTTGCGTCTACTGCCATGTATCATAGTACCCAGAGTATTGAAGCAGTTCGAGGCCTGCTTACTTTGTTAATGACAGGTTCGTTGTCTTTGTGGACATGCGGTTTGTCTTCGGAACCCAGAGCAGTAAGAGACAATTGCGAAGGTAAATCTAGCTTCACTGCTCATTTCAGAATGGTGCCGATTGCCTCGTGAAAAAATTCAACTCCTCATTGTCTCTCCAGGAAAGGAGTAGAAATAGTGAAAGTTGTTCGATGTGCAAAGCGGCTCATTCGGAAACGCTAGGGAAATACCAGGTTACTGGATAGTGGACTTCATTTGCTGCACACCTTGACTTTGTATCCAGCAAAGTCATGAAGGTAATGCAGGCTCAACCGCATTTCCCGTCCATCTTAGGTACTTAGTGGAAAGAATATGAAAGCAATGTACAGTGGCATACTGGAGAAGATCATCCTCGATGGGTGCAGTATCTGCTATTGGAAGGATAACTAACACAATTACTCTTTCCTAGAGTGAACCTGGGAGTGAGATTTTTATTTGAATCAAATTCTCACTAGCCATGGTATCATCTCCAGCTCAAAATGTTTGATAAAAGCGACCCGTGCCTCTTTGATGGCGGACAGGAAACCATCGACTATATGGTCTTTCATTGCAGATGCTTCAGTGAATTGCAAAGGAATCGCTTTCCAATAAGCTCTTGCCGTGTCCGTACTCACCGCTATCAACAAGAATTGGTCGCGATTCCTCGTGTTTTTGTGGGGCTCTGAACATGTTCGATGAACTTGATGTGTAAGGTTCTATGCCCAGATCATTCGCCTGATATTGAGTCCTCTTCGTCCTGCAACACAAAACACCGCTCAGTATTTCTGATCAAAATAGATAGTAAAGTTTTATACAGATGTAACTTTGAAATTTGCCAAAATTCATCCAGGCATGACCAAATGAGTAGTTACATGGAAATCTGAAAGCTGAATTTTTTGTGATCACAATATTTTGCACAAGAAAGGAAAGATGTTACAGAAGGATATCATTGAAATCTTGTCAATTTTTTATAGGCTGGAATAATTGTTATAATTTCTACTTAAACATTACTAAGAAATGTACGTATTCTATACTTTTATGAGTGTAAAGGCAGTTAATCTCTTATATGATTAGCAATCTCTTTTCCCGTTTATATGTATGTGTTTGATTGTAAGTATATATATATATATATATATATATATATATATATATATATATATATATATATATATATATATATATATATATATATATATATATGTGTGTGTGTGTGTGTCTGTCTGCCGGCCTGTAAGAAAAATTATGTGTAGATTTATCTTAATGTCTTTAGATTTCCATTGGGGTTATTACTCTAAACTTGTTTTAAAATATTAAATTGAATTAAAATAAACTATTGATGACGACACAGCCCTCCCCTTTCTAGAATAAACGAATTAAGACTTCATACAGGGATGGTAAAAGAATTTGAATTTACTGCTTACGATTAAGTAAAACAGAACTCGTATTTGACTTTATATCACATTTGACTCATATTTGCATTAAACGGTTCTGTAGTTTGGAAAACGAGGGCATACTGTTCAATTGAAAGGTGAGAAACATGCAGTCTCAACTTCATTTATCGCTTTAGTAGGTTAAAGCATTACTACAGTAATACCCAATATAACGATAATACTCCGGTCCAGTAAATTTGCATACAATAATTTTAATGTCCCCATGATTAACTATATTCCATCAAGAATAAATCTCTGTAAAACGAGGGTATTCTCACCAATGGTCGTTTTTTTTTTTTCGTATTTTTCTTCAACGATATTTTAGTTTTTAAATACCGTGAAAAAATGCGTGGAGAAAATTTTAACAGCGGATGATAAAGTTGTGGATTTTGTAGGAATTAGTCACGAACATATTTTGTCCAAAATCTTGGATTAAAAGGAAATCGTTGAATTTAGTAATGAAAATACAGATCCCGCATTCTTTATTTGACAGCTTCTGAAGCACTTCAATTTCTTAAGTCTCTACAGTTGTTTATTTTTTTTTCAAACCTTTTATCCATAAGTTATGATTGTTTTCGTGATTTAGATTATTCATACTTTGTTAATTGATTTAAAAGTGGAAAAACGAATAAGCAAACTAAAATAAGAAATTTCTTTCATAAATAAGTTTTTCAAGTAAAAGAATTATTTACTGCATGTTTGTAATTTAAAACAAATTCTATAATTTGATAATATTTAACAATTTTATATTAAAAAACTTACTGTATCATAAGCATATCAAACCAGCCATAATTGAAGTATTTTAGATTGAAATTTCACCGTTCCTTGATGTAATGATAATTTTATTGGGCCCCAAGTATTGTTGTATCAAGATTATACTGTATAAGAATTTTCACAATAAATTTATATTTGCCTTTTTTTTTTTTAGTTTTATATGATACTCTCAATGACCAGGTTTAAGCCATGCAGCAGTTTCATATTAAATAATTTTGGGGTGCCATTCAATTTCTTTTTCTCTCTCTCTTTTCTCGCTTATGAAATTTTTTGTATTCTTATCTATATCATATTTTTTCTTTAAGGTCTACTTTCTCTTTTTTTATTTTGGTCTGTCTGGGGCGTAATGTTTCAGTGAATCCTCCCAAACGTTCAGTGATGAGTCTACTATGTAAATAGTTCTCATTGATTGTGCAGAAAATGTGCTGGAGCCTTAATTATTGCAGAATGCATTACGACTATGCAGTTTCACTTTTGCGATTTTCAATTTCTTATAAATTTGATGCATAACTCATTTACTTCCAGCAAAGGAGAGAAATCTTTCAATGTACAGAAAAATTCTAAGTTACTGTTATATTCTTTCGCATTCGTATTAAAGAAGACGGAAGTGGACACAAATGTTTGTAAAATACTGTTAAAATGCGAAATGTACCATTTTATAGTTTACCGGTAAATAAAAATATAGATACCAGTAATTTGCAATCAGTTTTTATGTAGACTATCAGCGTATTGTGTATTCATATATTTTGCGCTTTGTAGACTTAGAAATTTTGGTAACGTTAGAGATTTATTGCGTGTAGATATTCCAGTTAGATCATAGGTCCTCCTAACGGGGTCGGTAAGGCCTCCTGGAGGCCGGTAACGGATTCGGAAGCAAATAGGCATTAAGACAGTTAATCGTGGCGGCCAGTAACGGCGTAACAGCCCCTAGGAGGCCAAGACCTATGGTGCCAATCTCCGTTTTCTAGACCAAGGGCCCTGGGGTGCGAAGCATATGTTCCAGTTAGATGGTCAGCCTTCCGTGGAATCCCCAGTGTTTAGTTCCCAAGTATGCTTGGTCCTCATTTTCTCTACCCACTGAAGGGATGAAAGGCTGAGTCAACCTTGCCCAGCCGGGTGATCGAACCTCGGACCTGCGGGTTGGGAACGCGAAGCGCTACACCAACGTCACTGGGCTTCCCAGTAGATATACCAACTGTAAAAAAAATATGTGTATAAAAAAATAAATAAATCGAATGTTATTTACCACAATAAATGTGATTTTTTTTCGACTATAAATTTTGTGTCTCTTCACAACTTACTGCTCCTGCAGTACTTCGACATCTCTGTCTACGAGATTTGTTTAACTTTTTTGTTTAAAATAAATAAATACTATCGAGTACTACGCTTTTAATTCCTTAATCTTACTTAAGCTTTATTCACTGAAGTTTTTTTCATCTACTACTTAAATTTCTTATTCACTGCTTTTATTTTTATGTTATTTTATTTACCTGCCCAAACTTAAGCATCCATTGCCTATCTTAGTTTTCTCCCCCTGTTCCTAGCCATATCAATCTCGTTGGTTATCTTGCCTAAATCTCATGTATGTCAGAACTAGAGGGCTCTGCCCAGGAAGTTCTGTGAAACTTGTATTCTGCGACCATGGTCCGTCATTTGACCTCTTCTCGGCTAGAGTACAGCAATTTTGATTGCATTTTTTACTTTGATTTTTAACAGATAGACAGGCAGATGAAATATAGATAATATGCAACAATATTTTAATATTTAGCATAGTTAACTATTAAGAGAAAGGGGCGCGTTCGTATATTTTTTTCTTTTAAAGGGACGGTAACCTATAAAATGGTAGGAACCAATGAATTAAAACAATCGCTCATCTTTCACGGAGAATGGAACTTATAATTTTCGTTACAGCGTTTATTTCGTGGCTATGTAGATTATTTACAAATTGCATTCGCAGATAATGCCTTACACAACTGCTTCTCTATCTTCTCTACCACAAATTTTTAGATAAATTAAGGATTAATATTTTTATGAGCGTGCTTTCCTAAAATAGTAGTTATGAAAAATAATTTTTACTATTATATTTTTAATTTTAGCAATCCTATTTTTATTAATATTATATGAATTGATTATTAATTAAATAAGTTTATTATTGAATGTTTTGTGTATCGATAGATGTTTACACTATACATTATTTTGTTTTTGATTCATAAATTAAAAATTGTTGTACGTATTTAGCACTTACTACCTACATTTTGTAATTTTTCTTGAGGGGGGGGGGAATTGCCAGATAGCCACCATTCAAAGTTTTATTTATCGAATTACCTATGAATGAAAAAGTTTGTTAATTTACAAACCGTAATTAACATAGAAAATTGTTGAAATAGCTGGTTGAAGTTCTACGGGGTTCCTGGGCCGAAGGCCTTATCCCCAATTCATGAGAGGTATGAATTCATTAACAAGTGTCCTTCTTTAAAGTTAACAAAAAATTAGATAAAAATGCAGGTCTTTTAGATATATTAAAAAATAATTAAAGGTGAAAACTGTTAAAATACACCAAATAAAGTGCACCTTGTATATAATTTTTTTTAAAGAATATCTGTTAGTATACCTTCATATACGTTCAGTCTTGGGAGTTTTTCGCTTATACATTTCAAGGACGATACTCTTCCAAATTTTTCGATAGCGTTTGATAAACACATTTTCTTCCGATAACTCGTTGAAGTTCGAGGTCATTACTGATTTAGATCCCTTGTTTTCTTTATAAATTGTTCAGGCGAACAGATAATATCTTTAAACAAAAATGTGTGTTACCGTCTACTTTTTATTTATATACAAAATTTAATTTCTTAGTTTTGCAGATACATAAATTGCATATATGTGACTATACAACTCTTACTATGTTATTGTATTATTTTACTGAAATGGTCTGTTTTATTTACGTTCATCTTTGTTAGACCGCACTTAAAAAATATTATGCACACTTCTATCAAATGCATTGATATGCTGCATTAGACCTTTCAACGGTGGGCAAATGCAGCTCTTCTTCCAGTTCATTGCGTCTCACGTTCGTATTTTGTAAATCCATTCATTTGTAATATTGTAAATGGATTATCTCTTTGTTGAAAAGTGACTGGGACACTAAAATTATTAAAAATGATAAGGGAATATCCATTGCACCATAGATTTACTTCAACAATTGAGTTTTGGAAACTCTTACCAGAATTAAATATCCACACTTAAAGAAAGCTACTTTTTGATATAACTTATTGGTGGGGCTCCACGCTACATTTCATGAAATTGAAATATTCACAGTTGACTATCATCTTTTTCTACTCTGCGGATTGATTTGTCAAACTTTAAATGTTTGACTAAAGGTCTTAGTTAAATATTTTACGTTACATCAATACATTTTTATAACTAACTCTATCAGTAGAATTTCAAAACTACTTTGTAAAATTCTTACTTCTAATCATATTGTTTCTGTGTAATTTATGTTACTCTTAAGACTACCATTTTATTTAAGTTAAAAGGAATTTATGTGAATGTACTGTGGTTCTTTATAAGGTATATAAAACCGAACTACTGTTATCTTTGACCGCATGCTTGCCTACCTTTAATGGGGAAAGAGGATAAGGGTTCTATACCAGTTGTTAGTTTTTAAACGCTAAAGCATTTAAGATCGGAAAACATTATTCTGGAGTGTGGTAGTGAACCCTAGAAGTGCCAACTTTACAATTTTGATTTTCTTTAATTTGTTTGTTGGGCCAATAGAGTACTCGGTCTTACGTTGGTTACAGGTTTGGTTACTACGACTTCATCATTTGCTCGCAGTATGTTCATTGTTTTGTATTGGGTTAACTTCCGCTTCTACCATTTAAAGAGTTATTTAATTTTTCTTATTAGTTTTATCGGGATTAGCAGAAAATAACTCCCTCTTCAAGGTTCCCTCGGCAGGTTTGTTCTTCGAGCAGAAGCTATAGATACGGAAGGTGCAGTTCCCCGAAAATAGACCCCATTCCTCCAGCTTGGAGTTATTTTGGCCGGTGTTGCACTCTTGGCAGCGAAC
The DNA here is from genome assembly GCA_032207245.1 of Pardosa pseudoannulata. Lineage (NCBI taxonomy): Eukaryota > Metazoa > Arthropoda > Arachnida > Araneae > Lycosidae > Pardosa > Pardosa pseudoannulata. The sequence continues at coordinate 95,487,195 of CM063510.1, forward strand.
ATATTTGCTTTTGTAGTTCTTGGCAATATAGATGTCTTTCTGAAACTTTGATAGGTTTAACATTGATTGGTATAGTGCAAAGTTCATGTGTGGTTTACAGTTATAAGCAAGCACCTAGAATTAATTTGTGCTTTACTTTAAATCGTAGATGAATAGAACGAGAGCACATATTGTTTAAGATTTGAGAAAGAGTACCAATATTAAGCTAGATCTTTTCTATTAAAGGTCTTACGTTTCAATTAAAAATAACGCAATATTTAGTTTTTACGCTCTTTCTCTTCTCCCCCTTTCTCCCTCTCTTTCTATTGAAACCCCCCTCACTTTTAGACTTTATTGATAAATCATTTATTGTAGATAATTATCAGCTCTGATCAATATTCTTCCAAATTAAATGATCAAAATCTTTAATTTTTTAAGACACTTGTATTTTGATTCCAACATTTGTGATTAGAAAAACCGGTTCAATAAGGTATTGATGACCAAACAGGCCTGTCTTCCTGTAGCGTAGACGACAGACCACTGAGGAAAAAACCCTGCATTGCGAAAAGTTTTTGGGGATACCTAAATTCAAAGGAACTTATTCGACCATTTCTTCAGTCGATATTTGGTATTAGTTGAAAAGTGGAATAAAATATTTCTATAAATAGAATTATATTTTTAACCCATAGGTCGTGATAGAATTTCACACAAATTAGGGTGTTCCAAATTCGGTAATTTTATTTGTTATTTTAGTTTTTCTTAATTAATAATTTAAGTTTTTAGTATAGAACAAATGCAGTTTCTTTTGAATTTCAGTTTTTATTATGAAATCGTGAAATACGCTTGTTGCTGTAAAAGAAAAAGTTGGGAGTTGGGCTGTATCAAAAAATAGTAGAGAAACACAAAATTATTTGTGCATTGGGTAACGAAGTTTGTTGTTTAATAATTAACTTTTATAATTAACATCCCAGACAACTGGCTGTCAACGGTATCAACTATGTGCGATGAGCTAGCTATGTATTTACAGAGTCTTAAATAAGTCGGGGGGGGGAGTAGAAATTAGTTTGTGTGCTCTCAACAATCACCTACGTGTGAATCAAGAATCTCTTTGCAGTTTTCAAATTAGCTTTATGTCGTATTACCTTATATTTGTGTGTTATTGACATTAGATCTGTTTGTTTTTAATTCCATTTTGGACAAGCCAAGTATGTGAGCGAGATACTACATGAATTAAGATGAGCGGTTGCGTCTTTAATTTGACGAGCACATCTGGGGTACTACTTGTTTGCTCAAAGAGGGACCGTGTAATTTAGAAGCAGGAACCGAATAGAAGACCTCCAGGTCTGATACCTGTAGAGGTAGCGTTTGACTTAGAGGACATTAAATCAAGAAACCTATTTTACTTGCCCGAACCGGCATTAATAAACACGGTGAATCTTTGCTGGCTCGAGTCACGAACCCACAACACTACCCTTATCAGCTTGACGCCTTTTCAAACTGAGCTAATGCGTCTCCTATTAGTTGTTATTGATCCAAGGGATTTATTGATAAGCTATTTTATTAATCAGGAAAATATATATACGGTCCATGAAAATCGTAACATTCAAACAACCCAACGGGATTTCGTTACCACAGACCATGATGTAATTAAGTAGAAAATGGGGCGAAATAGCTTTGCCAATATTTCATTTTTTCCCTCTTAGTAAACATGACAGCTTCTGCATTTCTGGTGTCTTAATGTATTACCCGCCAAAAGTTTTTGCTTAAGATCAAACTTATACAAGTTTTATCCTTTTTTTTATGCATGTCAACAGTTTTCAATGTTTTAGTTAATAAAAAAAATATTTGAACTAATGAGCAAATTTACCGTATTTTTCATTTTTTTCCTCCTTTGCTTGGATAAATTCTTCGTCGTGTGTATTTCACCTGTCGTGTGCATTATCTTTAATAATTTTCCGAGCATTTTTGCGGACACGTAACGCAATTTATATGCATTCAGATTTTGTAACATATTCCTCTAATCGAATTCTATTGCCTTTGTTTTTTCCTCATTTCAAAAGAAAGTATGTATTTATGAAAGGATTGAAATTACATTTATAATGAGTTATTTGCTTAAATCCGCATCATAACTACTGTAATTGATTGACAGTGAGATAATCGTAAGTTTGGATTGCATTATCCATTCATTAGCTTTAAAAAATTATTTTCAACTGCTACGAAAAATCATTTCTTGAAGTAAAATATGTCCTGGGATTTTTAATTTTGTAGAATCTTTTTACTTAAGCGCACATAAGTCCTATGTAGGTGTGTATATGTATGTGTGTGTATATGTATATATATACATATACATATATATATATACATATATATATATATATATATATACATATATATGTCTCAGTCTCTCTTTCTCTCTCTCTGTCTGTGGCGCGCGCTTCTTCGCTTTGCCATTCCTAGTTTTAGAAGTCTAGTGGATGGAGTTGAGTTCTACTCTTGCTGCGCCTTGACACACACACACACACACACACACACACATATATATATACATACATATATATATATATATATATATATATATATATATATATATATATATACATACATACATACATGTGTGTGTGTGTCTCTGTGTGCATATATGTACTATGTGTTTCTACCGTGTATGCATTATGCTTTATTCAACAAATGATCTTGCTAAGAATTTTCATTTTCTAGCATGTTAATTATTGTATTAAGAAAGGAGTTCATGTTATAAAAAGAGTTTCCTTCAAACAAGTTTACATTTGTTTCAAATTTTAAAACAATTCTTTTAGTAAATGTTCAAGTACTTTTTACGTATTCGTATAGACACACCATGAAAATAAAATTATCTGGTATCAACCAATTTCCTGCACTCTGATTTAACCAGTAATATTCTATAATTAATATATTTTTAAAATCTCAATTCGTTCTTTAGGAGTAGTTTTAAAAAACCGCAAAATAGTTTCTTTTGTAAACTATTTCTTTCTCCCCCCTCTATTTTTTTCTTTAAGGAAAAAAAAAATCTATATTTAGATGGAGTTTCTGAACCATCGTATTGAAGCTTTCAGGTGAGATCGGAGATTAACTACGGAAAAACGCAAGGAACGTCTTATTGTTTCCCCTCAATCAATATTTACAGTCCCTCATTCCTAATCGGAGAGTAGGATCTAATACAGATAGGAGGTCTGTAGATCTACAATGTAAATACGCTAACTTGAATCGGATCGATCGCGGAATTCTCCCGAAAAACGGTTTTATTAACCGAACTAGTTCATTTCAAATCGATCATTATCTGTCTAGAACTGCCGAGACTTGTTCGAAAACAATTAAAAATATCATTAGCATGTTCCGTTTGCTGTATTTTTTTTTTTATTATTAGTTAGTCTCCAACACAGTATGTTTTATATCAGAAAAGAATGTGCTGATACATGTGTATATTTTTAGTACTTGTAAAGTTGAGCGGTAAAATGTTAAAGATGAGTGTTTCCATATTCTTTAAGTTCCATTTTCAAGTACATCTAAATCTCGAAGAACATGATAATTTTGTTGAATATACAATTGGGTGTATTCGGGAGTAAGGAGATTTCCAAAAGACTGAATTCGAGCAAAATTACAGAATGGGGGTGAAGACAGAAAATTAACCTAGATGTAGCTCTTATAATCAACTTTAAAGTTGGCAGTCGAGTGCTTTTATTTATTTATACTAGAATATAGCCCATCATATGACGGGATGAGTAAAATTTTTAATATTCCAGAATTGTTCAGTACCCCATGAGGCAGGTAACAAATATTTTGTTTTTTGGTTGAGAATTGTCTGGTTCACTCTCAATAATTTATTTAACTTCATACTCTCTAGAGTCTCCCGATCCTGTGAATGCAGTTTAGAATCACATTGAATTCATTTAGTCAAACCGTGTGGTTATGTATAATAAACACACAAAAGAACAAACATCTTAATTTCCAAATATATATAAATTAAAAGTTAGATATTTATTAGTCCGTGAAAGACTCGTAGACTTATATGAAAAGAATTTATTGTTCATACCGGTGATAAAATTTTCATTGCAACAAAAAATAATCGATGATTAAATTTTAAATGATCACATATGTACCTAATCTATTATTTAAGCCAAATATAAAATTTTAAATTATAAATTTTTTTTAATTTTATTTACGTAATATCTAAGTTTAGTGATAAAAGATATTAAAATAGTGTAGACGATATTTAAATAGTTTAAAATATGAAACGATTAAATGAGATGTTTAAAGGAATGGCGTCACAATGCTAGAAAAAATTGTTATTTTTACCCATTTATTAACTGATAAATGGATAAATTTAATTGCTTGCTCTTAACCGGGGGAATATAGGGCTTGAAATAATGGCATTAAACTATCGAAAAGGGGGGGGGGAGGGTTGAATTTCGAACGTTTTAAAGGCGACAGTATTTTTTGCTGTGATATGTAGCATATTTATACAAATTTATTTTAGAATCGGATCGATAGTTTAGGAGAAGATAAACTGTATTCGCTTTGAATGGATGCCTCATCCATTCCAGGTCCAACCGCTTCATAAATTGGAGGACAGACGGACAGATAACTTAGGCTATTATTATATAGGGAATTATTTAGTTAAAACCTGTTTTTTAAATAATTTTTTTTAAATCTTATTAGTGACTTCAAAATGTTTCAGGGACGTGGGTGAGGGTGGGGGGGGGGGAATTCGCTCTCCAAGCCTGAAATTTTGGCTGACTTCCTGTGTGCAAAGTAGCATTAAAAATAATCGTATAAAATATTTTTCCCAATTTTAAAATAAAATTGATAGTGATTTTTGTACACATTTTTTCACTGTTTCTCAAAGCAATAACATTTTATTATCTTAACATTAGTATATCTTTTTTAGCAGATGTGTGCACTCCCGCGGGGAGGGTACGTATTTTTTTCAAAAGATTTGGGGCCTGAAAGACAACCGCTTCCAGTAACCACAGGCTGGAATAAGCAATATTGTATTAATAACATCTTATAATATTAAGATTATATATTTATATATTATATCGAGTATAATGTATGAATAAGTTTTCTTAGAATTATGTTTTCAAATTAACTATGGGCGTTTTAATAGGAAATTTTGTTGTATTTTAAAACGTCAGATTAAGAAGTTTCAGTTGAATAATGTAATTTTTTTTTATTTTATTGAAGGTTTAAAAGTTGAAACGTCTCTTAATACAGGATAATTTGTCTATCAGCCGCACAGGCACATGTAAGAATGGAATGGCGTGAAGTTGAGAGCTTTTAGAATATTGAATTCTTTCAATCTACGGTGAAACAACACCTCAGCGGAACAGCTCGAGACCGAAAACTTAGTTTTTCTGCAATTCGTAATTTTCCGTTTTTAAACTAGACGACAGAATTTAAGACGAAGTGTTTGGACCAACGATTTTAAGTTAATCTTTTATTGAATACTGCCCTGAAACTAAATGAACAAACTTAGCAAAAGGAAATATTGTTCACATTAAGTTTAATTGAGTTTCAAGAACAAAGTTTTGCTTATTTACAATTTTACATTCGAATATATTTGTGTCTTTAGTTATCATTCTGAAGGTAGTTTAAAATTTAAATCTCAGGATGCATGTTAAAAAGCAGATTGATACTGAGAGGACTAAACAGTTTAATTCCAAAATTTATCACGAAAAGATAATTTTGAAGAAACAGAAGAGGCATTCAAATTTTATATGAATGATTTAAAACAAAAGAATTAAACTAATTAACTTCACAATTTGAATTGTGTTTATTGAAATGGCAAAAAGCACCTAAGGACAAAAGACAACAAAATGCTGTTGATGCCATTGTTTAAGTATGATAAAGACCCTCTTCCCGAATACTTATATTTTATTGGGGATTTTAGCAATTCTTCCCGTGAGAGCAGCTACTGCAGAACTTTTCTTTTATACACTTTAAGCGTGTAAAGACATAAGCGTACAAGACGACTTACGTGGTTATCCTTGATGTCAATATATAGGCACCTAATAGACGCTGAGGATGTTATAAATTTTAATTGTATTTATAAGACTATATATTAAAAATATTCGCTATTAGTAACTGCTATAAAATCAGTAGAAATTTTCCTCTCCCTTTTTTATGAATTTGATCGAGAAACGCTTGATCACCTGTTTTAAGACTCATTTTTTAAAGTTATTTACAACCGCTTTTCGACAGCCACTATGCCAGTTTTATTTCCTCCAAGTTAATTTTCGATTCGATTGATTCATAGCCTCTAGAAATACTGATGGTTTTTTGTGGTCTTAAGATCTTTTTTTTCTTTCTCATCGTTGAGTCTATTTTGTCTAACCGGAAAAATGCAGCTCTATCCTCAATGGAGTTACGAATAGCTGACAGCAGATGGAGGACACCAGCATCTTACGGGAGTTTATTACTTGCTTTCATTTACGAAAGTGAAAGTGGGTTGCGTACATATTTTTTTTTTCTTTTCCTCATTTTCGGTGAGTTGGTTAAAACGTCCACTGAATGTTGAACAAACAAGATTTTTTTTTTTTGTTCCAGTGATAAAGAAAATAGTCATTTGATAATGTTTGCCGTGAAGGGAGTAGAAATTGTTTCCGCGTGCGTGCGAATACCTGCTATCATATTACTTACGATTTTTTTTTTATAGATATATTTATCGAGAGTACGTGATTTTTAGCTAAAAGGGGAGAATGTATTTGGGTTTGTGTTTAAAGCAACGTTTCAAAGTGGAGGTCTATAATCAAGAGTTCAAGCCTTCCCTCTTCCTGTGTCAAATGTTTCGTTACCAGCATTGATCTCAGTGATTTATTTATATTTTAATTTTAAATGTTTTGAAGGTATTAATTTCTGCCATCCTTCTAAATAGTCATTTCGCTCTAAGTATCGTATTTTTTCTATTCGAGATGTTATGGATGTGTTTATACAGATCTGATATTTCCTTTTAATTGAGATCCATAAATTTGTCTAGTACTTTGAGGGTGCTGTTGTAATGTGTTATATCATTTTGGTATTTATCATCATTTAATGTCACAAGGTAGTCGATGGAATTAATTAAAAGTTCAATAGAAGTCGAAGGTTTTTCTAGATTTGTTGAACTGTGATTTCAGTTCATAACTTAACCCACATCATATATGATATACACTTGTATATCACATGTGATAGACAATGAACTATACTTTATATTCGAGCTTTTACATATTTTATATCATTGTGTATTACATGTGACACACAAGCGTCTAAAACATTAGATACATATATCTTATGTGATGTACAGAACGGGTAAAGATATATTTTTCTCTTTCTCAAAGCCATTGAAAGTTTTATTTCAGAAAATAAATATATAGGATGTAGATACAAACAGACTCGATGGATAGTTCAATCGTACATGAAACACATTTAGTATCCACCGAAAGGAGTTTTATTTCTGTTATTATTACAAAAATAACTGTATATCTTTCCTATTATGGGTTTTATTATAACTACAAAACCTTTTAGAGAAAATAAAAGCATAATTAATCTTATTTCTTATTTGGGACATGTATTTCTTTACGTTAAATGTATTATTTAAATGTTATCACTTGACTACATATACGCTTCTTCCATTGTAATGTACTCGAGGGGTTTACGCTAAAAAGCTAACCAAAGCAATTAATTGACCACACTCAATTAATTGAAAATTTAAGGGAAAGACAACATTATATGCAACGAATAAATTACAGGTTGATATTTTCACGGTGCTGAATTTTACACTTGGAATTGTTAGATTGCGTCGTCGATTTTTTTTTGCCTCTGATGATAACAAAGTCTGATACTAAGTGATAGAAGACTCGTAAAATCTGAGGCTTGACAGTTTCTATGAATCGTTCCATTTACACGAGGCAGACTTTACTTTGTTTTACTCTCATCATTATTCAGTTAAAATATACCGTGAGTTTATAAAAGTTTCTAGCTCCTTCAGAAAATAAATGATAAAAATAATATAAAACATAGTATACGTAGTTAATTAGCAAGAAGACTAATTAGACTAATAGCAAGCAATTACCTGACAAGATCTATTTTTATACCAAAAAGTAGTTAAATTTATTTTGTCATTCATATTAAAAACGTATTAACTAATAAATAAAGAATCCCTTGTCTTCAAAATAGCTACCTGTCAGATTGATGCTCAAAAGTGGAATGTCCCATTTAGTTACTAGATGAGGTTTAATAGACAATTTACTCTGACACGTGCATCCTCCAATCAAACATTTAAATTCTAAGTTTTAAAAAAAATCTGTTAGAAAGATGTTTTATGGGTAGAATATATAAATCTATTTTACAATGAAAATAAAATTTAACATACTTAGTCTAGAACCTAATTTTTTAAACATTTAACCTTAAAAATGGTTTTAATATTGAGGAAAATATTACGTACAGATATAGACTAAAGGAAACTAGAAATAATATCATTACATTAAATTACCTTAATATTGTTTTGATTTCCTCGTAATAGATTTACTGAAAGTGTCAAAACTTCCTATTTAAAACTTATTGTAAAAAAGTGGTTTGTTACTATTCTCTATTATCATTTAATTCTTTCCCAACTACAACTCTTGTACTTCTGCTCAGAAATGCAAGAGATGATATCGCAAGAGACATCCTTTAATTCTTTCAAAATTAAGCCTCACGATGGAACGGAACGATAGCTTTGGAGGAAATAAAAATGTTTAATATGTTAATTTCTTAAACGGGGAAATTTTTCATTATACATATATTATGAATGAAACTGGGACTACAGAAATAACACTATTTAAGCGAGTTTCACTATATACACGTGCACACATACATGTGTATATAATACACACACACACATACGTGTGTGTGTTATAATTTCACGAATTTTCGTTGAGATTATTTATTAGTATTGCATAAGTAATATTTTTGTTGTTCAGGACCTTTTCTTTTTTTAATTAATATATGAAATAAGAATTATTTTGTTACTTGGCGCTTCTTGTATCTTTTGATTATGTAACAATATTAGTTTTATGATGGAAGAAAGAACAAATAAAAAATACTTTAATTATGAAGAAAAAGTTTTGCTTTTGTTTGGCGACAGATTCTAATTATTTTAGACTGGCAGCAGGTACTAACATTGTTGTTTTACCGAATTTCGTAATTTTGCTATTAGTTGGCCTGTGATGATAGTAAAGTCTGAGACAAAATGAAGGAAGACTCGTAAAATCTGAGGTAATTGAGAGTTAACTATTTGAATCGTAATCGGTACTAACATTGTTGTTTTACCGAATTTCAAAATTTTGCTATTAGTTGGCCTGTGATGATAGTAAAGTCTGAAACAAAATGAAGGAAGACTCGTAAAATCTGAGGCAATTGAGAGTTATCTGAATCGTAATCGGTACTATCATAGTTGTTTTACCGAATTTCAAAATTTTGCTATTAGTTGGCCTGGGATGATAGCAAAGTCTGAATCAAAATGAAGGAAGACTCGTAAAATCTGAGGCAATTGAGAGTTAATTATTTGAATCGTAATCTCTCTCTTGATTTCTCTAAGTGTACGAATTCTATTATATAATTTATTTGCCTTTATTAATTCTCCTCAACCTCTGTAGGTTTATAAATTTGTTTTCATCCCAGGAATGTATAGTTATTTTCGCATATTCTAGTTAAAATATTTACATTTTTGTTTTTTATACCATTTTAATATCCGGCTTGAATGAAAAAAATTGATTTAGGATTATTTCAATTTTTGTTTTTAAATAATACGAAACTTTAATTTCACCTGTTTAAAAGCCTTAAATCTCCCTAATACAACATTTTGATGTTTAAAGTATTATAATATTTTTTAAATTTTCAATTATTAGAACCTTTGTAAATAGGCAGAAACTTTTAATACCGAGAGAAAGTGGCCTACAGAAAACTGGGTGAAACATATTTCTGGCCCTAATCCAGTAAAAGGTTGCCGACCTCTTCTATTTATGAAACTTGTGGTATTCCAGCAACAAAAACATTTTTATCCTAGATGTTTCGGGTTAATGGAAAATATCAATTACATACTCAGCGTAGGTTTTCTTGGCTGCTTACTATTAATCTAGTCAAGATTGGTAGCCACGCCTAAGAAGTTCATTCATAAAGTTTGTGACGTGTTGCCCAAGTACATATTACAAATTTATATTTAACGAGGTGAAAAGCATATCAAATATTTCTGCAATAGGAAAATAGTAAATATATATATTTATTGAAATATATTGCTACAACGGTTATGTTATTAATTTGTATATTTCGACAAATCCAACTAAATAAATAAAAAAAAAAAAAAAACATTTCCTTACTGATTTCCGAAAATGAAAGTCAATCCTAATTACTACTATATTTACACAATATAAAAAGAGGAATAAAAAATTAACTTGGCCCATGTGGGGATCGAACCAACGACTTTTCTCCGTTATAAGCACGACGCTCTAACCGAGATAATGAACCACAGAAGAAATAGATTTTAAAAATTTTGGTCTTCCAATGACTATTATAGACATAAAGTCATTGGGCAGGTGTTTCGTAACCTTTAAATCCCCCCGAAGATGATACAAAATAGCATGGATAGTAATAATAACAGTAGCAAATTAGATTTAATAACTACTCAAATTGTTAACTTATTAACTTAAGAAATAGTATGTAAAGAGGTAATGACGATACCGAATTTATCAACGCGCTTATCTGTGAGGTTTGCCAAAATATACAGAACCCTGCTGATTAGATAAGACAAATTGTCAGGGGAAAAAATTACCAATTTAGAAATAAATAAAATAAATAATGAACTAAGTCGAATTTTGAAAAAGAGACTTCGTAAAGTTTTACACAAGTTTACATGAGTGTTATTTGGAACCAAATTTTATGCCTCTAGGTTTTACCGTTTGCACTTATTCGTATTTACATATATCTACACAAAGCATGTTGTGTATTAAATATAGACAGTTTTTAAAGAATAGTCTTATTAACAATGTTTCTCTAATATAAACGTATACCTCTAAAGAATTTTCATATGCTTCAGTAGTCTGACTAGGAGTGCAGGGGCGTTCGCAAGTTGTGTGTTTAGGGGTTTAAACACCCCCCTTGATCTCAGACAAACTGGCAAAAATAAAAATTTTAGTAGAATTTATGCGGGCTGTTATTTTTTATAATTATGAATCCCCCTTGAAAAAATTCTGCCTACGCCACTATAGGAGTGACTATATCACACCTTGCCTTGTAAAATTTTGCAGTTCGCTGCAATTACTTTCGGAACTCACGGAATTTATAGTTGAAACAAATGCTGCCCTAATATTATAGTCAATATGTTTTTCGATGGTTTTGTTGATTACTGTTATAAGTATGTATATTCATAAATGTTTTAAAAGTTCAGTTGTTAATTTGTGAGTAGAAATCAATAATAATCATAATAAGGATGTACTCTGTTAAATAGCCGAATGATAGGGCGTGCTCTTCGGAACTGGAGTTTGCGGGTTTGAATCCCGCTGCGGGCGGCGATGTTCGTAGCCGTCTGGAATCGGCCTAAGCAGTCGGTCCTGGTCTCATTCGCTGTCGTATACAAAACAGTAGACTGTTTTAAATGTATTGCGGCATTGCGTGTGTGCGCCATACAGTCAACTGGAATAAAAGGATTTTCCGATGTAGCCCCCAAATTCTTTTGAGTTGGTCACGTCGGTTTAAGACAATGTGCAATATAGAGTATTCAAATTATATTCCAAGGCTTTTTATAATTGTTGAGTACTGAAACTGAAAACATTTGGTTTATTGAGAAGGTGAGTGTGACAAGTATCTTAGGATGAATATCAAAAGTATTGAAGAAACAATAGCCAATGTATCGGATTGAAAATTTTCAAAACTGCTGTTTGATTTTCGCATAAAAACTGCGTACGATAGCTTATTTTCTAATCTATGTCCCGTCTACGATATGTGGGAGAGAAATTTGTGTTATCTCTTTTAAACAAGCATTTGTTCATACGTAAGGCTTCCGTGCCGTATATGTCGTAGTAGTGTTTACATTTATTCATTGTTGATTCTTTTTACGTTGTTGTATTGGAATCATTGTAAGCCATAAAAAAGGAACAACACTTTCATCTTAAGCCGAAATAATAAATCAACTTTTCTGTTTTTTATAAGTAGTTGGTTCAAAAAAATATTTTCTGGTAGCTGAAAGTTATTCGTTCAGATATTTTTATGGTTAATCTCCAATTCTTAAATTAAATTCGCATATTTTGCTGTTATTATATTAAGCCTATGATGATAGCAAAGTCTGAAACAGTATGAAGGAAGACTCGTAAAATCTGAGGCAATTGAGAGTAAACCGTTCCAATAATATCGCTCTTCTCGAATTTGTTTAGAGATTTTTTACGCATAACTTCAATATTTGTCGTTGCTTAACATTTAATGTTTTTAATAAGAAATAATTGATCGCGTAGGTAGTGCTGCTTGTTTAAATAATGTGACAAACTGGTTTTGTATTAATTTTAATTTTTTGTCGTACTCTTTGTACTATGCCTTTCACAGACAAGTAGACATTTATACAGTCACCATTTTTTTGCTCTTCAGATCATTGTTATAAATAATATTCAATTTTATCTATATAAAATTAAAAGCAAAATTTTGTTTTACTTAATACAACTTTGTTGAATACCGTTTTACTTTTTTTCTTGAAGGTCTGGAAGATGCACGAATCTAAATTTTTAGTTATGCTTGCAATATGCTTATATCGTTTGTTACTTTTAGTGAAAGTAATTTTAGAATTGATAAAATTCTAGTCAATTATTTTATTATTCCTGATTATGTAATATGTTCTTTATTTCAATTAAGATTTTTTTTTTTCAGAAATCATTAAGGTTTTCTTAAGTATTTTCTGAGGGATTTTTAATTCACTGAATAAGTAATTAACATCGGTATATATTTTGCTGTAATGAGTATTAGCCCAGGGTTAGATGAAACTACTTTGGAGTCTTACCGGGAAAGAAGAGCAATTAAGAGCAAATTTAAAATATTGCGAATTTATTTATTTTATTAATGTGCAAGTACTAATAATTTATGCTAATAGCTAAAACTTTTTTTTTCGAAAGATGGTTTATTTTAACTCGGGTAAAAAATTTGCCAGAAATTTATCAACCGTGCTCTTCAGCACTACAGTGGACATTATTAAACGGCTCCGTGGAAAAGAGACTAGAAAAGGCTTTGTTAAAGCTATTAATGTCTTTATACCTTTTTTTTGGGGGGGGGGGGACAAATCTGTCATTTTAGGTTTGCTCTTATTAAAATTTGATGTATTAATAGAACACTCTGACTTCAGTTTTTTTTCTTCTGAAGTAGAAGCGGGATAAAGATGGGAAGTGGTAAGGGAAAGCTGCCAGAGATATTTATTTTTCATAATTTTAGTGTTAAATGGTTTGGGTGTTTGAGATAATGTTTTGTGCATCTCCCCAGTTGTTCTCTCGCAGAGCACATGAACTTTAACCTTTAGTATAGAACAACATTTGCGTACTCAGCAGTGAAGAAAACTTAAAACATCTTCCTTACCTCTCATTTAAATTTAACTACTAACTGTACTTGCGTCAGTATATCAGTGTCTTGCATCGTTGCCAACTTGCGTTGCCATTGGAATCTTCGTTCTTTCGCCTCTGGACTTTGTTGGAACCAACTTGTCTCCCAGGTGTTTCTCACTTTACTCTCTGACAGCCGACTTTTGTTCTTGTTGCCTTACGCAACGTTACACAATAGATGGTGGAATTAAAATCCGATCTTTTTTCACAGCCCGCTTCCACGAAAATCATGAATGGACTTGCCCTTGGATAGTTGCCGAACAAGGTTGAGTATAATTTCCAGGATTCCTAATGAACATTTTTTCTGCCAAGTAAATGGCAGTGAATCTGACATCTGTATTAATTGTTGTTGACTAGTAAGGGGAGGAGGGGGGGAAGTCATGACTGCTAGTGTAAATTTAGATTAAAGACACTTTCATTAACTAGCCAAAGTTTTAGTTTCCTCAACCCTTCTAGGATAGAGATGTTTAGCAACACTTGAGTTTTTCTAAAATAGCTTGTTTTTATTTCTTTGCTTTGAATACCATTTGTGTATCTGAGTAATTAGAAGGATTGTTTATGAATTTTTTTAAGCGTGTTTTCTGTTTTACAATTAATTTCATGTAAAATATTTATTTTCCACACGAATGAGTACTTGTTTTTAAATGAATAGTTTTATTTAACCCCGCCCTAATGGGACTCAAGTTCCGTTGGACATCCTTTCGGCTTCTATACGATATTCTGAATATCCAAATTTTTAGCTACCTTTCCTTTGCTTTGTTTTCAGTAATATCATTGTGTTGAAAATTGTATAATCAAAATTTTCCTTGTTATGCACATGTTTGCATACTATTAGTAACTGTCATTTATCTTATCGCTAATCTGTTGTTATCTAATGCTGCGATAAAACTGATTCCCTTGTTGTCTGTAACTACTGACTCTAGTAATTACTCAGCATCCTTACCCTGGTGCCTTCAATTCACGCCTTCATGTTGTACACTCACGTGGCAAGAACATAAACTATTGAATGAGTTGAGGAAGGATAGCAGGTTTTCAAAAAGACTTAATTCAAAACGATGAGTATCTTTGTAACTAATGGCTCTTTATCACTGTTCTCCGCCAGATAATTGTGATAATTGTTTCAAGTTATAAAAATAGTTGCCTCAGTGCCTCCTTAATAGCCGCCTTAGTCTTGTACCTAGCCACAGAAGTGGCTAGGTACAAGAGACATGACTTGCATTATTGAGATCATATATACTCGTAGGAAATTGTTATGTAAACATTTAAAGCCTCACAAAAGTGCCATTATATGGGATCTACATCAGTCTGAACTGGATGATGATTTTCCCACTTCTTTGTACGAGGCACGATTTTTAATATACTATATGTAAATGTATATATTTAGATGTGTTGATTTTTAATCAATTAGTATTTTAATCAAATTTAACCCTGTCTCGATTACATTCTGTTATAGTATTTAATTAATTTCATGGAAACAAATATACGTTCGAGCGAATAAAAATTAGATGCCCAAATAAAAGCTACGTGGAAAGTTGAATCTTTTATCAATAAAATTAACTAATTTTAGTAAATGGGTGAAAATCTAATAGGCATATGAATAGGTCATTTTAGTTGGTTAAATTTCTTTTTAATAATTTACTTATATTCTAATAAGAAATTAGATTTCAAACTAACCAATATTAACTGGAAAAAAAGAATTTCACAGTTTTGTGAAAATGCCGAGGAAGAAATTATAAATTAGTATATGACAATTTTACACCACAGTATAAGATATGTTTTGCAAAGGTGAAAAGTATCTTGTGAGTAGGTTACATATTCCTTTCAAATTTCTGAAGTGTAAATGTTCTAAAAATGTAGTTCCAAATGTAATAAAATCAGCTCTACAGTTTTATTGAAGGGTCGTGTTCAGGACAATGGTTGCTGTTTCTTCTAGGTATATTTGTTATATTGAAATATAAAAATGAAAGTATCACAAGTGTACGAATTTAACGACTTTATACCGTTGATCTGAAATACAAGTAATTAGAAATTCATTGATTTCATTCTTAGACTGCAGCGTTATACTAAGTTTCGTATTATGCCGCCGTATGGTATTTAGTATATTTTCGATTTAAGCTTAAAGCATTGCTCACTCACTACGGAAAAGTCTTGCATCGTGTGTGGAGACATGCAATTAATTCATTGAGGAAGTTACTCTCCTTTAGAAGCATTAAATTAATAAACTGATTTAATTTATACAATTTATAAGGTGCAAGTCAGCATTCTGACAGTGGCTGTAGAATTACGAGAACTTCCCTCTCTATGATATATGGTTATTTGTTTCATTGTAGGTGGTTTCTTTTTCAATCTTTGAGTGAGCTTATATGTAATGGATTAAATTATGATGTTTCCTTTTTAAGGGAGCACATTGAAAAATTCTTGGAATTATTTACTTTCGTCCGGGAATAAAGTGTAGGATCCCCCAGCAAAACCGTCCGTCATAAAAGTGAAAGGTCTCTATTACTTATTCATGTTTTCCTTCAGATTCCGAGATTTTCTTTCAGAGATTCCGAGACTCGATCGCGAGCTACTGGTAGTTGGGCGGGGGGAGATTTTAATTGATCGCAGTCTCACTCTCAGGTTGGCTAACCTAAAAGGATGATTTGTCTTTAAAATCTCTTATAATAATTTAAATTTATTTTTCTACTGGCTCTAAAAATATTTAGCCTCTTGTTCCGAAAGAAAAATATCCAATTTTGGTTCAGTTTAATTTAAAAGCGAAGGTAATGTTCAGGTCAACATATCTCGGAGGTATCTTTAACAATATGAACATTTTTAAAATCAGGCACAGAAATAAATTAATGGATGAACGTGTGGAAGTGTATTCGAATGACAGCAGTTATATATTCTCCCAACATTAAAAATTATGTTGATGGCCAAAACGTTTAATTACACGTACACTTAATATCTTATATACAGCTTTACTGCAATTTATTTTTAATTTACTAGAAATGCATTGGCAATAAACAAATGTAGGATTTGAGAGAAGGAGTTCTCTAAGATCCCCCCCCCCTGTATCCCTCACTTTTTTCTTTCTCTCTCCTTCCTATAATTTATTTATTCTATTATTTCTTTTATCTTCTATTCCCTCACACTTCTTCAATCTCGCCGAATGGGTAGGGCGCTGCTCTTCGTACCTGGGTTCATGGGTTTGAGTCCCGCTAAAAGCATGGATATTTGTAGCAGTTCGTAATCAGCTTTAAGCTCTTATGTCTTGGTCAAATTAGCTCTCCTGTAGCAAAACAGTAAGTAGGTCATTACGCTACGAACAAAATCTCCATCATTCCCTCTCCCTCTCACTTCCATTCTCACACAATATCTATCTCATTTACCTCCCTCTCATAACTTCCTTATTTTTCTTACTGTCCACTTTTCACTCCATCCCCTTTTGACACAGTAATTCACAGTAGGGATTTAAAACAACTGTTCAATTGCTCAACTTCATAACTTTGGCGATTCTTGTCCTACATTTATTTATCAGTGAAGGAGGAGGGGGTAAGCCCACTGTTTTTTTATTACAGCGTGAACGCTTTTTCTTAAAAAATATTCTTCTCTCCAGGTTCTCTAATTGTACGGTTATTTTTATGCTGTGAATCCTTCTTTGTGTTGGTTTTTTAATTGGCATGTTTTAGTAGACATGTCTGCTGTATCTGTATCATTCTTATACTGTCTTCTCTGCTGTCTCTAGATATAGTTTGAATTATTGGAAGAATCAAATGTCCCTATATCATGATTTGTGGCTGCCTTTAAAATGTGTTTTTTCTGATTTCACATTTCACTCTGTCGAATTTAGAGATATTGGGGTGTCTCCTGGACAGTAACTAAGGCATCTTACTTATTAGTTACACATAGTGAAAATTTTCATCAAGAGCTCCAGCTGAAGAACAAAATTACATGTTGTGTTACTAAGATAATTTAATATTGTTTACTGTTTTCCTACGTTGTGTTCATAAGTTGAGTGTGAGGCATGATTAACGTGACTAGACGTCCCGTTTTGAACGAGACTGTCCCTTTTTACAATTACGAGTCCCGGTGTGCCCGAAATGGACTGTGGGACGCGAAAATTTGAGTAGCAGACGGTCGGCCACCGCCCTGCTTTTCTATCGTAATTGAATATATTTTATATTTGCATGTTACAAATGCTCCAGTAGAAAGAGTATTTTCTATATTCAACAAATTGTGGTCATCTGGGAAAACCCAGTTGTAAACTTCAGTTAAGGCGATGTGGATAATTAAGGTGGAAAAAAAAACGAACGTGTCAAGAGTTTCATTTTTACTTGAAAATTGTCACCAGCTATATAAACAAATTTGTTCTTCTGATAAATATAAATAAAACTAAACATTTTGGGTACCTATATTTTGTGATTCGTAACTTTTAAGCCAACTAAGTTTTCTGAATCAATAACTTTTAAAAAGTTTTGTTCTTTTCATTGACTACCTATGATTTGACTTAAATAAACCAATGCCCCGTTTTAAGTAAAAAAATAAATGATTACGTTAGGCATGATGAACGCAAGAATGTCATGTATATACTTGTATCAATACCATTTTAAATTTCTATTTCTCCTTTTTTACTTTATTGATCACTAATTTTGGATAGCGTGTGTGTATATGTATATATATGTATGTATATATATATATATATATATATATATATATATATATATATATATACACACATTTTACATACATAATTTTTTTTACAAGGTACAATACAAAATATATTCTCAAAAATTTTTCTTATAAAGCTGTTAAATATTAATTTTACCCAGATCAATCAAAATACATATTTTAAACAAATTTTTCAGAATATTTGGTAAAAAAAAAGTGGTACAACATGTAAAAAATAAATGAAATAAGCGTTTATCTTGCGTGCAAAACCATACCACTTTTTTTCTTTTTTTAAAAAAAGTGTTTTGCATTTTATAATGTATAAATGCGTTCACAGCTTTAAAAGGTTGATTAATGATAGAACAAGCTGTTAAAATATCACAGAGAATCTGAAGTTCAAATCCATTCTTGGCTGCGATTCAGTTTTTAAGACTTCTTAGCTTTAATTGGATCTTGGGATCTTTTAGAGGGAGAGAGTTGGGACTTATTAACGTTTAAATGATATTACAATATGATAATCCGTTTTTTTTTTCCCTGAGGTTCCTAATGTACCATTTAATTAAAATGATTTGTAGTTGTTAAATTAACCAAAGTAACACTGAAGTAAAATCTGCTTTAAGAGAAAAATGTGTTTGGTTTCGTCCGAAACATTACTATTAGATCAAGTTGATAGTTTTTCAAGTTAATATCTAAATCTTAACAGCTTAACACGGCAAAATATTTTTACTTAAAATAATAAGGTAAAAAAGGCTCGAACTTTTATTTCATTTGAACTGTGCATTTTATTTTCATATCAGGTTGAATAATCTGAGTGAATGTGGAACAGTCACAGCCCAAACTGTGAAAAGTCTGGTTTAGAAATATTAAATTGCGCCTTTATGACGATAATAATTCAATGCATGAAAAGTTTATTTTAGAATAGAAATGTCAAGTTAGAGAATATAAACACATTCACACCAGTGGAGCCCGCTTAAGAAGTTTTCCATGGGACCAGACATTGAAACTTCTTAAACAGAAAACCTGGAAAAATTGGTTAAGAAATTATTGCAATCTAAATTTTAATATAGTAGATATAGAGTCCTATTTTACGATTAAAAAATTTAATAATTTAATCTAGATTGCACATTTTTAAAACAACTAAAATATTACACTTAACCAAGAATAATTCAATTTATTATAACCGGAATTTGCAAATTAAAGGTTTAACTTTTAATTCCTTACAGCATAAAAGACAAAACTTCCAAATTTCTAACGTTTGTTAATTGTTGAATGCCTTTTCTTGCTATTCTCTATTATCATTCAATTCACCTAAAAATATATCTTTTGTATCTCTGTTCTGTAAAATATAAGTAAACATCTCAATGAAATGATAAAAGAGGGTTTTAGGGAAATAAAGCTTCCTAAACGGGAAAATGTTTAAATCTGCTTATATTGAGAAATATATAATAGTAACTTTCCACATTGTATACATTCGTACACACACACACACACACACTCACACACACATATTTGATGGCATGGATGTTCAGAGTCGGCTTTAACCTTTTGGTGACATTTGATTTATGTTTCGACCAAGACGAGAAAGTCTCAAAAGTACGGGCTTGGTTGAAAGATGCGCCAAGGACCTATTTCCCCACTGGCCACTAGCTGTTATACGGGTGAGTCAGAGCCATCCTTATCAATCCGATAGATAAGTTTAATTTTCATCCAAATGTGATAATACTTTTTATTTCTTTCCTCCAACTTAATGTTGTACAAAGTGGTAATATCAAATATGTTGCTCACAAGGGTTTAAGTCTCAATCTAAGTGTCTCGTCTTTATCTAAGGGAATATGAAGAAATATCTCGCCTTGTAAAGGTTAATCAGTAGGTTCCGGTCTCATTAGCCCTTGTGAGCAAACCAGTAGGCCGCAGCGCTCCAAATCAAACCATCCATCCAAAAAGCTCTGAATTTTTAAAAGTAATTGATCTATTTAAAAAATGAAACTGTCTGTCAATAACGTTCAACCAAAAATAATAGTTACACATGTCTGTTGATAATGTTTAAATTATATTTATTTGTGTAGCTCTTACAAAGGTATAAAATTGATGAGTGTATTTGACCGAATAAATTCCTGATAATAGAAAAATATATTTTTAACTGTGTTTTCAAATATATTTAACTGAAAATATTACTTATTTTCATTTTACGGCATTCTGAAAAATCTAACATTGACTCAATTCAAATCGCATAATACGTAAGTGTATTTAATAATGTTACATAAAGTTCATCAGTATTTTGACCAATTATGTAATGATTAAAATGTTTATTTTGATCCTCAAAGAATTGTTTCAAGACTTCTTTATTCGGAAAATGGGCAAATAGGCACTACCTATCGACACCAGAGTCGATGGGTTCAATTCCCACTGCTGATATGCATTTTCGTAGCTGTTCGGAATCTCTGTTAAATTAACCCTCTTGTAACAAACAATTTCCCTTAGAGAGCCCAGATCATTGGATGTCATGAGAACGTTATATCTTCTTCTTAAATTGGACCTCTTTCTTCAACCTTTGTTACTAATAATATTGCATAAATTGATACTAACACAAATTTAATTTCTTTCGTGAAAATGAATTTCCAGAACTATATTTATTTATGAGAAATTTGAAGGATCATTAAATGAAAGAAATAGATAGCATTAAATGTAATCTTTCACGTAGCACATTTTACTGGATAAAGGAAATGGCGTGCTCTTTTCTTTTTAAGAAAGTAGCTTTTTTTTTAATAAGTACTTTCATTAATTTGTAATGTAAGTAAGTCGTTTTCAATAGGTTAGTTGTTGGGTTGGGATGAGAGCGCTATGGTCTACTTTTTGTTACAAGAAGGCTAACGTATTAGTAGGAATGAAAAATTCTCTTTAAAATGTTTTTTATAATTATTCACTGCCTTTCTGAGTCGGAGTCAGTTGGTTCAAATTCCACTGCTGGCATGGATGTTCTTCGCTGTTTTGAATATCTTAAGCAGAGATTCCACTTTTAATAATACTTGTGTAGAAAAAAAATAAACTTTACTACTTCATTTTTTATTTGGATGGACCCCTACGGTCAACTGTTTGCTACACGACTGTCACCTCTCAAAATTTCCTATTTTCCTCATTTGGCTCCCCAGTTTCCCGTCTCAAGATACAACGAGCTGAATTATTTTCTTTTGGCTCCTCTTTCGGTCCGCGTGGTTTGCACTACTCTCATTTGATTCCTGCGTCAACAGGTCCGCTAAGAATCCAGTATTCTTCCAAATTCTCTCTTCAGTGCCTCTCACTGCGTTCACACGCAGATGGCGCCTGCGGCGCAACGGGCTCACTCCGGGTATTTCAAGGGGGGCCTGCTCAGTGGGGTCGCGCAATACTCGCGATCTGCCCACCACCATTGGGAGATGCCTGAGGGCCTCACCGCCATATGATCCCGGTTCGAGGCTCCATTGCTGCACGAGAGTTAATTAGACATAGTTTTACTGCTTAATCCTAGTCCGCTATCCTCTTCTATGTACTGTTGTTAGATCTGAAAGAAAAAAATATTTTATTTTTGTATTATTTTGTATTTTTAACTTTTAACAGTTTATTTCTTTCTTTATTTTTATTACAAAATTTCTCCGAGGTCTATGGCTATCGATCTAGGATTAAATCCGATTCCATACGGCTGCGATTATCTATGTCTGTAGTTTGATTGCGTAACACTTTGAACCAAACAAACTTTTAATTTCTGATTCACCAATCGATTTCAAGCGTCGGATTTACTTTATGAAGGGATAAATATGTATATATTTAATTGAAAGATATTTAAAATCTCGAACTCTTAAATTCTAAAATCGTTATTATTATTATGTTAAGTTTTGGCATTATTCATATATCCAATCGTTTATTTCCGTCTAAAATACTCATATCTACGCGATTCATGCTGAAGTAATTGATTCTGATCATGGTTTTCAAAATGGCTAAGGCTTCTTTCGATTTTGAATGTAGTGGTTGCGTGTACTGTATTGAATGAAATAAACAAAAAGCGAGTTATGACCGATGCATAGTCACGATTTCTCTTCATCACCAGCAGTTTTATGCTTTTTATACTCTGTGGTTGTGTTCTATTACAGTTTGTTCTTTGGCATAGTTATTTCTTCATTCCGAATCAAAAAATTTAGCATTCATTTTTATTTAACCATAAACAGCGCAAATTTTATCTTTAATCTAACATATTTTACATGTATTTATGTTTATTGTGTTTGAGGAAAAAAAATATCAGCGAAATATTCTAAATACACCTCCTTTCTGATCTTGAATTACAGGTATTATTAAATGATTAAATTATTACTTGTAGCGTTAGGTTCTTATATTAGTTTCAAAGAATATTCCTTGCTGATAAATTTTTTATTTTCTTATTCGTTGGATGCTCACTTTTCTTGTCATTAAAAATTACTCCACTCCACTGCACTAACATCTGCTCTTACATTCTTTTACCTTTTTTATAAAATTTTCTTCCACTGTCGCAATTTTTAGACGGCTTGTCTGTGATGCTGTTCCTGGCGGATACTTTTTATTTTATGGCTTCTTGCCAAGTTTCCAAGACGTTTAGCGTACAAGTTAAGCATGTTCAGGTATTCACATATTGGTAGTTAAAGTGGATTGTTAGCATTTTTTCTCTATTCACATAAAACAATATCTGAAGTCATAAATTCGTTTTTAAATTGGGCGCGTTTTGCTAAATTTGCTTTTGTGTTCTGCATCATGCATATTTGCATTGCATTTGATTGCAATTTAAATATTTTACTTTGACTTGTTCAGTCCCTTTAAAATTAACAATATATGCATTAAAAATAGTTTAATCATTTTTGATATTTTGTTTCCCTAGTTAGACTTTAAACTTCATCATTTTTTAAAATTTTTAATTTTGGATTTAAAAAAGTTGGAAGATTTATTTTTTACGTAGCTTTTTGGTTTCACTCTCTTGGATTTTTTTTAATGTCCTATATTCACCCAATGTTTGGAAGACATTAGTAGGATCGTTTTAATTTCTCTACTGTTATGTACAAGATCATTCAAAGTATCCAAGCGTCATTCACGAATTCCTGTATTTCTCTTGAATTTCCTTCTGTATTATATTTTCTTATATTCTTTCTTATATTTCTTTTATTTTTTTATATCTTCCTTATTTCCTTATATTCTTATTTTCTATGCGATCTCTCGTTGTCACATGACTAGCGTTCTGGATACAGGGTTCCCACGGTCCTTAAAAGACCTTAAGAACTCCTTAATTTTAGCTTTCATTTTTAAGAGCCCTTAAAACTATTTAATTTTTGTCAAAGGTCCTTAAAAACTCCTTAATTTTTAAATTGGAACGTGATCAATTTCTCCATCCGCAAGATCATGTGATTTTCTATCAGTTTTCTTATGACAGTTTTTCTTAGTTACTTACACAAATAAGCTTTCATATACTGAAAAGGTTTAAAGTCTAAAGTCAGCTGCTTTTTCCTATTAGCTAACAGTCATGCAGATTTTAATTAAATGAAGCATGGATGATGGGGGTTAGTCGATATTTCAGTTATGGAAGTCCCTTTTCCTTGCGTTCAATGTAATAGGAAATTCAAACTTTCTTCTTCCCCAGGCAACGTCGGGTATAATCATCTAGTATATATATATATATATATATATATATATATATATATATATATATATATATATATATATATATATATAATGACGGATATGTCAGTCATTTTTTAAACCATCAGAAAGTACTGTTTATAATGTTTTTATTCACAATCTATTTTTAGTTTGATCACCCCAAAAAGATGTGCGTTTTTCAAAATTAGTTTTTGTCATATAGATTTATTTATCTTATATTAATTTTTAGGTATTTTTAAAAACTTAATTCTGAAATATTGTCTGGCATTTATTGAACATGCTTTGTGTGGGTTATAATCATTAAAATACGTTTCTCAGGAAATTGGGTTTATGTCGTGTATTTCACGTAGGTCCTTATAAAAAGTTATTTTAGTCCTTAGAAATCCTTAATTTTTGTTCTGGAAAAAGAGTGGGAACCCTGGGATAAAACTTCATTGTCGTTTAGATTTTTTTTTTTTTTTTTTTTTTACCAGGGTTGGGTTTTAGCGGGCAAAAAATAATTTTGGGGACAGTGGCAAATAGTGAGGGGAAAACCAGGCCAAAGTTAAAAGTAATGTAAGAAAAAAAATGGGGGGGGGGGGGAAACTGAATAAAACTAAAATTTTCACTGTAGATTTTGATTTTATATAATTTTTTATTTATACTGCAGACTCAGTTTTATTAAAAATTTCTAAAAATGTTTAAATTAAAAAATAATTAATTTGTAAAGGGTAATTTAGTCATAGAAACACAATTACGATGTAGAATTTTTATATTAATTTAAAAGAATAGATGTCTGTTTTAGAGTAAAATCTGCTACATTACTAGCATTTTTCAACACTGCATAGAAAAATAAATGCTATGAGAGAGCGACTTTTTCTAGTTAAAGTTTTGATATGCATCTTACTGACCAACTTTAAAATACACTTAATAAATGTAGTAAAATTTTATAAAGTTCTAGAAAAAAAAAAAGGCTATTTTATCTCTCAATAAATAACAGCTGCAAGTTTAAATTACGATAAGCATATCAGCAATGTGGATTATGTTCACTGGCTAAAAAATTTATTTATTATTAATAATGATTTCTGATATAAGTAGTACTCTTTTTCTTTTGTCAGAAAATGTGCTATAATTTAGTAGAGGATTTTCAAGTTATATTTTTAAACTCTTTTAGGAGATAAATATTATTTGATTTAAAAAAAGTTGAAGCAGTTATTTTCTCAATATATCAGACAAAAAGAGGAAAAAATATAATAAATTGTCCATATCGAGTTCAAATGTTTTTTATAGCTGTAAAAATGTGTGTTAAAAGATCCTAATTTTTTGGTCAACATATATTACTTTTTAAGCAAAAAAATCTCACTTTTTTTAGCAAACAAATCCACTTGTACCTTTGAGATAGTGTGTCAGCTTTGAACGGGAAGGGGGAAGCCAACCGCTCTTAAATTATATGAAATAAGTTTATTCTAATTCTATCAATAATTCCTTAAACATATTTGTAGCTTGACATTAAAAACTGGATGATTTACAAGTAATGTAGACCGTGCTTTTGTTTTGCAGAAGAAATAACAGAATCAATTAAAAATATAAAACCTTTTAAGACTAGATATCAGTCTTTTTATTTATTCCAAACACTCCTCGTTCTGCTTGTCACGTTTTTCGGACATATGCTTTTCCAGAAGACTTTATCTCGGGTAAAATCCCTCTTTGCAAATACTCCATTTTTAACTCCACTTGCGTGTAAGTACATGTGTTCGAGAATATCCGAAGCATTATCGAATAAAACTGATTTTGAATTATCCACGCCGAATTTGGAAAACAATTAATTGTCAAACGAAATACACCACTACCGAGGCAAGCTTGCTTTCCTAAATAGCAAACTATTTTTTCTTGACATGTGATTAAGGACCAATCACACAAATGTCGTTTACGTGTGTTAAATTTTGTTTGTCATATAAGTTATATCTGTTTCGTTTAAGATTCAAAGTATCAATTTCATGTATTAGTATTTTATATGTGTTTAAGGATAAAATATTTACTATCTTTGATGAGTTAAGAATAATAGCTCTTTTTGGTCAACAAGTTTTTTTAATTTTAAAAGAGTTGGTAATGACTGTTATTCGAACGTAATAGCGTAAATGTTCACCAGTTAATTTGTTTTGTTACTTGATGTTTATAATTTCATGCTAGAAAAAGAAACCTCACACAGTTATGTTGGGCTGAACATGCCTTCTTTAGGAACAAGATATCAAATATTTTATGAGTTTGAAGAAAGCGATTTTAAAGATAAATCATAACTCTAAGCAAGGCAAACCGAGATGTGCGATCGACGGGATTTTTCCCGCAATCGACAGTTTGGTAATATCTGATCTATTTTTTTTTTCTTTTAAGGAAGCACTTTGAAATTTAACAGTAACATTGCCAGTTGAAAAATGTGAAATGTACACAGTGAAACCTTCATCTATCATTTTCGCATTAATCGTTGGAGTATTCATTTGGTTGCGAATTTATTTCCGTAGATTTATTTTTCTCGTATGCTTCGTTCCGGGACTATTTGTTTTCCGGTATGTATCGTTAAAAATGTGCGGTCTTTGCTCTTCGTAATCCTGGAAGTATCGTTTCCATAGGCAGAACTAAATTTTGTATTGTTAAAAATGTTTAAAGTTCGGATTATTATTTTTTAAATTATGGTTATAAATTATGGTGATCTAAGAAAGACATAAGTCATGGGTTCTTTTTTTGGACGGTCCCGATTTGGGTGATAATAGACATTAGACTTCGCTGGAGTGCTCGATAACAACTTAATAGTTAGACTATCTCTAACTATAAATATAAAGAGCACAAAGTGTTGGCAATATTAAAATCATGTATATACACGCACATTGACTGTAATAGTAGTATACTTGCAAAAGAAGAGACGATAGAATGGTAATTCTTTGCAGTCAGGTGATCCATTTGCACATAGTAGGTTTCATTTGCAAAATATAGTTTTTAAGTAATAGTGCCATTCTGAATATAATTAATGTTTTATAAAATGTTGTGTATTTCTAATTAGTACTGTAAACAGTTTATTATAAATAATTATATATTTATAGCCACATTTTACAGAAGTTTTCCATCCATTTCTTGGATATGTCGATTTCTTGCATTCATTGTTTCCAATAACCGTCCACTCTATTGTAAATATGAAACTATATATATATATATATATATATATATATATATATATATATATATATATATATATATATATGTAGAGAGAGAGAGAGAGAGAGATTAATAAATTGACAACGAAAATTAAAGTTGTACGCAGGATTCCATCTACATTTGTGTTATTAGATAACACTGACTTTAGCAGTCATCAATTTTTTTCTTTCTAGTTTCATTCCGTTAGATATCATAGATGCCGCATAATTATTAATGTAGCACATTATCTATAACTCTAGTTAGTTATTTCTTAGATTTCACCCTTAAACCCGTTGTTCTGTTCGGCACTATTAAAGTCAGTTAATTCGAAGGTTAGCCACATAATTGTGACTTTTTTAACACAATGTTAGTATATCACTTCCCTGTGTGCACAAAATGGAATAAGCAGATAAGGCAACAATAAGCTGGCATTATAAATTATGTATATATTTAAATATCTCATTTGTCAAAATAAACTGTACTTTTTTAAAAAGTTTTTTCCATTATATAGGCTTGCAATTCCGTTACTTTTCTCACCTTTAGTCACTTTTTTTTTACAATTGATCACTTTTAGTCACTTTTTTAAGTAAACAGTCACTTTTTTCATGGTGTATCACAGCAAAAGTGTGTTGTTGAAAAAAAGAAAATCTGAATTAATAACAAAATATTTTAATAATGGACCAAAAATGGGATGCTCTAATCTTATTTTTCTTATTAAAATGTTATTAGTCATATGGTTTCCAGAATTTAGTGATTTTAAAAAGTCGTAAAGTTCCTGAAATCTACATTAGTACTGAAATGTACATTTAATACATCAAAGTAATTTACGTCAAAACACACGTTTCTCGTTTTCTTTTTCTTCACAATTTTTTGTTTAGATACTCTAATCTAGCTATTTACATATTTCAGGTACACAGATATATCAGGTTTCAAATTTCTTATTAGATTTTTGTACTTGCATAATAGTTATTTACATTTGAGTACAGCTATTTTGCGTTTTGCTAAATCTGTTGCTTACATACTTTTTTCTATTTCAGTGTATATATAGATTACAATCAAATTTTATTTAATGATTGATACAAAAATATATTAATGACCATGTCATCTACATTAGGAAAATTTACGTTACGAAATCTTGTAGCGAAATGCTTACCGTTATTTCTTTTTACTATTATTTATGTTTTAAATAACAGTTGATTAAATCCCTTCATTTGTATGCTATATATATGTATGTATATATATATTATATATATATATATATATATATATATATATATATATACACATATACATACACACACAAATATATATAGCATTTATCAATTTTAATGTAGAATGATGCCCGAAGTTTAACTTGGAACCTATATGTAATCCCCATAGCATTTGACAGTGTTGTTGTCTATACCCTGTTAAGCGTCTAAGAATTCCAAGTTAAATATATCGCAGTTCTGGTACCGATTTTATCTCATTTCCATATTTTATTCCTCAACCAAAAATTCAAATTTTTACCTTACTAGAAAAAAAAAAGATTGTGTAAGAATTTTCATTAAGATCGTATATAGTGACAGGTTGTACTAGAACTATTTACTTAAGCTGTTATATACATCGTTACACCTCTGTTGTTTCCGGCTTCACAGAGCAGCTGGGTTACTGGCGCGCAAAGGTGTGAGGGGTTTCACGGGATGAAATCGAAAGCTTTTCGTAGGTTGGCGACATATCTCCCTAACCCTTTCGCCAAAACTTTTATGCAACCCTTTTGGCCTTGGCTTTCAGCTCCTTTCTCCAGTCAAACTCGCTCGTGTACTATCTCTGACACGAAGGCCAGTATTTGCGGTGACCTTGGCCTTGAATATTTCCCAGTCTCCCTCTCTCGACGATAGGGATCTTGTCTTTATTTTTCGTTTATTTTGCTTTTAACATTTTTTTTCCCTACTCACCCAATGCGATTTGCTGGGCAACAGAACATAGCGTACCGGTACTTCGCACGCAGGCCTGCTTTGAATCTCAAGTTTTATTTAGCGCTTGGAACTCTTCATGATAAGTTGAAGTAGTTATAATGTATTGTTTATTTTTATTGTTGCAAATCATCGCGCTTGTGATTTTCTGCTTCTAGCGGCTATATAGTTTCTTTTTAATTCTTCACTGAACTCTTACACCTAATAAAACTTTGTTTACTGGAAAAAAAGAAAGCGGCGAAATTTGTTTTATTAATAATAAATGGGTTATAATTCAGTTACTTTTAAAGGTTTTTCTTTGCTTTCATTTCATTAAGTATCTTCAGATTTCCGTAGATTTTATTACTATTGGCCATTTTCCTTTGATATGTTTATAAAAGTAATTAAAGTAATGCTAATTAATAAAGTAAATCAAAATAATTAACAAAATGAGATGTTTTTAAAACTTGTTTCGTTCCTTAGTAATTTTCTAAGTTTTGTAATTTACTATGTAATTCTTTCATAATGAAATGATCAATAAGCCCGTGGTATTGTATATACTAATACTTGGAAGAGCTGAAAAAAAAACTACAATTGGGGAAAAAGTTTTGTGATTTTGAGGTTCCTAAATTATAATGAATTTTGTAGACTAAATAGATCGTTAGTGGTTTATCTCTCTTTCTCCCCTCCCCACTTTTTATATAATTAAGGCGTAGAATGATTAATCATACAGTGGCACTGTTTTGTGAACCTGCTGTAGAAATTCTCAAATAAAAGGAGTATGTTTTTAATATAATAAAATACGTACTGTATTATTTAGGGTTGATAGTGAAGTATACAGAGTTCAAACTGGGCAATCGCAATATAATAATTAAAGTTCCCTTTAGTAAATTATTTATTCGAGATAAAATTTTACTAAAATTAAATTATATATATATATATATATATATATTGATAAAATATAAGATCGATAAATATTAGATAAAGACAGATAATTAAAATTACGTACCATGTTAAAGTAACTAACCATGTAATGCGCTCTATAATGAATGCCATCTCATTTACTGGGCTTAATTGAGTTAGTGTTTTGGTTCTGTTTTATTATATATATATAGCGTAAGT
Organism: Pardosa pseudoannulata; assembly: GCA_032207245.1. Taxonomy (NCBI): domain Eukaryota; kingdom Metazoa; phylum Arthropoda; class Arachnida; order Araneae; family Lycosidae; genus Pardosa; species Pardosa pseudoannulata. Next base: position 95,517,316 of record CM063510.1, read on the forward strand.
TTACCGAAGTGTCAATTGGAAGAGTTTTTTTTTTCCTCATTCTCCTGGTGATTAAGATTTGTGTTTGAAATATGTATGTTTCTTAAAAGTTTCGTAGATTTTCTGCAAAGCAATGGTTTAGAACGCTTCGGTCCCCCTCCCTCTTAATCTCCTAATCCAAGTGCTTAATTACAACGTCTACGAACAAGTATGTCAGCAGACGGGGCTTTCCTAACTACATTGGCTATAGGTCCTGGAAGCCACGTTTTTACAGGGACATCAAAAAGATTTATCGATAAACCTTAAATTAAAATTAATTTTCTTCTGTAAATATATAGAAAACATATCTACCAAGAATTTATGTTTGAAGATAATAATGAACAATGCCTTTTCTGTGGCCGGAGGGGTCGAGCTCCTACATGTAGACTATTTTATGCGCCCTTTTATAAATTCCTTGCGCTTCTAATAAAACCTAAGTCAAAACAGTATTTTTAAAATGCTGACATAATGAATGGGCGATGTCATAACTCTACTGTTTTGGAGCGTCCTACATATTGAAAAGCGGTAGCCTATGACTTATCAGTTTTCCTTTAGTAAAGAAGGAATAGATTATAATAATAAATCAATAAAAGGAAATGTATGGAAAAAAATTATTATAAAAGTAATGATAGCATATGACAGCATGCTTATCTGTTGTGTTTTCTATACTAAACAAATAAAAATAAACCCATTGACATAATGTATTAGTCTATGGAATTTAGATAACCCACACGCACATCCAACTCAAGGGTTTATGGATGCCGAAAGCTTAAGCGGGTGGAGAAAACCTTTCGACATTGTTCATTTCAAAATTATACATTGATTGACTTAAAATTAAAAAACTTTTCTTTTAATAATTTCGTTCTCTTCAAGTTTTTTTTAAATAAATTTGTTCACTTCCAAATATTTGTCTATGAACATGTAACTTCCACTTCACCTGATACCCACCGAATTTGGCTTCCCTAAATAAGCCTGCAAGCAGGACATTCGCTGCATGCATGCCAGGAGCGGCCTTGATAATGGGTTTAAAAATTTTATATAATAGTATTGCAGCAGTGAAAGGTCAGTTTCTGCGTGTAAAAAATATATGAATAAACAAAATATTTACGCATAGAGAACGATTTATTTAGTAATTTAAGTACGTATAACATTACGCTATTTGTTAAAGAAATAGCTAGGAAAGTAAATTTTTAAGTTATACATGTAACTTTTGTTATCGATTTATAAATTTTGTTCATACAGGTTATTAGATTTTTTTAAATGAGTATTATAATGTTATTTGCTTTTGTTAGCATTTGGACGTTTTCTTGTTCTGAAACAGTTTTAAAATTTCACGTGCCACCCTATACTCCTGCTTTCTTTTCCGTATATATATATATATATATATATATATATATATATATATATATATATAGATTTTCTTTCTGTATATAAGTGTGTGTATATAGAATGTATATATATATATATATATATATATATATATATATATGTTTGTATATTTATCCTTTAAATCTTACAGTGCAAATCCTCATGTTTAGCATTGTAGTATCACCCAATTTTGGCCTGGTATTCTCTGATGCCACCAAAACGTCAGTATTGTAATCAAAGTGTCTTTCGTTCTCTATAAACTTAAAATCTCAATGTAACAAATTTTATTGTCTCCATCCGCCGATAGATGGCACTACTTGAGATTTAAAAAAATCTATTTTTCAGTGATTAAAAAAACACGTTAATTTAAAACTTTTATATACTTGAAGTAATTCCAAATATTTTCAAATTGATTTATAGTTTAATAAAATGAAGCAAATATTGAAGTTTTATTTCAACTTTATTTTAAATATATATAATAGAATGTCAATGTATGTTCAACTTCTACAAGTGTGATTTCAAGCATTTTTCTATATCTAATATTTTCTTTATCATTTTTGTGTCTATTGTTATTTAAGAGTGCTATAGTTCAATAATACATACTTTAAAAATTTCGATTAAGTAGTTTAAAAATTATTAATTTTTGCACGAAACCCTCTTATTGTATAAATTTAAGGCAGACTGTGGCTCTTAAGACTGCCCCTATGCATCTTACCGAAAGTAGTAGTTAAAAAAAAAAAAAAAAGTGTAATTTGCTCTCTAAAACTTTGTTATCTTGGTGTTTTTAATTTTTTAAAATTTATTTTATATTTTTACAATATGGCACTTTTCTCTGGAAATCTGCCGACTCCTATTTTAAATCAATCTCCAACTTCATTCATTTGAATCTACAAATTTTGAGTCTTTTTTTTTTTTTTTTTTTTTTTTTTTTTCTCTTCGAAAATTCAACAAATGGGTAAAAATTTATAAACTTCTGAGAAATATTTCATTGATCTCTACGACTTAAATAAACTTTTTATTTTTATCGTAGTATAATTTATTATTTACACTCAAATAGTTTATAGCATCTGAAATTTGTGTGTTAAGTAATCTAATTTTTAATACTTCTCCATTTTCTGTATTTTAATTATTCTAAATTGCCTATTTTAAAATATGGCGAATGAAAATAAAATTTAAATTAATTAAAATAAAGTGATATAAAAATAAGTATATATTATCTATTTTTAATCTGTTTCTTCATAAAATATCTTAATACCACACTTTTTTTATTTTCGTGTGTACTTAATTTTTATTTCTATATTCCTATTCATTTTAATAACCTTATATTAACCATGTACAATATTTTAAAAACCTTACCTTATTGCCATCTGCCAACCTGCCTGCATAACCTCTTTCTTAAATAAAAATAAGCTCAATTTGTTGCAAGAAAATAATTTAATCTTTTATTTTCGAATTTATCGTGCACCATTAAAGAAAATCAAAATGGACTCACTTCAAAATCAAATGTTTAGCATTCAATATTTTTAATTTTTCATGAAACTAGTTAAAACGTGTTACAAAATAAGAGATTTAACTTCAGTTGAATTTATTTTCTTGTCGGTTGAAGGGAACTATTACAACTTTTCATGATTTAATGATAACCAATGGTAAAATTCTCACTTTTCTAGTATTTCCTTGTAAATTTTTTGGAATTAATATTTTTTTCCCGCCTTTGGCTAGATTTTTCATTTTTGCACCCCTTTTTACCCCATCCTCACGCTAAGTTCCTTTAATACATCTACCTTTTTTCTCACGGTATAAAATCGTCTGCTTTTCCAAACACTTTCTCCTGCACCCCCTATGGGAATGCTTCAACGCAAAACTCCCTCTTAAAGAATATTTGGGGAGATGGCAAAAAAAATAAATACGTAAAAAGTTCCCCTTCCCGAAAGTGGGGTTAGTTTTTCTTCCCTTTTTCAGGTCGATTTTTTTCTTTATTATTTAGTGGTTCTCCTGCCCTGTTTTCCTGTACTCAAAATTTTCAGCCTGTTATTGGTTAGATTTTTTGTTGTTAGGTTTAATTCACGAAAGTTTCTTGTTAAAAAAAAAGTGTCCTGAATTTTTCGAAATTTTTTTTTCTTCTCTTGAGTACGAAAGCTGTAAACTGAAAATGGCTCCGCATCGCCTTTCTCATCATTGTCTTGTCATATTCTGTTGATGAACTAAGTAATCCATGTTTTTGTTCATTTAAAAGAAAAAAAGAAATGCAACTATGTTTTTTCTCCCGTCCCTATTTGGGATTACTATCACGATTTTGTACATCTGACGGAATTATTTAATTTTAATAAATACCCATTTCTTTTTTCTGGGTAAAAAATTATGAGCTTATTTTGTGATCTATTCAATGTAACACCGTGGCAATATCCAAACTACTGTTCGCAACTATCCACCATTCTTATCTGTAAAAAGACGAGACAAGCAAATATTTTGAAACACTAAATGCACTTAGGGATTTTATGCCACACTTAATATGCATAATGGGGATATTTTGTACTCGACTGCAAGTGTATTTTTTCCTTTGTTAAATATAAATGAATTGCAATGATAAGAATTATTATTGAAATTCATTAATAATTACTTACGAGCTAGTAAACTAGTAACTTAATTTCCCTCAAGTTATGAACATTTAAGTTCTTAAAACAAATCCTTGTGTATCGTTTCACGTTTTGTTAATATATCGATCAGTACTCGTGCACCCTAGGGTAAACATACATTTTAATAGAAATGCTTTCTTTGTAATTCGTATATAAATTAGTTTTAAAATTTTTGTAAAATTAGTTATATATATATATATATATATATATATATATATATATATATATATATATATATATACATATACATATATATATATACACACACACACACATTATAATAGTTTTACTCAAATCGTGCATAACATACCGCTAGGAATATTAAAATTATAATTAATAGGTTACATCGTTATTCAGAAGTTATATATTAAAGTAAATAAAAGCTAGAGAGCAGTATTATTTCCCCCCAAAGTTAATGATATTTTCCTCGGTTTTATAAGAGTAGAAAATTTTTTATTGCTTTACATACTTAAATATTTTTTTTAAAAAATCTAAGAGGTATTTGTGAGACATAATATTTTAATTACAAACATGCACCAGAGTAATTCAATTGCAAACCAACCTTTTGAAATTTTTGAACTAATTTTGCGGTTAAATTATTTTTTAATAAAATTTTAAAGGAAAGTTATTAGACTACTATTCGCTAAAAAACATGTATCCTTTTTATTTCAATTTCTGGGTGTATCAAACTGGACAAAGATCCCTGTATCTTTTTTAGTGGAACAGTAATTTCATTTTCAACCGTGAGGTAAAATAAATTGTTCCACAAATTGCAAGATATCTAAATAGCTGTTAATAAGTTACTGTCTTAAAAGATAAATATGATACACAGTATTTTAATACAATACATCAAACAGTTATCTAATTTCATTATAAATTTCGAATATGTAATGCTTGCACAGAATTTTTGCATTGCATCTAGTTGTTTTTATGTAATTTTTAACAGCTCAAACTCTACAACTTTTTGTATGAAATTTTATGGTTGTGTATGTGCACTTTCTTCGAAAGACATGTTTTAGAACTTAGACGCGTATTATATCAGAACGTTCGCATAGTCTGTGTGTTGAATGGGGCGTAGCAAGAGTATCAGAACCAGAATTCTGCAACTAACGATCAAGCTACAAACAAGCAAATCAAGTTCAAGGCCAAGTAAACCGTGCGTGGCGGCATTTTTACCATCACTCCATCTCATCTATCGTTTCTCTGCTTACAGTGTGTGGGGTTGCTAGAAAATTTTTTTTTCTCTAGGTCAGGATAGCTTGGCAACTACTTTTGAAGCCAACAGAAAGTAGTGGGATATTATGAAGCAAAATACGATGCTATATTTTTACTGAAATACATATACCTCGTTATTACTTTTGATAAAACTTTAAATTTATTGGATTAGTGGGGTTAAGAATGCTGTAGAATATAAAAGTGTAGAGAGAGAATTTTGCAATAACATAAATTATAAACTGAATTTTTGAAAGTTTATTATAATGATTAAGAAATTTTATTTTTACATTACTTTCTTGTTTATTGCTCTTAAAAATTTTCTCTTTATCTTATTTTTTTAAAATTATATTTGGTTTGGCAGAAATTCCCAAAGAATGAAAAAAAAAAAAGAAAAAGATTTCTGAACTAAAAATATCCAATTTTACATTTACATTTCCTTTGCATTCATGAAAGTACTTATTCTCTTCGAAAAATCAACAATTTCATTCAAAAGTAATTTCTGAAAATATTGCAACAAGAAAAGCATTAAAATATGTCATTATATCACTGACTCTTTATCTCTAAAAACATGCAAAATTTTCAAAATGTAATAATTTGTAATGTTCCTGTGTACTTTCTTAAAACTTATACAAAATTCAATGGTTTTGATGAAAGATAATAAATTTTTGTACCTAATTTAATTCTTTCAATCCTTTTGCATTTTTGAGGGAAAAATAATCGAAAATAAGTCGTTAAATATTCTTTTTTAAAGCTCGTATGATATCGAAAAATAGTTTTTAAATCACAGGTAGTTAAGAAAAATGCTAGTTCTCTGTTATTATTATTTATAAAATGAGAATGAATAAAGATTACATCTCTTCTTAATGTTTAACATTTTGAATACGTTAATAACAAAGTGGATAATTTAAGTTAACAAACTAAAAATTTATGTATTTTACGAATTATTTTTTAATATTACTTTAATATCGATCATTTTTAATATTAAATTTACACTATTTAGATCATAAGGATTTTGAAGATTGAAAATACATACCTTGTTTGGAATCTATATACTAATGACTTTTTAAAGTTTTTATTAAGTATGGTGTTTTTCGTTGATTGTAATAGTCTTGTCATTTGTATAGTTCGGGAGGCATTAATTATTGAAAAATTCTAATTAAACCAATTGGACTGATTCATTTTTATTCTGTATAGTTTCTTTTTTTCACATTCATATTTCAATAATGTGAAATCTTGTATCTGCATTTATGTAATAGTTATTTACATTTATAGGTTATACATGGGATTCGTCCTTAAAGATCGTGCAAAGTTTCATCACCAACGACTTAAAAAAAACCGATTTTTAAGAAATGCGCCACCGCTTGAAGTGCGAAAGGAAGTAAGATTTGAAGATTAAGTCACTCTCTGCTGAAATATTCTTTGAGAGGTAGGTACTTTAAAATTTTTAATCAGTGCGCTACTTTTCGCTGTAGACTTTGGTTAAACAATTTGTTTTTGAAGAAATAAAAACAGGGGGGGGGAATTGTTGGTGCTAGCTATTGTATATTGCAAAATACAATAGCTAGTACCAACGAAATCAAACGTCCAGGAACGACGAATTGCTTTTATCTAGTAAATTATCTGACACTTTAATTTCTTTTTGAAATAGCTAGGACACTTTGCTACTTTTATTTGTTAAACTTATTTTATAAATAAATGATTACTTCATATCAAAATATTACAAAGCCGTATTATCACTATTACTGTTGTTGCTTTAATATTATTTATGAAATGAAAATTTGTTAAAAAATTATTATTAATTAAAATAATGATGAAGATAAATAAGATGTAATTTTAATTATTATTATTAATTAAAATTACATCTCTTCTTATTAACATGCCCATCTGGTTCGGAGTACTGGGATGATGCCCAGAAATACCCCAAGTTTATGAAACAATTTGTTAATTTTTTAACTACTATATCGTAAAAAGGCCTCCAACGAAAATTCGGCCATGGAATAATGCATTTTTGTGACTTATATTGATAATATTTAGATTCAATAGAAATGCAAGAAAAAAAACATACGATGCGCAAAACATCTAACATTCCCAAATGTTTATTTTCCTGACGTTTAAAGGTATATACGGAATCGTAATTATCCAACTAGTATTCATTTCAGTACAGATCATGTTTGCAGTTTTTAAATAGCTACAACCTGTAAACAATTCATCGTCCGTCTACGGGATTAGCTACCGAGAAACCTGTAGAGCAGGTTGAATTTGGCGCCATTGCTTTTGGCTCCGTAGGCGACTTGTTGTCGACAACTTTCTATATTTCCAAGGGAAACAGAAGGAAAGAACCTAGATCAAAAGTGCTTGCCATCTGTAGCAACCCTCGCCCATTCGAATCAGGTTTTGGAAACCGGTAATTTTGTCGCCAAGTTTTTGCGGATGTCTGCAGGCTGGGGTAGCTCTAGTGGGAGGGAGGAACTATATCTTGATGTTGATGTTTTGGCCGTATGCTTACATTCCGATGAAAGAGAGGGTGAATTATAGAGTAGTTCTGTAGGTCAGTAGCTTCTCTGTGGGGTTCTTTTCTTTTCCTATTTTTTAAAGCATTTTCTTTTTATTGCAAGCCAAAACTGGAAATATAAATGAGCTTCCTTTCCTTACCCACAGTTTGTCAGCAGATCAGTTTGTGGTTCTGCGAAAGTGGAAATGACCTAGTTTAGCCGGTTTATCGTTGTAATGGATATTGTTATTTCCTGAATCTTATATATATTAAACAATAAAAAATATTTTTGAAAAGTTTTAATCATTTAATTCGTGGTTTATTTTCACCGAATAATAATCCTCCCCCTTACACACACACACTCACACACCTTCTCTTATATTATTATTTTAACTGAAAATGCAGAAGGGGAGTTTCGAGGATTTTTGGAACATGGTAAACATTTTTAGCATTTATTAATTTTTGAATGAGTTGGATGGAGGAGAGAGTGGACAGCTAGAAATGGCTAGACTCACACATTTTCGACAGGGAAAGCCGCCAGATGAAAGTCTTAAGCGTTAATGGCTTGTTGGCGATGTTTTTACTATCATTAATTGTAAAAACAATTTTTGGGAGTCCCGATTTCATGGGGTGCCCTGAATTCTTGAACAAGTATAACTATAATTCCATTTATTTCCACCGAATGACACCGTTAAAAATTTATAGTTACCTAAGACTAGGAAGGTGAATGCAGAGTTATAAAATATTTATAACAGAAGGAAAAATCATATATGCAAACTGTTTTCAATTAAATAAAATACACATGACAAACTAATACCAAAACTATTATACTATTTATATGTGAACAACGTCGAATATAAGAGACACTATGAGAATTTAAATACAAGTTTGTTGTATAAGTACTTACGTAAGTACAAGATTTCATATAGCTGTTATGAGTAGTATGCGAATGATATTTACATTTCTTAATTTAAAACTCTCAAGGAGCAAACATCTCACCTTCTCCTTCTGCCTGACCATAATTATTGATAGGTAAAGTTTTTAATAATTTTCTTTTACAGATCTCATGTGTCTGATGCTCATTTTAAACACATACAAACAAAAATATGTCCATGACTTGCCCCTTTAAATTTGTTTAAAACAGATGGATAATTTAAGTAATGATATTAATATGGGCAGAAATGTTTAGTGTTATATTGCACAACAATAGGCAAATGCAGCTCTTTGTCAAGTTGAGCATGTCACACGTTCTTTATTTTGTCAGTCCATATATTTGCGATATAGTCGATAAATAGTTAATTTGTGAAATAATGAGTATTGAAAAAATGGCTAAAGAACTGAAATTATTAAAAATTCTTTTAAAAAAAAAGGACATTGCAAAAACAACTGAAATATACTTTTTTGAGTTTTGGAGACTCTTACATGAATAAAATTGTTTAACACTTTGATACTTCAATGATACTACTTGTTGTCTAATTTTAATTTTTGACATAATATATTAATGTGAATCTTTTTACTGCACGGCGAATTACATAAAATCAATATATCATTCACAGTTAACTAACTATCGTCTTATAGACTTTCTGCGGATGACTTTAATTTTGAACCAAATTTTAAATGTTTGAATTCAAGTCCCAGTTAAATATTTTACATCTTTATTATATTTTCACTCTATCAATAAAGTTTTGAAACAATTTTGTAAAATTCTTACTTTTAATTTTTTTTATATTTTTCTATGTGGTTTATATAGCGATTATCATTTTGATTAAATTAAAAATGAATTTATGCATTTAATACTATGTAAACATATCTTGGCTCTTTAAAAGGTGTATAAAACCTAAATGCGTCTGTCTTTGACTTACATATCCATCACTGTTATATTCTATGCTAAAGTTATACCTACTACATAATGTTTAAACACTAGAGTTTGTTATACCGGTAAATTTCCAAATATATCCTCAAAATATTTATTGGTAAACTAAAATTTTCTTATCGGTAATTCCCAAGTAGAAAGTTTGCATTCGACATTTTTATATACAATATTCTTTTCATATTGTCTATTCATGTGCTTTGTAAAGGCATGATTTTTTGTAGTGTTGACCTGCTACAGCTCTTGACATCTACCGGATGTAGATATTTTGGTTGAAAATAGCCGCCTGTCTTTCATACACGAAGAATGAAGTTCATCGTCGCAACTTTTTTTTTTTCTTCTTATTTTATGGCTGTATACATTACTTACAAATTATATTTCCATAGAATGCCTACACACGTGAATGCCATCTCCGATTCGGCACAGATGCACAGTAATGATTAATCGTTTTTAGTTATCTTTTATTTCTCATTAATATTTTTTTAAAAACGATTATTAAATAACTAGCATATAGCCCATCATATGATGGGATTAGTAAAATTTTTAATATTCCAGAACTGTTAAGTATCCAATCAGGCAGGTAAAAAATTGCAACAAAAATTAATCGATGATTAAATTTAAAATTATCACGAATGTACCTAATCTATTATTTAAGCCTAATATAAAAGAAAATCATTTACGTAATATCTAAGTTCAGTGATAAAAGATATTAAAATAGTGTAGACGATATTTAAATAGTTTAAAATATGAAATGATTAAATGAGATGTTTAAAGGAATGACGTCACAATGATAAAAAAAAATTGTTATTTTTACCTATTTATTAAGTGATAAATTGATAAATTTAATCGCCTGCATGGCATTAAACTCTCGAAAAGGAGGGAAGGGTTGGATTTCGAACGTTTTAAAAACGACAGTATTTTTTGCTGTGATATAAAGCATTCTTATACAATTTATTTTAGAATCGGATCGACAGTTTAGGAGAAGATAAACTTTATTATCTTTGAATGGATGCCTCTATCCATTCCAGGTCCAACCGCTTCATAAATTGGAGGACAGACGTACAGTAACTTAGGCTATTATTATATAGGGGATTCAATTAAATTTAATATTGATTATTTTGTCGATATTAAAATGTTTTCATTTTACATTATTTATTATCCATTATTTTGTCTTTGAAACAAAGACGCTCAAACCAAAATTTAGTGTTTATACCTCAGAAAAAAAATATCGATAAACCAATTTTTTTTTCTTCTTACGAATTATCGGTAAATGTACTACATGCCCTGACACATTTGCAAGAAGAACGTTGTAATTATTTACGGTTTGTTATCTTGTAAAATGGAAGCCTTGTTGTAAATTTAAGACAAAAAAAAAAAAGGTAATTTTGGTTGTTTTTATGACACAAAACTTTATTTTTTTTAACGCATTTTTAAAGACTAAAAAGCATAACTGTATCCCTGTTATTTCTTCCGTTCAGATTTTGGGTCGTATTTTAAAAGGTCTCTCTTAATCTATAAATGGGGATTAATAGCCTATTTGTAAACTGTATATTTTGTTAACTCTGTACTGCTATTGTAAGGCTCCGGAGAAATTAAGCAATGCAAAAAAAGTACACATAATAAAATATCTGGATAAAAGAGGCTTGGATTACTTAATGTCATGTTTATTATGTGTAAAAACGTTGACAAAAATGAGTCATTAATGAGCCGTTAGAGATCAAAATTGAAAGGATTACTGTTAATAGATTTTACTAGAGTAGTAAATGTTAGCTAGGGGCAAAAAGTTTCATCAAGCAGATGGTTGCGGATATGGTTGCACGCTGATAAAATTAGTATTTTTTTGTCCTGATTGTATCTAGAAAACTTATTTCGTCGGTTGTTTTAAGAAATCAAATTTCCATTTTTTATTATTTACTTTATAGCTAATAAATTTATAAATTATTTTTTTTTCTACGGTGTAAATGGTTTTAGCGTTGTTAGATAGCTTTCGTTGCTATTTTCCTAGATTGGCTAATTGATCGCCAAATATGGCAACCCATGCTTACCGTAAAGTTAGGGATGAAGATTTTCTTTAAAGTTAGTGAAGAACAGAGCTGGAAAACTGCCACCTGTTTCTTCTCCACTAACTGTGGTGTACCCTAGCCTTATGTAGGCCACTCGTGCTATAGAAGCCCTCCTTGGGCCCCTTTTTACTTTACTTATTTATTTTTTATTGCCTAGTTCCCACCGTACGTGGTAGACAATTTTTATGCACACTATTTCCCCCTCCTTATGTATGTGTGTGTGCGCGCTCCGTATTGTCGTCTTACAGCCTCCAAATCGTGGGATATTTAGTTTTTTTTTCACCAGTTTCACTTTCGAGCTTAACCTTGCTGGTGCTAGCAACGCTTGCTCTTGAAACTGTTGGTCGTTTGTTTTTAAAAATGTCTGGATTCTGCTCAATGCTGTTATGGCATTTCGTGCAATGGTATGTTATTTAACCCAATAAATTTGTTTTTCCTCTCTCTATACCGGCTCATTTTATTTAATAACCTGGTTAATGTAATTTTGTTATGGTGATGATTTCCTAAGTGTCAATAATTCATTTAACTCTTAATCATTATTGTTGATTGTAGTTTTTGTCCTATCTGACTGGAATTATATAAAACTAATATATTTTGAAAAATTAATTACACTTCCACTTGAGAAAAAAAAAAGTTCGGTATTTAAAATAGTATGACAATAAAAAGTGCTTGAGACAAACAATAAAATTCTTTGAAAGTTTTTATCTTTTGAAGATCTTTTGCGTGTTTTTAGTACGGATGAACTGTTCTAGTCTATTGTTCTAGTTTTTTACATAAACGATTTTTTCGTTTTGTGCTTACTGAAAGCGAGTAAGAACCAGGTGTATATTTAACTTGATTTGATAATTGTTGCATTATTATATAAATAATAAACAGAATAAAATATATGAAATTACTGTGTTTTTTCTTACACACGTACACACACACGCTCTATCAGACGTGTATTAAAAACTTACATCATCAATCTTGTCTCCTGTGGTATCATTTGACATACATTGATTTTATCAACTTCATTATGAAATATGAATTTGGGAATTTGCGTGTCTACTCATTCTTTAAAATTTGAATTACGTAATGATTGATATGTTTTGAGTTCCCGTTCAGTTGTATATATTTCATTAATATGCACTTTTTTATTTCTTGCATATAACTTTGATGACACTGTATAATGCAATGCATTGTCAGATTTTATCAAATTCAGATTTTTATATATTTTTAAATTTAAAAGTAGGTTACGCAACACATATTATATACATTTACGTACTTTAATGCGTAATCGCACGTAAACGTTACTTTAGCATATTTATTCATTAGTATTAACATATTCGCTGCCCACTGTCATAAGTGCATTTTCCAGCATGTTGATCACGCACTAGCGCATGCTCGGCAGCGAATGTGTTAATGAAAAGAAAAATGATTTTTTTATGTTTTAATATTATCAACTTGATTACATTAGAGATTTCTTAGAATTATAAGAGCAATAACAAACTCTACAATAATGCATCAAGTTATTACATCAAAGTATACCTTTGGGAATCAAAAAACAACATATCAACATTGTATGTGCGAGTGCGTGTACATCTCTACATATGTATAATTTTGAAAAATATAGTGATATTTATTTACAGAGTAAAAGCATCGCATTTCGTAATTTATTTTATATAAACGGATGTTTAATCATTACAAATTTTTTATTTTTTATTTTAGAAATTTAGAATTTAATTTTTTTAAAATTTAGTTTTAGAAATGTTAAGCTCTCTCTCTCTCTCTCTCTCTCTCTCTGTATATATATATATATATAGTACCCTTGATTGCAGTATTAAGACATTAGTACTGAGAAGATGATTTTAAAAACTTACTGTAAAAAAAAAAATTGCATAAATATCAGAATATTATGTAGGGGCATGCTATCTATCTTTTCTGATTTTTTAATATTTCTATGTCCATTAATGTAGATTCATGTGTGACTTCTTTTTCCATATTTTAACTTTTTTCTCCTTTCTTCAAAAAATAGTCTTTTGACTTGTGAAACATAAGTCCTGATCCAAAATCCTAATTCCAAATAATTAATTTTAAAAGCTGGAAAAATATTTTGTTTCATTTTACTTCTCAAAATGTTTGTGTATGAGTGCATATATATGTAACAATAATAATTATTATTTTAAAAATATTTGTAATGAAGTAAATAAGATATTAAAGTAAATTTTAATTACAAATGAAAAGGTATAACAGTAAACAATTTTACTGTACCTAGGCATGTTCCCTAAAAATAGGTTAATTTTTATTGTTGTTTTTTATTGTTAGGTTAATGCAAATTAGCTTAACTGTTATAGAAGTTAATGAAATAAAGCTTTATCAAATCTTTATTTAACTATTTACTGTAAATATTTATTTAAGTATTTGCTGTAATTCATCTTTATTTTTTATTTTTTTTTTAAATCATAGAACAATAATTTTTTTGGACACTTTAAAAACTCTCCCTTTATTAGCTGGCATGAGGGAAATCAATTTGGAATTGAAGGGAATGTATAAATAAAAAAGGGCTCATTTTCAGCTTTTCTTAAACACACACACACACACACACACACACACATATATATATATATATATATATATATATATATATATATATATATTAAATATTTATAGGTAGGTACCAGGGGCATAGTGAAAAAGTTTTCCTTGAGGTGTGTGTCTCCCTTTCAATTCACATAAAAAAATTAAAACAGGAACACTTACTCATAAGGGGTAAATCATACAGGTACAAATTACACCTAAGGTGGGGGTAACCCTCCCTTTGTAATTCTACTGATTGATACATTATAAAGTAGTAATATGAGAATTCTTTTATTTGATTTTAATTTTCATTATTTAAACTTCAAATGTTGTAAAACACTTTAATAACGTTTTTACTAAGTGTCTAAAGTGATCTAAAAGTGTGGTACAAAGAGTATAAATATAAAACATAAGAAATTATGAACTCTCCTCCCCCGTACAATCTGGTTTTTCTAAAAATTATCCTTCAAGCATTTTAAGATTTGCATAAAGCATTCTTCACAGTATACATTTTTGAATTTAATCTTGAGTTTAAATCAGTTAGAAATGTGAAAACTAAAATACAGTAATGTAATTATGAAATTCAAAACTTTAATAAATATATACTTTAACTGATTAATCAACGAATACTTTCTCACTCTCTCTCTCTCTCTCTCTCTCTCTCTCTCTCTCTCTATATATATATATATATATATATATATATATATATATATATATATATATATATATATATATATATATATATATATATATATATATATATATATATATATATATATATATATATATATATATACATACATATATATATGTAATGTTGTGTATGGTTAAAAATGGCATAATAATCAATTGTCATTTTTCTTTAGTAGAAAATGATAACCTTAAGATAAATAATGATACCTTAAGATAAAAATAATTAATACCTTAAGATGAATAAATGTAATAAAGGATACCTTAAGATGATAATTGTAATGAAGACTGTGACATAGTCTTTTTGGGATATGATTAAAAAGGTGTAACATCTTTGGCTTTACTTATTCATTCTTATTATGATTTTTAATTAATATAAACTAATTATAAAGTGTTTCTTTCTTGGGATGAAGGGACTACTATAGATTTGCAAAGAAAATCTGAAAGTTAATATTCTTTTCTACTTGATTTTTTCTTCTTTGAAAATTCTCTTTGTCAGGCAATATGAGCTATATTGATTTTCAGTTGGATATTTAATCTTTAGTTTTCCCTTCTTACCTATGAAAGACTGCCTATGGATATTTAAATAATTAACTTTCTTGGGGATATGTATATTTTATATAAATCTTAAGTTTAAGGAAGCACACATGTTGAAACACTGGTTAATATATTGGTTGCTATACCATACAGACATTTTCCTTTGGGTATTAAAAGTAACAGTAACATAATCCAGGTAATAATTATGAAATTTATTACCAATCTCGTAACTGAATAAGATTTTCACAAATAATTTGCCGAATTTTACATTTTGGATTAAAAGTTTAAGTTATTCATTATAAGTTTTCAAAATAAACATGAGTTTCATAATTTTTACAAGAATTTTGGTGAAACTAGTATTAGTTAAATATAATCCAGCGTAAATCTCTTTATAAGTAGTAATTTTCTGTAAATAAAACATGAAAGTAGAAAAAGTTAAGAAATTTTAACATACTGTGGTAATCTGCTGAAATCATACTGTAACCAGCTGCTTTTTTTCTTCTTTTGTTAAAATTTTTATATAATTGACATGTTGAGTTTTACTCGTACTTATCAAAAGCATTTTGTAGTGCTTTATAATTTTTTATAATGTTTTTATATTAGTAACTGTAATCATGGTTATGTATATATGAAAACACATTTATTTGAATGATAAAATGTTTAGGTTACTTGCAGCACTATATTTTAAAATACAACAGGGACAGTCAAAATGTGTTTTTTAAACGATTTTAAAATTTCAATGTAATTAAATAGAAATATATTTTCTTTAAAAAAAATATTAATGGTATTATTTTTATATAATTTGGAATATTGAAAAATCATTTGGTATTTTTTATATAAAATAAAGTCAATCATGTGATTGCCTCTTTGATTTTAAAAAGTATGCATGATTGTGTTTTCTTGTGTTTATCCAGCTGTAAAATTCTAATTATTTCCCCCCCTTTTCTTTCAGTACGGTCTAATGGCTGGCCATAGCAGTGTTATTGTCACACAAATTAAAACAGAAGATCCAAGTGATGTCAGCAGTGGTTCTCTTTGTCCATCATCTCCACATATTTACTCACCATCTAACTCAGGACTTTCAAATGGTCAGACAGATTTCAGTCATAGAATAATGGGTCCAGTTGTTGGTAGCACAAAACCCCATCAATCTCCGGAACAAATGGCTTTGGTAAATTTGTATTTATGTTTTGGAATTTGAGATAAAATTCCTGAGTAAAAAACAGGGGAATAAAAATAACACTTTTTTTTAAAATATTTACTGTTTTTGTAATTAATTGTTCAGATGATTTTGCATTAAAAAAAATTCTTAGTGTGTTTGCTATTCTAAAATTCATTAAAAAAAATTTGATTTAAAAAAATGTGAAAATGTATTTGGAAAATACTACAAATTTAAAAACACTTATCCCCCCCTTCCTTTCTACCTTAAAAAATACTAATTCCAATAATTAGTAAAATTTTAAGAACATGATGTATTGCAAATTGAAAAGAATTGTGTCACTTTTCCCAGTTCTAATTTTACTCTTGTTAAAGTTAAAAAAATGTTATAAATTCTGGTCTTTTTCTGTACCCGCCTCCCCTCAATACTATGTATAATAATAAATAAATGAAGACATTTCTATAATTTTAATTTTCCTCATTGCTTTCTGTACCTGTTTATATTTTCAGTATTTTGCAGAACAATAAGAACTATTTTTAAAACACTTTTAAAATTTTGTGAGTAAGTTTTGAAAAGTAAGTTTCCAGCTCTTACACAGCCTCAAACCACATTGAAAATTATATTAACTGAATTCTAAAAACCTTGTTTTCTTGACATGCAATGTTACAGCTAAATGGACGTTATATAATTAAATTATAATTTTAATTCTGTACATTCCATCATATTAACATACAATTTTAATTAAAAATTTGTTTGCAAATTACACACCAGATATAAAAATTTTTTCATCTACTTAAATGCAATATATTTTTTGGAAATGACATACCTTATAAACTTTTCATTATTGGATAACATGAAAAGTTCATTATATTCATTTTCAGCCACATCAAAAAATTCTGTTTCATCTTCCACCATTTTTCCTACTGTGATCCATAATTAAAGTTTATTTTTTACTTCATATTTAATTGACTTTAAGCTTTCTTTGTTTTTTGTAGGAATTGTATACGGGTGAAATGGCTGATCAATCCCCATCATCACCAGGAAGTCCTGAAAGCCACCATCAGGACATGTTTTGTTCTAGTACAATGTCTGGTGATGGTATTGGGGCAGTAGTTGTTTCAAATTCTGAAGGAAAATCTGGTGATTCTCCAAAGCGTTTATGTCTTGTGTGTGGAGATGTTGCTTCTGGATACCATTATGGTGTTGCTTCTTGTGAAGCCTGTAAAGCATTTTTCAAAAGGACAATTCAAGGTATTCAAGTTATTGTCTATAATACATGAATCCCTTAAAGCTAAGGCTGTTAAGTCATTTGATTGTTTCAGATTTTTAAAATTTTAAATGTAATAAATAATATCCTTTTTTAATTAATAAAGAATTCATTCATATATGTGTCTATGTATTATATGTATCTATATTTTTTTAAATTTCAGGTAACATTGAATATACATGTCCAGCTTCCAATGATTGTGAAATTAATAAAAGACGAAGAAAAGCTTGTCAAGCATGTAGGTTTCAGAAATGTTTGAAAATGGGCATGTTAAAAGAAGGTAATATGTTAATCATGTAATCAGAATTTAATCTATTGAAAATTAGAAATTTATGACTATTTTACAAGAAATCTTCAAAAACTTAGCAATTCATTAATAAACTTCAAACCTTTTTTTTTTTATTGTTGTTGTTACTGTTATACTTTTTGCAAGGCAAAACATGGCTGTTTAATTTGTCATGTGAAATCCATTAAATGTGGTCATTGTGACAAGGTGTTTAGTGTAATTTGTTTCTTTTAATTTGTCTTGGTTGCTTAGTTATAAATAATCTAAATTTTGTTTTGATTCTTCTAAAAAGTAGTAATTTGGTTTCAATTTATAAGTCTTATTCAAGCCTGGGAGATTGATATTATTCATGTGTCAATCAGGATTTTATAAAAGATAAATTTTCTGTTTAGTTTATCTTGTAACCAAAATTAAGTATAGTACATAACATAGTTTTTTTTTTTTTTTTAAAGTCAAATATAAAGAGAAATTAATTCCACTTTTATATATTTTGATACAAAACCATGTTTCTTGCGAGATGGAGATAAAAATAAATTTCTTGAATTTGAAGGGTTTAGAATTAATCAATGCTAACCAGTGTAAAAATTATAAATGGGTTGTATTTTTATGCTTTTAAAGTGTCATTTAATTTACACTTGAATTTTTCCTTAGGTGTAAGACTTGACAGAGTACGGGGTGGCAGACAGAAATACAGAAGATGCCAAGAAAGTCCATACCAAGTTCATCCAATTGCTTGTAAAAAGCCATCATTAGAAGGTAATCATTTTTTAATTTATAAAATGTTTTCAGAAACTCATTCTTAGACAGTAATAGTTTGCTGATACTTACTCTCCAACTGTTAAAATTACCCAAAGTCATTATGAAAATTCAAAGTAAATAATAAATTACAAATCAGTGCTAGAAGTCAGAAGTTTTTTATTAGACATTTTAATGTTAGATCCTTTAAATCAGTACCCTTAAAATTTGTGAGTAAAGTTGAGAAAGGTTTTAATAAAGTTTGTTTTCAAACAAACAAACAAACAAAAAAAAATAAATAAAGCTACAATTTGCAATATATATATATGTGTGTGTGTGTATGTATTTATCAAATAAAGTACAGGGGCTCCCTTATGATTAACATTTTAAGATTAAAATGATCAGGTGACTATTAAAAATTAAAACACCTGAATACATTTTTTATTTTCTTATATTTATGTCATATTCAAACTAGTAAGCCAAAAGAAAACAGATAAAAACATAAATTACTTAATTTATTATTAATAGTTTTATTATTAATAGTCGTAAAAAAGACTTTACTGCAGTTAATTATTCTGCAAAATTCATTTCATTATTTGAAAATGTAAAATTATTGAAGTAATTGGTGTGTGTGTGTGTGTATATATATATATATATATATATATATATATATATATATATATATATTTGTAATACATATTTGTTAAATTTAAGTGTAGAAAACTTATGAAAGAAAATTGTAATATTTATTAAGAGTTCCTAAATTCATTGCATACTTCTACATTTTACAAAGTAACTAATTTATTTGATTATTTTTACTTGTAGAAAATAAAATAATTAAAGCCCTCATCAATTGTGAACCAGAACCTCTCCTAGCACAAGCAAATCCTGCTCTTCCAGAGTCTCATTTTAAAACTGTAAGTACACTCAGTGACTTAGTAGACAGAGAGCTTGTAGCAACCATTGGCTGGGCAAAACAAATACCCGGTAAGTATTGTTTTAAAATGTTGTTCTTCTTAAATTTGATAATATTTTTATGGATGATGTTTTGTAAAATTTTTAAAGTCTTTTCTTAAATAAAAAGGAATAATTTAGGATTTATTTCAATTTTGGTTTCTTGTGTCTACTTTTTCCAACAGTCCCATTGCAGATATTTAATGATATATCTGTGCTTAACTGCACGTTAAATGATTTGTTAAATTAAACTTTAAACTTAATTTATTCTTTGTACGTGTGAAAATTAAATCATTGTTTGATTAATATGTTAAGTCTTTATTAAGAAGATAATCAGAATGTAAAATATTCATGTAAGGACAAGTCATTAAATTATTGTTTTTCATGTTTGTTTTGTGTACATGCGCACACCCTGCATACTAGAATCATCCTTAATTCAAACTGTCTAGTCTATCACAGAGAAAAACGAATATGATTATTATTTTAGGTTTTACAGACCTTACACTGAATGACCAAATGAAGCTATTACAGACAACATGGGCAGAGATACTCTCTTTATCTCTTGCTTATAGGTAAGCTATAAATTTGTCTTAAAATCTAGACTTCATTTACACTGACTTTGGATTGTCATTAACATTAAAGTTGAGGATATTATTCGTGATATTACAGACATGCCAACATTCAGGTAGTTGTGTCAGGAGCAATAGCACTGTTTGAAGTTTCAACATGCTAATTACAGATTATTCATAAGTACATATCTTATTGGTTTCTAAATTAAAATTAAATTTAATATATTTAAACAGTAGTAAATTGTGGAAGATATTTAAAAAAATTTATGCATTTAAAAATTTGTGAGTAGCTGTTTTAGCTTTAACAACTTATTTCTTATAGCAACATTGAAACTGATTAAAATGTTTCCATTTTTCTTTCATTAGATATTTTAGAGTTTGTCTACTCAAATTTGACTTAAATTCAGTTTGGTTTTTCCGCACAGTGCTGAAAACTTTTAGAATGCAGCATTACTGTGTGAAAAGAGCAATATTCAGCATTATTTTTTGTAAAACTTTGTATTTAATTGCTGAATTGTAATCTTTTAGCTATTCAAAAGTTTTGCTATTTTCCTGAGCAATCTGAGGAGTTTCTGGAGTTATCAAATTTTCTCATTTCTCCGGAGCTCCTCCGGAGAATCTGAAGTAGTTGGCATGTCTGATGTTATTAATTCAAGATCACTTAAAATTTTTATTTTTATTTAGAAAATTTTTTTAAAAAATAATTGAGCATACAATGCAAATGAATGAACTTTTTGAAACCTTGTTTTTATATATTGAGGTGTTTGTTTTCAAATTTTTTTATTTCAAATTAAATTTGCAAAACAGCGATAAAATCCAATCAAATAAAAACTGCATTTATAATGCACAGATTCAGTGTAGTAGAAGTTGACTTCATATTGTAGTTTTCAAATACCTTCTTTCGTCTTTTTCATCATAGCTACACAGGAATGGCTCATTGGCAGTTGCTGTAAAATAAACAAAGTATATATGTGACATTATTGTAGGTTATCTTGAAATATTCTAAATATGTTTAATGTGGATAAGAACTAAACAAAAATTACCTATTTCATGGTGGAGTTACATTTCATAGTTTCTATATGACAGTTAAAAGAATTTTTTTAAGCATTATTTATGGATATCAGAAGAAACGTGTGTATGTATGTGTATATATATATATATATATATATATACACTTTCATATGGCAAATAATGTTCATATTTGATAGTACTGATTTATGTATTTCTTGACCAAAATGTACCAAAATAATTGTCTAGCTGCTGTAGTCATTAAATCACAATTCACACTCTCAATTCTTTAATTTTAGGTGCACTTTATAAAAAGGCTTTTTAAGAGCCTTTAATTTTCATGTTACAACCTTTCGAACAAATTCAATTTTTTAACAGCAGCTAAATTTGAAGTAATTTGGTAAAAATGAAAACTGGACAGTTTACATCATCAAGGGATTATATGGTGTGAACCCGAGCAAAGAGTCAGTAATCAAAGTCATAAATGAGAATTAAGTTTGAAACCAATAAATTTTACAGAGATGTCCTTGAAGAGTTGAAAGCTTAAAATTGCCTTAATTTTCACTTTCAAAATTTTGTATTAACCCTATAAAAATATAAAAAATGCCAGCTTTCATTTATTATTTAGCACAGTAGTATTGTTTTACTAAGCCAAATATTTTAAAATTTACATTACAAATATTGTAGGAGTTTAGCTAGACATATATATACATATTTATGTGAAAGAAATTTAAGAAGTGTTAATTCATTCTTTTATCTTGAATATATAGATCTTGTCAATTAGCAAGTTTACCGCCAAAGTTAATGTTTACCCAAGATTTTACAATGGATGAACAGCAAGCTGCAGAGTGCCAAGCTGTAGAGCTATTTTCTCGTTGCATACGGCTAGTCAAAAGGCTGGATGGTCTAAATATTGCAAAAGAAGAATATCTTGCTCTAAAAGCTCTTCTTTTAACAAATGCTGGTAAGTATGCATTGAATAAAAAGCAAATCTTCATATTAGAAAAAAAATTTCTAAATTAGTTTGTATAAATCTATACATAGTTTATTTATCGCTTGATTCCTTAAAACAAACAAATTAATTTAGGAAAAAATCCAGTTAGGTGTGTTAGTGAATTTCTTTTAAGTAAACATTTAATGTATTAATACGTACAATAAAGTGATGTGTAAACTTTAGATATTCTCTGCTTTTCTCTCTCTCTCTCTCACACACACAGACACATTCATATATATATATATATATATATATATATATATATATATATATATATATATATATATATATATATATATGGTCATAGGTATTTTTTTTATCTAAATGATAGATACATTGAGAAATGAAACTTTTTTTTTTGTTTTATGTGATTATGTGACCATGGATAATGTATATTCACGTATTGAATAATTTTGATAGAATTGCTGACTATGCCTGTGGTGTAGTTTGATAATTTTGCACATTTCTCTTATATATATGTGTGTATATAAAATATGTATTTAGAAAAAAACTAATTAGTGTGTGTGTGTATTTACTCATTAATACATATGCACATCTCTATTCAGTAAATACCTAGTCATCTTGTTTTACACTTTAATATTTTAACCTTACAGGTTTTTATTTTTAATTCCATTAATAATGACATTTTATTTACAAAATATGTTTATTTAAATGGAAATAAAACATATTGAAATTTAAGTAGAATTTTTGTTAAAGATTTATCCTATGTAGAACTTAAAATGTGCTGTTTAAGATAGCACTATTTTATAGATATCTTCAAAATATTGGTAGCATTTTTTTTCAAGACAGTAATTATTAATATTTTGTTCAGTAAATGAATAATAGAATTTATTCCAATTTCTTCTGATTTAATTGCTAAATTATCTACAATATTTGTTGTTCTTACTACTGTTTAAATCTTTTATGCAGATATTCAGCTAGAAGATGCAACATCTGTGTACAAACTCCGTGATAGCATTCTTGCTGGACTGCAGGACTGTGTAACTATATTTCGAACCACAAGTTATGTCCAACACCTCAACCAACTGTTATTGTGCTTACCCCTGCTTCGGCAACTAGATGCTGAGGTGCGCCTTTTTTGGAACAACGTTCGTAAAGAAGGCAAAGTTCCCATGAACAAATTGTTTGTGGAGATGTTAGAATCGAATGTACCTTTGTGGTAGACAGCTCATTATGCCATAAAAATCCAAGATTTATCAACAGGGAGGTCTGATGCGTGTTCAGTTGCAAAGTCTTGGAATGTGATCAAATATTGAAACAATCAAAGCACATTTCTTCCCTATTTTCAATTTTAAAAGGTGGAATGAGTTTTAGCTGATCCAAGAGATGAAACAATCTATAGTTTATATTCATGTCTCTTTTTTTAATGTTGCTTTCTTCTCATATGTATTCTTAGGACTTTATATAATGTATGTGAATCAATTAATTTTTCCTCCTTCGTTATTGTAGATATGTTAGACTTTTACAATTTCATGCATACAAAAAAAGCCATACTTTCCTGTTCCCAACTTTTTTATATAAATGCATGATATTCATGCAGTTTTTTAAGTAATAATTTAAATGTATAATTTAAAAGTATCTTTTCTACACTTTAAGTTCTTTTCACCTTGTCCAACAATTTAATTAATCATAATAAAAATACTTCTTGTACTTTTGCTTATATCGGAGGGATTTATAAATGAATTTATATTTATTTTGGCCACAGTATCATTTTTTGAATAAATTTCTGTTTAGCATTATTTTCTCTTTAAAAAATCATTTGGTAATGTTACATTTCATAATTGTTTCCATTTACTATTATATTTTCTTATCTCGTCTCTTATATAGTGATGGAAACTCATTGTGTATTTTTAGTTCACTGTTATTTATTTTATTTGCAAATTCTACTGAATTTTGTGTATAAGATTATTACCCACAAAATATATCTGTCAGTGTTTCCGTAAGTATTTATGTCCTTTGAAGATTTTCAACTATGCGAACGGAATTCAGTACATTTATCATTTTAGGTTTTACAATTAAAAAGTTGATAACTATATACTGTGATGTATTTATGTAAAATGTTATTACCATTTTAATAATCATATGGTGTCAATGCAGTAATAAATTGCTTTGTCAATTTTATTTCTATTTTACATCGCATTTATATTAAGTACAAATCTGTGTCAAAATTGTCTTATATAGTGGTCATAATATATATATATATAGGATGTATTTAGTTACATTAATATATGATACTTTAATATTTTGAATGAAATTTATGTTACAGTACTCTTGAGCCATTTCCATTGTTAAGGCTATTCTTTAAAATTCTACTGCTCCTCTCATTTGTGTCTAAAGCCAATATGCCTTTTTTTTTCCTTCCTTAAAAATATGAATTCATATAATGAGTGTTATTTTTTTATAGTACATTTTCTGATTGTGACATCTCTTTAACCAGCTTATTTCTATTCCATTAATGTATAATTAAATTATCCTTCTTCATTTAACATTTGTTGTAGTTTGTTGTGTAGGCTTTATTACTGTCTTTTGGTAATTGAATCAAATATGTTAATTTATGAATTCTGTGTTCACCCATTTGTTTTAATGTTACAAGCATTTGTGATTCTGTTGCGGTCTTGGGTCAGTGATGCAATTCATAAGATTGACTTTGCACAGACCTCACAAAAAGGAAACTGTCAACTTTGATATAATGCATTATTTCATTGTTAAAATATTCACATATGTCCTGCCATTAACCATTCAGTGTTTCAACATGGTCTCATTGTAACTGCCACCTCTTTAGCAACAGCAGTTAATTCAAACTGCATCCATTTATGCTGTCACCATTATTGGAAAGTACATAATAATTTTTAAATAAAATCTTTGTTTATATTTTATAACTGTAACAACTATATGTGTACATATAATTTTTAAACCGTGGGGAAAAGAAATTAATGTGCAAGTTTTGTTAAATATAAAAGAAGCTGTGGATATTTTTTTCTCTTCTGGGAAAAAGTATTTTTTTAAAATCTGCATTTTATCTGTGCTCTCATTAATTGAAGTGGTATTTAATGACATAATTTTAGTTCAACTACATGTATTTTAAATGAGAGCTTCTTTGACATACATTGCTTAGAAAATACTTAAAAATTTCTGCAGCTATGCCTTATTAAAGCAATAAATTTGCAGTTATCCCTACTATATTGGATCACTATTGATGTTTTTTTAGTAATAACTGTTGAAATTTCTTTTAACTTATAAAAAAAAGATGTTGCATTACATTTTTCCTGCAGAAAAAGAAATATATATAGTAAAAATAAACATTACTTTCTCCCCATTCTGTCTTAATATATCACTGTTAAACAGATATTAGAATGTAAGTAATTTGACTCATTTTACATGATAGTAAATTTTAAAACTGTAGGCCAAAAATAAATCTGGTTACTGTAAGTTTTTCATATCCTGTTACTTCTTTTCGAAATTATTTTGCATCAACTCATTATTTTTAGCATTTTGCTTCTTTTAAGTGTAGGTCAGTTTAGTATATAAATCTTTATCCTGTTTGAAATATGGATGTATTATAAAAGACAAATTATTAGACTTTAAAGCTTTTTATAAAAGGCAGTATAACTGATATGAATCTTTCTTTCTTTCCTTTTCTTTTTAAATATGTGATTTGCTTTGGTTTTAAATGATTAAAAAAAAAAAAAAGGCATTTATTATTTTTTACCATTTTATCTTCTTCAAGGACTATGAAAAATCTAAACTCATTTTAAAACTAATAATTAAAATTGTATTTAAGTATGTAAATCTATCTTTTATTGTGTTTCTTGTAAAATTAAATAATATTGTGTTAAATTTGTTTTTATCATAATATTGAGGGACTATAAACTGTTAAATTGATAATAACTTGATAATACAGTGCATATTTTCTTTAACATATTTTGAGTTTCTAAAATTCTTTGCTGCACTTGTTCAGTAAGGCACATTTTTCTCAGCACTTTAATAGTTTTAAATTCATGAACTCCATGAATGTAGCAAAGCTATTAAAGATTTTCAAATACAGTAGTTGATATATGTAAAAAAGTTTTTTGATTTACTACAAATCAATAGACATAATATTTTTAGTATTTGAGAACTGAATAATTATCTGATATTCTCTTCTTTGTCACTATTTAAAATGCACAAATTGAATGGGGCCTTGAAAGAAAAATTTACTAATTGTTGTGTGTTTTGAATTACATCTTATATGTGAACTTGAATTTATTTATATTTTTATGTATTTGACAGGAGAATGGGCGAGATATAATTTATTATTAAAACTTTTGGCAAAACTTGTAGACTGTGTCTCATGAACACTTATTTAATTTGGAAAATTTATTGAATATTAAATAGAGAATCAATTTTCCAGAAAGCATCAGTTAATTAGAAAATGTTATTTTTCTTCTTTCTTTATGTTTTGTTGCCCCTGCAATATATTCTAAGTGTGTTTGTATACATACATATATAATTGCATACACATATAATTTTACTTTTAGTATTAGACAGAAAATCTCACTCTTTAATTTTTAATTAATGTAATTTAAGAAAGATAATCTGAAAAGAATAATTGAGGCTATAATACTCTTTAAAATATTTTATATAGTGTTTTATAAAGTACCAGAATTATATTTTCTTTTGAATTAAAAAAATTATGATTATAAAATAAATTTTTGAAAGAACTTGCAAATATGAGATTGTTGTCATTCATTGATAAATTTAAGAAATAAGGAATTTATTTTATTTCAATTTTCTCAATTTTGATTATTTTAATCTTTATATATATTTTAAAAGAGTGTTAATAAAGAAATAAATCAAGAAACTTTACAATTTTTTCTTGAGTAAAATTATATTAATATGTCCCAAGAAAATACAGAGCTATGTAATTGTTCAATTGACAGAAATCTTAATTTATATGTCTTAATCATGTTATCTAATTATCTAAGTTTAATAAAACCCTTTGTATCTTAACAACTTTTGAACTAAAAGATATTTCCTAAAATGTTCCTAGAAGACATTATAGCTGCAAACATTTAAAAGATAAGTCTTAGAATTTCAAACAAAAAAATTTACCCGTAAAAAGGTGTATTTTCTGCATACAAAAAAAATTCTTAGCACAAAAGTTATAATAGCTAAATTACTTTGCACGAAAGTTATCTTTACATAAAGAATTTAGAATACATTAGTGAAAAATCTTCTTCTGGATTTTCCATGCTGTTTTTTACTCTAACAGATCTAAAAAAAATTTCAGTAATAATCAATCAATAAATTACTTTTATATGGAAATTAAATTTATGGTTCCATTTTGATATGGATTCAATAAGCAAATTGTGGTAATTGCAGTTCTGCAAGTAGCAACAATCAGCCAACTATCTTTTAATGCTTACTGTGAAAATGGCATTAATTTTTGTGTATGTTGCAGACCTGTTACATGGTGATACAAAGGGTTAAAAAGCATATGTATTAAGATAATATGAATCACCAAAAATTTTATAAACATTTTTAAAATAACTTTTTATTTTAATATATGTAATTTTAAAAGTGATAAATAATATTTTGAAAATTCAGGCTTTCTGTAAAGGCAATATCTTATGCAGAGAGTACTGTGTGATTAGATGATATTATTTATCACATAATCTATAAAATACATGTTTCATGTATTGCAGTTTTTTGCATATATTGATATGATACTTAAGAAAATATATAGTAATAGTACTATGAAGTGTTTTTAAGGTTTTATAGAATTTTTTTCTCTTTATTTTAGCTAATCTAATGCTGTTTTTTATGCTAATCAATTGTAATATTTAATTATAAAAGTAATGCATTAATGTAGTACCCAATTACTTTTATAGGCATTCATATTTCGCTATAATGAATACAAAAATTCCCTCACCCCTCTCTTCGTGAAATCTTTGTAACATTTAGGAAATTTTACAATTGTGTTTTAGGTATATCATTGCTTTATGGGCTTAATTTTCCATTACTTAAAATATCACTCTGAAGTTAAGTTTAGGATCAATGTTACAGTATCCTATCAAAATGTAAAAATCTGCAGTGCATAATGTGCACAAAATAGATTGAAACATATTGCTAATAACAATAGCAATAATAAAAAAATAAATCTTCACTAATAATTCAAGTATTAGTTTCTATAAGTTAAATTGTTTATATATAGATATATTGTTAACATCTTCTGCAAGCCTGTATGTGTATGAAAATACAAGAGACTAAATTTTGAGAATAAGAAATAACCTTGTCTTTCTATATGTTGAAGAAAAGGTATCTATACAGAAGTTTTGATGTTATATCTACTTATCTTAAGTAAAGAAAAGAAGGTGATATATTTTAATTTATTGTTAAGAGATGTGTGTTATATTAATGGAGAAATATATCTATGAAACTAATTAATATGCTGAAATTGTGTAGTCTCTATTCTTCAATAATGGTGCCCCTATCATGTGCCTTCTATTATGCTTTAGCTTGTTATGTAAATATTTTTTGACATTTTCCTTGAATGGATTATGTGTGTTTTAAATCTACCTTATTAGTTCATTCATGTCTTGTGTATTTCAATTCATATGCACGAGTATATTGTACTCATTTTCAACTAAAATCAAAAATTGTTCTGCATGTTTGTTTGTTATAAATAGTTATTAATGGTAAACCAATTCATACTTTACTGATTAAGGCCTCTATTTTTGTTACAGTCTTTTTAATAATTTCCACTACCATCCTAAGTTGAAAGTAATTGTACATTGTTTTTTAATCTATTTAAACTTCATAATTTTACATTTCATGCACATATATGTACTTTGTTTTCTCATAGTAAGTGACATTATCTGGATTACATATTCTGAAATTTAGCATTTGCTTTATACTTTTCATTTTCTTACATGAAAAAAAGATTGATTTGATTAAAACCATTTAATATAAATTTAAAAGAAACAGTTAACAATTTACATTCGATTAATGATGAAAAATAAAATACAAATAAATTAATTTTAGGCAAGTGTAGCTTAGTGGCAGGAAAATAAAATTTTCTATAATAAATAATGCTACTTGTATTTATTTTATATACCTCTTTTTTTTCCGTTTTTTTTTTTTTTGTTTTTTTTTTAAGTTGTCCTTTTTTGCTTGTTAAATATTTATATTAGAAATGTCTTTAATTTTTATCATATCCTTCCCCTAAAGCTAGGAATTAAATTTATAATTTAAATTAAATCTGTAAATTAAGACCTTTCCTCTCTTCTAACTCCAGGGGTTGCTTTTTATTCTAAATTACATTGGTTTATGCAAATTTATATTTAAATAATGTAATTTGTATGGGTTTTTTATTAATTATAAAGTTAAAGTATTAACAAATTGTGCAATGCCATTTTATAAGACAGCATTAATATTTTGTATACTTGAAATTTGGTAATAAGGCATTAAATATAATTAACATGAGCTTTATTGATGCATCTTTGCATTAATTAAAAGTAAAAATTATTGCTGTGAGAAAGTTTTTCTATGTGTATTTTTGCTTCCAAATGTTTTCAGAATCTGTGATCTAGATTTCGTATATGTATTGTACCTTGTGCAAAAATTCTAAAATTCAAGAAAAATTGTAATGCATTTTTATTTCATTAGTCATTTTAAAAGAAATACATATTCCAAGGTTTTAGTGACCATTTTTGTGTGTAGGTTTATTTTCTTCTCCCTGACAAGACCTTTGAATTAGTACCTGAAATTTTTGAAGTTGTCTTTCGCATAGGCAGTGCTTTCATCGAATTGTAATCATGATTATTTTTTATTACTAGAGCGATGTTGTCCCGTCCGTTTGGCACTTTAGGATACATGCTGTCTTTGTATAGTTGCTGTGATATATCACTTCATTACCAGTGTATAATTTGTGTTGTCTAATGTGTAAATTTTAGAATTCCTGCAATAATCTAATGTATTGTTCTGTAATATTTTGGTGTAGTCATTTGAAAATGAAAACCAGTGTTGTAGTACTTGGTATTAATGTTATTTACTTTATAAGTTAATATCTTCTCCAACTATGATGTACATATTGCACTTTCATAAGAATTGTCTGTTGAACTTTGTTTGTACTAAAAACAAAATGCCCCTCCCCCTCTTTTGTTTTGGTTTTGTTTAGAAGTTGTTCTTCAGACTGTATATATTAGTTCATACAAAGTATGCTTATGGAGAAAAGGTATGCAATTTTCTTTTACACAAATAGCTTGAAAATCATTTAGTGTATCTTTTAAGTAATTAATTTAAAAGGCAATTACTACAGTATAATGCATTATTATTTACCTTTAAAAAATAATCCTATCAATACATTCATAAATTCAAATTTGTTTACCCACCGATAATCATCTTAGATTTTCAGCTTTAATACATATGCTTGTGTAGTAAATATATCCTTTCTTTACAACTTACAGTAAAACTTTGATCTTCATAAACATTTAAAGCTTAAGTAACACCAATTTGTAAAAGTGAGTAAAATAATTTTAATTGTCATTTTAGGAATGCAAATTACGATAAAAAATTAATTTTTTGAAGAATTAATTTTACATTCCTAAAATTGCTGTTATATAGAAAGATAGGTTAGTACTCAGTTTTTGTTATAAGTTATTTACATTTTTCTTATAAGTTATTAACATCAGTCAGGTTTAAATTATATTAGAAATTTACCACATCACTTGCCATAGTTACTGATAACAACAAATTCCTACTGCTAGTTCCTTCAGATGCAACATGCTTTAAAATTTAAGTATTTGGTGATAATTATTCAATATGTTTTACTTATTCTCTTAGTAATGGATCTAAATAAAAGAATTTATTAATATAAATTATAAGAGAATTTGTTGAGGATTATTGACCTATATAGTGACAATGTAGTTTTACATTTGTAATATTTGCTTATTATTAAACTGTTTACATTTTGGATGTGATGTTTTACTCTGTTTTTATTATTATTATTTAAAAAAAAATTTCTGGAAAAAATATAGTTACATAAGGACAGTATACAATTATGCAAGGTATGACAATTAAAAATTTATATTGCCTTTTCAGCCTCTTAATGAATTAATGATTTCTTTTATTTGGAACATTCACATCTTATTATTCTCAATCAAAGTTTTACCGTTTTTGATAAAGAGAAAATGCAGATAGATTTCTTTATTCATTGTATATGTTATTTTTTATTTCTTATATCTAGAAGTGAAAAGGATTAGAATTTTTAATACAAACCATCGTATTCTGTGACAAATTTGAATATTTTATGTTACATAATTTCGCAAAGTGAAGCTGTGAATCTAACAAGACAAAGACAATCCATGATTCACATTTTTTAATAATTTACCAAGCATGTTTTAATTGATGCTTGAATTATTTCTTTTGTGAATTAATTGTAAGGTATAATATGTGTTTGAGACTCCTAGATATCTGTTTGTAATAAGTAGTCTGTAGATGTGTAATATTGGTGTTAAAATATTTATATATAAATATGGATATATATTTAATTGTATCTCAATTTATAGAAGAATATTAAAATTATTTGTAAATTATAACTATTTTCAGTAGACATGAACAGTAATATACAATATTCACATTTTAATCATATATTCCAGTAAAATGTTTTATGTTTGAACAAATGGAAAACTCTGAAATCTTAAATATAAGAGGAGGGGCTGGGCTAAATCTTTAAAGATATTTTGATACTTGAAGGACAATATTAACCTAATTAATTCTCTTAGGTCAATAATAATTTGAAGTCCAGCTCTATCTATATTTTATTACTACTTGTTCAATAAGAAATGGGGAAAAATATTTGTAATATGGTGCTTATAAAATACTTCGTGGTTTGTGATTACATGTGATGTATGTGTACAAGTGCATTTTTGTTTGTGAATTCCTTAAATTTAGTTGAAGGAAACACGTGATTAGTTTTATTTTAAGATAACTTAAATTAATCATTTAATTGAAATTAAAACTGGTTAAAATTTGCATTTCTGATTAAAGTAATTGTAGTTATAGATTTTATGTTCTAAATGTCTAGAGATTATTTATTTAAATTTAGATTAATTAATGTTTAACATAGTTTTAAAATGGCAGATATTTCTAGCATTGTTATCAAGTAGTTCAAACAAAACAAAAAAGGAAATGTTCTAATTAGGTATGAGTAACAATCTAGCAAAATCTTGTGTGACTGATGCATAACTTATTGATCTTGGCTTGAATTTAGATTTTAATAAGAATAGTATATGTTAGTATAAGTTACAAATAAAAAAAAAATACAAATTTTGTGCAAATATTAATTTAGAAAATTAGTTTTAAGTCCCAGTATAGAGTCTTTGTTCAATGAAATGTCCATGTTTCTAGATTCCACATTTTACTAGGTCTATATGTAGGCCCTCTGCCTGAAATCGTGTAGAAGAGAATTAAGAATTAGTTAAAACTAGCTTGTTGTTGTATAGTAATGTTTAAATTTGTTACAAGTCATGTTGCTAATTATAGAATGAAATATTTATCATCTGAAGTCTACAGATGGCATGTTGAAGCTATCAACATTCAAGTTTCTTACATTTCTGTTAAACTAGATTAGAAGGGGAAAAATGATTGCTTAAAATTTTCATTTGCAGTACTGTTTGTTATGATTTGTTTAAATAATTGTAATAATAGTGTAGAATAGTTTGACCAATGATTCTTTTAAAAGTTTTGTTATTTTATGTAGAAAAACATTTTCTAAACAGTTTTTGTGGGGGAACTACATGTATCATTAAACTCAGAAACATTCTCCTGGCTGTTTTAATTGTATCTGTGAGTATGTGTATGGATTATATAATCTATATATATACTTATACTAGGAAAGTATAATTATTGTTAAGCATTATAGACTGAATCTTATGAAATTATGTTTATAAAATATTTGAGCTTAGTCATTTTGCTGATGATAATCACATTTCCTACATTTGGAATGCAGCCATAAGGAGAGCACTAAAACATTTCATGCCCTTTAAAATAGATTTAAGAAAGCAATCCACTTCATTTGCAATAATTTACCTTGTTTATTATTTTAACATTTTTTAGTTGAAGTAAACTTTTCATATTGAAGTGTTAAAGAATCATATAAAATATTTGACAGCTACATTATTATTTAGCAGCATTTAAATACCATAATAAATAAGTATTAAATTACTGATTATCATTTCTCATAGTTTTCTCTGTAAGAAATCAAATGTATGTATATATTTTAAGGTATGGTTGGTAATCATTTTGACAGAAATACAATGAACTGGGTGTGGATTGCTTTTTTAAATTATTGTATAAACACTGCCCTCATGCATTATTTTTGCTTATTAAATTATTGTTCAATGTACAGACATGCCATCCAAAAATTATTTATATTATGATGTTGATATGCTCTTTTTTATAGTTTTTTTTTTAAACATTTCAGTTTAAATTAAAAGTTATTTCAAACTATGATTTGTCCATTAAGCTGTGATAATGGTAAAGTTTAATGGACAGTATGATGTTACTGTATTTTCTAATATCAAATGAATAGATTCTATGCAACCATTCAAGTGACTGTTAATGTTTCTAAAACAGTATTTTGTTAAAATATAAATTAATATTTTTAACATGGATATGTAAGTGAAACTGAATATTTTTATTTCCCCTGAAAAATTGTGTTACATGTGCAGAGTTTGCTGTATTTTTCTGGATTTGGTGATTTACTAGCTATAATGTTTAAGTAAGTTCTTAGCTATAATCTGATTTGTCATTGTATGTCAAATTTACTTTTCCATTCTGCATTTAAACATGTATATATCATAATTATAAATATTATCAGTTTATCAATTAATCTGCATGAAATATTACAGCTGTTGGAGACCAAACGGAAGTGTTTATGTATTTAATAAATTCAGGGGCAGAAATGGGAATGTATTTAAAATATTTGTACTAAAAAAAAAATATGTATTATAAATTTCAGCTTATTTTCTTTTCTATTGTCTGACATAAAAATTTGCTCCAAATTTCATTTGCCTTTTAAATTTTTTAGAAGCTATAATTTTTCTTTTCTTGTATATTTTTAGTGGTTTATCATTCTCTTTCTGGCTCTGAATAGTTGTAGAAATTTATTTCACTGCAGTGATTTTTCTTTTTATTTAGATTACAGCCCTGAAGAGTGATATAGTAATTTTTAATATTTGATTTTTAATTCTGTAGCAATTAATAGAAACTGCTTTTAACAACCCAGGATATATTATTGATGTATTTAATGTTAGGGGCTGTATTATTATTTGCTGCATCTTTTAATGAAAAAGCAGCAATATATTATTTGCTGTAGCTGGTAGAGGTTGCTAGCATTGTAAATAGTTTAGCCATGTTCCCATCTGAGGGATACTGTATTGTGTGCCACTGAGCTCAAGACTCATGCCAGCCAATAAAATGTTCAGTGGGTTTGATTATGTCTTGATCTTTTTTATTTCTATACAATTCAATTTTCTTACATACTTATACCCATATATTTATAAATTAAGATATCAGAATAATCTAATTTTTATACACCAGAAGAAGGCTTGATCTATTATAGTCAAACAATCATGAGTACAGTATAGGATATGGTGGAATAAAATGGGTATTTTTTATAATTTACTTAAAAGACACACCAGAACTTTTAACAATTATATTTTAGATTTGTAATATATTTTTCAACATTTGTTGCCTACACTTATTTTCCTTAAAAAGTTTTATATTTTGCATCTGTCAACATAAATTTCCTTGTTTGTAAGTCAGGAATATTCTTCCTTACTAAGGCCTTAAAAACTTTTTAAAAAAGTAATACTTTATTTGCTTTATCGTCAATATTTTTTCAGAAATCAACTGCATGGGTTTCTGAGCAACAATTTTTCATAAACAGACAAGAAATACTTTAAATATTTTATGTTTAATGATTATTTTTGTATAATGGGGGAAAATGGGTATTGTTCAGGCATAGCAATTTATTATTAAGTTCTAAATATTTAGATGTAATGATTTAAACCAGCCCTTCAATTTTAGTGTAAATAATATTGCTTAGTATTTTTCAAATTTATTTGCTGTGGTATATACTAAATTAATACAATAATAGTAAAATTAAGCTTGTAAACCTGAAAATACATGTGTTTATATGGCTGAACTACTAAATTAATACAATAATAGTAAAATTAAGCTTGTAAGCCTGAAAATACATGTGTTTATATGGCTGTTTTGTACATCTTCAACTGGAAATTTTCTTCCACTTTTCACTGTGTAAAAAAGCCTAAGTTTATATGGAACTTAGACCAAGGGTGAACCACTTTGTAAAATCACATGGCTGAACATAGTCTAGGTGGATACTTGATACAGTGTTTGAATCTTGGATTGGACATTTTCTCACACAAATAGGAACAACTGGGAAAACCGATTCTTTTGATATTTGATGGTCATGGAAGTCACTTGACTTATCAGACAGTAAAACAAGCAATAGACAATAGCTTCATCATCCTCTGCCTCCCACAAAACTCAAGCCATGCCCTGCAACCTTTGGATTTGGGAGTATTTAAGTGTGTCTGGGAAAAAAAAAAAAAAATCCTGAAGATGTGGTACAGGAAGAGCCATCTTCAAAAAGTGTCCAAAGCGACATTTCCTAACCTGCTGAAACAGCTTTTTGACACCATGAAGGGTAAAAATGGATTAAAAGGTTTAAAAAAAACCAGTATTTTATTGACAAAAATGCTGTGGAACATAAAATAGTGTTAACTAAAAAAAACGTAGAAATAACATTAAATAATGTTGCACAGCCTTAAACAACAGCTACTATGGAAGCTCTATGCAAACTTCCCATTCAACCACTTCAAATTTTGCCATTTCTTCTTCATATAAGGATTTAAAAAAGGGTCATCCTTACAATAATTTCACCATTGCAGTCAGAAGGAAGAAAAATATAAAAAGCCTTAGAAAATGCCAGACGAAAAAGAAATTTGGTATAAACTAATGCCGAAGAAGTGATGACTGTTTCTGATGTAGCAGAACACTTTTTAGAAAAAGAAATGGCTAGTCAGGAGGGGAAAAAAAAAAAACATAAAATCTACCAATGTAAATGCTGCTTCACATGGCACAAGAAATCTTTCAAAATCAGATTTAAATGTGGCCAAAATATTTTACTTCAAATTATAAGTTTGATTTATGTAAAATAATGACCAGCAATTGGGTTATCATAAAATATTCTGGAAAAAATTTTAAAAAAATTTATTGGACAGATTATTGGTATGGATGACGAATATTTCATACTGCAATATGTAAGGAAATCACCAATTGGTGAATTTTATATTTTCTTAGATAATGATGATACTGATATTGCTCAGAAGGATGAAATAATTAACATTTTAAAGAAACCTCAACTTAATAACCATAGCCATTGCAGTTTTCCAATTAAATTATATCACATATAATGAGGTATTTGTTGTGAATTTACCCATCTACTACTCAATTTACCCCACCTCTGGGGTTAAATAGAAAAAGTAAAAAATTATAAATTTGCAATTTAAGAAAATGTATAAAACTATTTTAACAATGATGGTAATGAATCCATGAAAAAAAATTACTTTATAGTTTTTATGCAAAAAAGAGTGCTGAGTGAGAAATCACACTTTTCTACCTGTTTTACCCCACCAGACCCTACTCTTACATTTATAGACATATTCATTTGCTATAAATTGCAGCCTTCAATCTCAAGAAAAATTAACTTCACAAATTACTTTAAGCTTTTACATGAATGCAAATAATATGTTACCAGGTGTTATAAAAATAAATTACCAACAAATTTTATAATTTAAAAATGAAAATAATTTTTTATATTATTAAATTTTGATTGTTCAATAATAAAACTGACAAAGTATTTCTGAAATTATGTGAAATTTTTTAAATTACTAACATGGAATAAAGCTTTCTAAACTATTCCATAATTCAGAGATTGGTCTAGGTGATAAAATTCAATAAATAAAGCGATAAAACTCAATGAATTTTTATACTCTTGAAATAGAAATATTTATTATCCAGAATTATCCTTGAGAGTATATTAGTTTTCAGAATACTAACAAATCAGTCTGTTAAATGTAAGTATTCTAGGATTAAAAATAATAAATATGATTTATTTGATCAAAATCATTTTGCTTATTTTTTTTTTTTTTTTTTTTAGGATCAGAATCGTGTAAATTCTAATTTTTTTTATATATTGTCTTTTATCAATTTGTTACATAAAGTGGGTAATGTATTTGTCCACATTATAATACAATAAATGAGATTAAATAAGTTTGAAATTTAATTTGAATATCTTTAAATATGTATATTAAAAAAATAAATCTAGATTAATTATTATACCCAGTGTACGTACATTCAGTATTCATGTTGTGTGTAAACCACAGTGTAATGATCTAGACAGAAAGACTTATCATAATCAGTTCCCCATAAGACTAAAGGAAATTTTCTCAAGGCATAATTTACTAAATAGAATTAGAGCCCTCATTCATATAGCAGATTCCAAATTAAAAATGTCAGCTTTGAAAGTACAATAAAAATAATATTTTTAGATACTATGAAGTTTTTCTGGGTTTTTTTTCTCTAAAATATCTACCAATAAAATGTAACTTTATATTGAAAAAAAAATATTTTTTTAAATTTAAAATATTACTTGAAAAACTTGTTTGAACTTGTATGTTTATAAACACATGTATCTGCTGCATTTACTTTATCTTTAGAAGGTGGGTTTCTTGTTTTGAGTTCCTGAGGAATTTGTTCCAAATTGTTGTAATGCAACCACAATATCAGATAAAAAAAAAAAAAAAAAAAGAAAGAAAGAAACCTTAGAGGCTTTTTTTTTTTTTTTTTTTTTTTTTTTTTGAAAATGAAAATTAATGTGTCACACAGTGATAATAAAATTAATTTAAAAAACAAAGTGCTTAATGGTAGTTATGTTGTGCAAGCATTTTTTTATAGCACATGAGAAAATCACCAAAAATTTTTTAACTCATATTTTACATTACAATGCTAATGAATCAGAAAATAGAAATCTATGTAAATAACCAAAATTTTCTGATAAAATAACTTTCAAAACACTTATTCTGGGAGATTACTTGGACCCTGTAAAAATTTCCTTTTAAGCGGTATGTATTTTTGTTCTGTAAAAACTAGTCTATTTTGTAGTTAACAATAAAAGCTCACAGTATTTCATAACATACATAGTTTATTAAAAATTTTTCAAATTTCTTACATATAACACAAAATTGAAGGCCATATTTAATAGATTTCATAAATATTTCCATGTTGTATATAGTAGTTATGCTTACTAAACATACCACTTCAAGTATCATAATACATACAAGGAAGACAAATGTAAATCTTATTGGAGCACCATAAATTGTCAGATTACAATGTAAATAATGAAAAGGTATCAAGAATTATACATATATGTATACACCAATTCTATATACTCTAGGTATTGTGGTGATAATGAAGATATTTTTAATTGACCATAGCACAGATGAATAAAACAATAGAGTTTAACATATATATGTGATGCAAAAAAATACTATGAATTCTGGACCCTGCTGAAAATGTCAAAGATCACAAAGCAATTCATAGAAATATAGTATACAAACACCAGAATAATTATTTTAATAAACAATACATGCACATAAGTATATTATTTTTGTATGAAATTTTAAATGTATTATGTCAAAATAAAAATATTAGGCATTTTCTTGTCATATTCACAAAATCTAAGGAAACTTTTTAAAATTCTTAACTAGGTAACTTCAAAAATTACACAGCAGGATACAACTACTGCACATAAACTATGCATTTTCAAACTCACATTCTAACAACTTGTACATTAACTGAATTACAAATATTGGAATTTTTTACTCTTAAGTTATGAGTAATAATAGTAGTTCGATAACGAACTACTATTATAGCAAAACAACCTATGATAAAGAAAATTAATATATGATCTAAAACTTTGAAAGAAAAAAAAGTGGCCTTGAAACATTTAATAATTTTGCAACTTTATAATAAGAATTAGTCTTGTATTTCAACTGAAGAAAAAAAAAACTATCACCTAAATATTAATTTAAGAAACAAAATGTCTTAAAATTTAATGGCAATAGTAATCATATTCATAAACAATGAGAATGAATGTTTTCCTACACCAAATTTAGTTAACTATTATATTGGTCTTAAAATTTTGGGAAATATTTGACTAGGGAATTAACATTTGTTAAACTTGCTTATACATTTTTTTTTTTTTTTTCAAGAGAAAAGTTATGCCTTTTATAATTTTCATAGTATTAGTTAGCTGTCATGCCTACTGGAGTTGTCTTTTTAGTATGACAAAATATTTCATCATACTTAGTGATCAGGTTAATATTTAAAAAAAAAAAAAAAAAAGGAATATAGGAGTTTTAAGACAATGAAAAAAAAATGGACTGAATTATATAACATATACTAACTGTAGTGAATATAGTGCAGTGAAATTTAAAAAATAGAATAAAAATTAATTCACAATTAATAAATCATAATTGGAAACCCTTTTATTTTACTTTCTTACATTATAAGATTCTTTAAACTTTAAATACAATATTGTCATAATCCAATACAGCCAAAAGTACAAAAACAGACAATAAGCAATTATATTTTATTTACAACTGTTAAAATATGTGTGTATATAACACTAATTACTTACAATGGGTACAGTTATAGAAATAGATGAAACTATTTTAATCCTTAAGATTAAAAAATAAAAAACTTCATTTACAAATCTTAAATCATATGCATAATCAATTTAAAAAGATAGTACAAACAAAATTATTTTTTACTAAAAAGATTTTTTTGTTTTGTATGAACATAAAATGCATGCTTTTTCTTTATATTGTATTCGGAATGCAAAATTAAGCTTGAAAAAACTAAAGCATAAAAATTCAATGTTATATTTATTTTTTCAAATAAATGCACTTGCAAATATAAAGTAAAAAATAAAGCAGCAAATGTAATAGAACCAAACAAAAAAGTAAATACACAAGAAATTACAAAGCATTAAAAATATAAACAAAGAATGCAGAAGTAAAGATATGGATGGAATACTAGATTACTTAAATCTGGAATACAATAAAAATTATGGTCCTTTATTGACTTGTATACATATAACTTAAAGAAAAATATCACAATTTTCTCTTATAATATATATACTAAGAAAAGATTTAATGTGATAATAAATCTGTATAAAATGAAAAAAAATTGCACAACAGAATTAAATTCCACAAATATATTGGAAATTATTTAATTGATATACTAAACTACTGAATTTTTTTTTTCAAAAGAATGATTTCAATATTTAACCAAACCTAAAACTCCCCCCCCCCAAAAAAAAAAAAAAAAATCTAATTTTGAATTTGGACTTTAATTACTTTAAGAACACTACTTTTTCACTATTGAATGAATTAAATTTGTATGTAATTTTTGCCATTAAATATATATAATAGATGAGATAAGCCTCGAAAAATATATCACAAAAAATAAATTTTATAATTTTCCAGAAAGGAAAATGATTATAATACAAAAGCTGTATATTTTTACCCACTGAAACAATAATCAACAATAAAATATCACACATACACACATATGTGTATTAATATTTTAATTTAATAACTAAAAGAGTTATATGTAAGTGTAGCATATATTAGTGATGATAAATATTTATATATCATTACTGCTACAAATTTTACTTTAGCCCTAAACATTTATAGTAGTTTTTGAAAAGTATGTATTTACTTTTAACTGTAAATCTTTCTATTAAATTCAAATATAAGCAGTGATCAATTGGACCTGTAATATACACTTTCTTCTACAATTAATGAACAGTACTACAAACTCAGCTTAATAAAACCTCTTGCTATGGTGATTTGCACCACTAGCAATTAACCTAGAGTTGTTATTTGCTGTTATTGTAAAATAAGTTCTAACATGCCACTTAAGGAATAAGATAAAGGAAATATTCATTAGCAATCAACCCAGTATCAAAAGTTATTTTAACACAATGCAATTTTATTAAACTAACATTACTTAATTTTACTATGAATAAAAAGAAAGAAGAAATACAAAGAGCAGTTATCCTAGAGATGTGTTTCTGTTGATAGTTAGTAAATTCATCCAATTATTTCTCATATGTTAAAATGAAATAATTTTTCTATAGGTGGAAATGTTAATAAACTGATTACTGTTCATTTATATATATATATGTTACTGTGAATGCCCGAAATTGGAGAATGTCGACATTCACCGGTGAATGTCGACATACACCAAATACCTCGGTGAAAGACAGAATATTTGATTATATTCTTACATATTCGGACTATCACCGGTGTATGTCGACAATCCGCCTGCATTGATGGTGAATGTTGAAAAAAATAGTTTTGTTACGTTTTTAAATCATACTTTATTATTAAAACATATATTGATATATGTTAAAATAGCACTTATCATGAAGGAATATACTCCAATGTCTCTGCATCCATTCCAAAGGAAAATATAGAAGAGCTTCAACCTATTACGCCTTCTATCAAGCCATGACTAAACATCAGAAGTTTATTTCTATTAAAAAAGCGGCCGCAAAAGATAATCTTCTAATGCATGCAACTAAAATGTTACAAAAATCAAAAAGAAAATTTCCTCCTGCTCAAATGGATGACACTGTGTGAATACAAGTCCCTGATGTCGACCGTGGTACAGATGCCCGAAATGTATTGGTGGTTGTTGGAATAGAAGATTCCTATTTTGATAAATAAGTAAAAAAACATGGTACGCTCAAACAGCTTTATACACGTAATCAGTTTATATTTTGTAAAGAAAAGTTATTCTCCATAGATGAGATTTCTTCTCAAGAAATGTCGCTCTGAGAGAAGTCGCTGAAGCTAATTCGAGATGTGGATGGCATGTCTATAAACGTTGTCATTGCAAAAAGAAATGTTTAGTTACTAAATGCCATTAATAAATGTAAGGGACTCTTGTGCAATTCAAATTGCTATAATAGTATAAATTGGTGCAACAAATAAGATAATATAACTTCAATCTTATAATTAAGTTAATTATTGGTATTATTTTCTGTTCTAAGAGTATTCGGTTTGTTTTATGTTCAACAGTTACATGTGCTATTACTATAAATTTGACTGTATTATGAAGAAGAAAATATAAATATCCGACATGTTCAACATTCACCAATTGTGCATGGTGAATGTCGACATTTACCAGTGTAAGTCAGAAATAAGGGTATTTAGCAAATATTTCGGACATACACCAAACGACTACGTGAATGTTGACATTCACCGGTGAAAGTCGACATTCTCCAGATTTCGGTCTTTCACAGTAATATATATATAAATATATACTTATATATGTTCATTTTTATATATATATATATATATATATATATATATATATATATATATATATATAATATACATATAACTTTAAACAACTGTAGAAATAAAGATAATTCAACAAAAATGGTGTTTTTAGATAACTTAAACCAGTTGTATTTCAATTTCTCA
This sequence comes from Pardosa pseudoannulata, assembly GCA_032207245.1. Taxonomy (NCBI): domain Eukaryota; kingdom Metazoa; phylum Arthropoda; class Arachnida; order Araneae; family Lycosidae; genus Pardosa; species Pardosa pseudoannulata. The sequence goes on from CM063510.1 coordinate 95,560,380, forward strand.
AATGTACTAAACCAGATATCTTCTAGCTCTGATAACGAAATAAATCATCTATGTCTAAATAGTTTAAATGCAAACATTATTGAAAGTCTTGTTGAAGAGTGTAAAATGTTATAAGCACATATTATCCACCTCTCTATTCTAGGATACGATGACTTAAAAATAAAAAGAAGACCGATAATATGCAAAGTTTTTCGTAAACAGGTTAAGGTGCCGAACATGTACAATAATACTTAGGGGGAAAAAAACAGTTTAATTGGTTCAGTTAATGAACTTATAAATTGATTTGCTTCTATATCAAATTAATTAATTTTCCATATTCAAAATTAATTAAACACAGCCTCCCCCTCAAAACAACTCAAACTTACTGCTACATAATGCAAGAAAAGTGTATTTATAAAGAATAAATATTGCATATAGTCAATCAATAAAAGACAAATGTGAAAAACCAGAAGAAATAAATCAAATCAGCTACCTAGCAATAGCTTTAATGAAGCCTGCTTGTATCTAAGATCACCATAACTCAAGGCAAAAAATAAATTAAACATGCTATGCACTTAAAAATCATTTTAAAACTTGTTTAATTTTATTGTTTAGTTTGTTATCCAATCTTCAAAAAGTTATAGTCTTAGACAGTTGAGAAAACCATATTTTAGAGATAAATGATTCAGTGCCTATAATTTTTAAGCTTGAAACATGAGGTAGTAAGAATTTTCTTGCACAACTTAAGTTAATAGAGAATGATTAATATATAAAATTTTAAAAATTGTCAAACAACTTGTGCTTTTAATAGTATACCAAATATTACATTGTAGTTGAGACAAACATAAGAACATGAGATGGCAGTAAAAAACAAAAGAAAATATAGTTTTCAAACAGTATTTTGTATGTAATGATTCATGAATATTTTTGATACAAAATCAAACCATAATCACAGCTTGAAAAGGAAGTACAATCATTTTTTCTAAAATAATGAAATATATATATATATATATATGTATATATATATATATGTATTTGGTTAAAAACTGAATAATGTTTTAGTTAAATATTTTGATATTTCTTAAACAAGTTTAGCATCAATTTAAAGTTTTACCCCAATATAATATAGTTAGGAAGCTAAAAAACTTAGTAAGATACAAAATTTATGTATAAAAAATTAATTTTGACAAAATGAGTTAATGCTTGCCCTCACTACATGAAATATGAGACACTTAAAATACATTAATGAATTGTGATAGTGAACCAAATATACCAATCAAATGTTTAAATCTATTTGATGCTATGACAAATAACTAAATCCTATGGCAGATAAGCTGCTTTAACTGAGCCAAGCATGATATAAGCAAAGTAATGAAATTGCTTATATGGTATGGTTCTGCAATTAAAATCTTTTGATCTAATTGAAATTTGATTATGGGTGATTAGCAGCATTCCAGTCAATTCTTTGTAACACAAAGGTTAACGAAAATGGGACATATTATGTAAAGCTGATTTTGAATGGCTACAAATATCTACAATAGTGGAATTCAAACTCATGGTTCTGGTGCTAAAAAAAACCACTCACTTATTTGTCCACCATACAACCAAATTTGGCTATGGAGCATTTAATAAAGGCTAAAGGCAATTTTTAACATTAGTCATAAAAAGAAACCGAGAATTGTTTCTCTTTTTAAATTAGCTTAAACAAAATTGGAATTTTATCAAGAAAGCTTGTTATTTCTTACACTCAATCCAAGGATTTTTTGTTTTCAATTGAAAAATAAATTATATCTAATTTAATCATAACAAAAAAAAAAATGATTTTACTAGAAACTTACAAGAAAATCTATGCAATATTGCATACATAAACACATTGTAAAGTCCTAGTTAAAATTAGCTTTACATACAGTTAATTTTTTTTAACATTATATAGTGCACTCCACCCTTTCAAAAAAGTTTTGCATAGTTAAATAATAAAAACTATTGCATTTATTGGTATAGTATTGTTAAAAAAAAACTTCAATATTTTATTCTAAATCATAACTATAAAACTACTACATGATACCCAATCCTATAACTTTGAATTTCATTAATGGCACCTATCCAATTTGATAGCTGCAATTTCCCCCTTTTGTAGAATATTCAAATAATTTCAATGACCATTTTTATTAAAATCTTATAAAGATATACAAGCATTAACATATACAAAACGTACAAAAATATTGCTTTTATGACACTCTGCTTAAACAATTAAAAAAAAACTTGACATAAAAAAATTTCAAGTAGTAGTAAAGGTTTATTAGATAGAATTATTATCTAAAAGAGTAATATACAATTAAGGATTAACAAAAACAAAAATTCTATTTATTATATACTGGCACAAAAAAAAGTCAATCTTATCCTATTAAGTAAATCAAATAATAATAAATTAAACTGATAAGATACCTCATAGTATCAACATTCAATTTAAAAAGCAAAAGGAACTGATACTAGGAAATTCTAGAATACATAAAAAATATTTAAAATAAATTAATATAATTTGTTATAGTTATACATTTAGATATGTAACTAATAGATTCTTTTCTAAAGGAAATTATTAGAATTTAATACAGTATAAAATTAAGACCTAAGTATATTTTTAAAAACAATTCACCCCTGAAAGTTTCAATTATTATTAAATTTAACACTTAAATTCAGAATATTACAACAGCACCAGTAAAGCCTTTACAACCGACTCTTGAATATTCATTTCCTTATTAAAAATAAGAAAATTATAATACTTTGAAAAATTTTTAATAATAATAAAGCATTTTACATAACTATAAAATATTTTTCATGCTAAGTAGACATTACTCCTTGTATAATAAAACTTATAGTCCTTTATCTACTAACAGAAACAACAAAGTTTTGAAACCCAAATACAGTTATCTTAACTGATATATACTGCTTTATTTTAGAAAAACCTAAAACAAAGAATTATAGTTTTAAAATACTATACACAACATTTTGGCATAAATAGATATTTAAAAAATTTACAACATGCTGAAATATTTAACTTGATCCATCCAATCGTACAGTGGCAGTGTTTACAAGACGGGAATGCAACCGTTTCATAGTTCTATGACATGAGTCTTTCTTCTCATCACAAGAATCTGATGTTTCAATTCCCGAATCATCTTGTGTAAAATATTCGGAATGAAAGTGGAGAGAATCTTTAGATGCTGCAGCTGCATGTGGTGTATTTGAATTTTTTTGCTCTGTCTGCATTTTGTTTAGACAAATGCTAGATATTGGACAACAGATACATTGAGGCACATTGGGAATGACTGCTTTTGACAGCCCATCAACTTTACAAAATGAATCAAAATTGAATTTTTGATGTCTCCGAGGTGTCACGACACAGTCTAATAAAGTTGGCTTGCATTCAGCTGCATCTTGGCCAGCTACTTTCACAGACATTTTTTTCACAATTAATTCACATAGCAGCTGAAAAAAACTATCAACTTCATCATAACCTATAAGAGAAGATAGTATTTGAATAATAATCTGATGAACATGATTTAAAATAAAAAATTAGAGCATTCCTCTATTAAACTCTGAAAATACTTATATTGTTATTTTAAGTTTCTTGACATTAGTCCAATTACCACACAGGGTAGACAGGGCTTAATCCTGCTTAGATGACACTCCATATTATCACAAGCATCTTAATCATTAGCATGCCAATCAATATTAAATTAATGCTTAAGAAATTTGAAAAACAACAGCAAAGAAAATTTTAAAAAGAGAATATTACTATTATTTTTTTTAATTTCAAGAGATTTAGAAATGATTTATTTATTTAGGCAATGATTATAGGCAAAATAATACAGAATTCACACCAGTTTTTAGAAATAAAAATTGAGGAATTTTTTTAATTTTTCAACTTTTTAGGGACTATTCAAGAAGTAAAGATTAAGGAGTTTTTAAGAACTTTTTAATAATAGAGTCTTCAACTTTGTTACAGGCCTCAGGGAGAAAAAAAAATTGACAGAAGTTTATTCAGATCAGACAGATAAATAAATAAGCCAAAATTTTATGGGGGGAAAAAAGGGAGAAAAGGGAAAACATGGAAAAATAAATGAACAAAAAAGAACAGAAAAAAGGTATGGAATTATTAAAACCCCTTTTTCTTTAGCTATTTTAAATTTGATTGCTGTTTTTTTCTTCCTTAAAAAATTAATTTGTAGAAAACTTAAAAATTACATTAACACTAATATAATTATTACTTTACTTTATAATATTGATTATATGAAACTCATACATATAAATACAATAAAAAACCAAAATTAATAAATTAAATTTTAGTATTAATTTCTGTGCTGAGTAATTATTTTATTAATAAGAGAGAGAGCTGCTATACATCTTTGGATAGTGTTCCATATTGAATTTCAATGTAAATAGCAGACTCAGTTTTAATGCATAAAATTTTGTGATGTTTTTCAGTTAGTCACTTACAGCACAAAATTTTAAACCCTTGTTAAATCTTTACAATTTGTTCATTTAAGAAATGGATTCTTATGTCAAATAAATTTTTCTGCATAACACACTTTCAAAGTAGAAATTGCTAAAATTTTTAAGTATTTTCCCAAAATTAAGGAAAACATGTAGAAATTAAGAAAATTTATATTCCTACAGAAATTTCAAGAATTTAAGGATAACTACACCTATAATTAGTCTTACAATGATATCTGTATTTTAATTTTGCAATTATTTAAAAACCCTTTAAAATTATGAAGATATTGCATATCGATCGAAAGTGTGAGTGCATTTTTCTGGTTACTTTCAACAAATTTCAAGATGAGCAATTACACCATAAAATGGGTGCTTTAAAATCATTACAAAATTCATTCCTTATATATTGAATGTTTTCAGATGTTCAAACATAAAATCTTCATTCCTTTCGAAGGAGGTCCTAAACTACTTGTTGATAATTAGAAATACTTTAAATTGTCAACAGGTGTATTGAATTTGAATAACCTAACATTGATTTCAATAGAGAGTCTGGTAAGTATAGTGTGTTGCATCTTAATCCAGACTAAGTAAAAATATCAGGAAAAAAGAAAGAAAAAACAAGTATTAAAAAATATTTTCATTTACATGAGTAAAAAATATAAAATACCTAAATATTACATGAACAAGAAGATAAATAACTTTTTAATCTAAGTTTCCTAATTAAAAAATGTTTAAAATAGGTTCAAGTCAGAAGTTTAATATGCTAAATTTAAAAAAAATCACAAATACAGTTGAACCTCATTACATTAAAATTCAAGAAACCATGTTTTGTTTGTTGAATTTGAATCTTTCAGAAAACTGCTAGATCTTACAAAATGAAAACTCATTAGTTACTAAGTGTATAATGTTGACCAATTGTCTATTAAAACTGACCAAAAAGGCAAATGAAAAAAAATAATTTTATCCTTAATTGCCTACTGTTTTGAAACAGAATATATCAGAAATCTCCTACTGAAGTGATATAGATGCCAAGACAATTTTATAAGTTTCTTTGTTCAATGCAATAAAAGACTCCCAATTATTTTCTTTGATTTCTTGTGTAAACAAAGACTTATTTCATGCATTTTTATAATTAAATTTTTAAAAATGAAATTCAGTTTCCATAACAGCAAAAAAGATTTTAAAAACTAAGGTAAAAAACCCAGTAAATGACTGAAACAAAGGATTATTATATTTCCTACGATATCAGAGATCGCTATAAAAGGATAAATTAGTATTATAAACAATAGGAAAATAGTGAGGCAAAAATTTTCATTTTTTACATGCAGGTTTACTTTAAAGGGAATTAACTGCACACCAAGAATTTAAAAGCCATTTCAAACAACAAAGTTTTAAAATGCACTGCTAAAAACAAACTTAAAATTTTGTAACTATGAAATTTGTTAATGATTTATTTATATCAACGTAATTTACAACTGTAGATAAACAAGATGAGACCTTCAAACTGTAAATGCCAAAATTTCATAACTGTTTATGAAAAGATATGCAGAAAATGCATTCTTTTAATTTAATATATGTACTGTCTTGTGTACATTTTCCCCTCTCGTTTGATTAATTTAACTTTCTAGAAATTTAGAATAATATGCATTTCAAATAAGATATACTGGGAAAAGATTTGAATTTTTTAAAGCAATATATAAAAATTTCATTTTATATATCATTTTAGTATGTTAAATTAAAAAATTGGAATTTTTGTTTTCTATATATTCAATACACACATTTAAAAATTTTATATTAATGACATTATAATGAAGTGATTTATAACAACATATCAATATATCAAGAATATTGATAGTTGGTGACTGATGTATTAAAAATTGGATATTGTCCAGCCCTATTTACTATAATTCTTACACCAGGAAGTTAAGAAAGTAAAACAATTAAGAAGAAATTTAAGAAAAATATTACAATTAAAGATATTAAATTGAGTAAAATATACTATTCAAGACAAAAGATAAACGTAAATAAGATGATACTATTTAGGATGAAGATATAAATAAAATATTAAAGATTTAATGGTTCAAAACTTTTAAAGTTTTTCTCATCAGTTTAGAAAATTCTTTCATCTTCTGTTTTCACAAATAATTAGGTAAGTAAATTATTATAAATAAAGCCCTTTTGGTATGTTTTTATTAATGTGTATATATATATATATATATATATATATATATATATATATATATATATGCACAATTCTTTTGTATAATTCTAGCCTTGGATTACAAGATATAACTTTTACAAAATTTAACTGAATTTTTTAGGATAGAAAGTGTACAAAGAAAAAAAATTACCTGGAAAAACATTTATATCTACAACTCCATAATGTCCTGTTTTGTTATCTATGATGACATCTATCCCAAGAAGATTAAGTCCTAAACACTTAAATAAGGCTTCAACAATGTAATCCATTTTCTCTTTTTCAGGCAAGAGACATGGTGTTAACTGCTCGTCATTGTCATCCAACTATAAGCAACAAAGGATTCAAGAATATAATAGATTGAATATTAAAATACATTTTTCTGTTTAGCTACAAGGTAAAAAAATTTTTCATAGACATGCTATCGTTTTGTAATTTCTATAAAGTAATGATCAAAATTCTAAATCAGGTATAGGTGCAACCAATATAAAATGTAATGACTATATACAACATAATAAAAAGTTTATTAACTATGTATGTAAATGGTGAAGTATAGAAAAAGAATTCTGTCACAGAAAGCAAATTTTAGCTGCAAAACTGAAGGGAAAAAAATACAAAAATATCTTTTAGTATGTTACGTATTGGGAGGAAAAGAGGAAGTAACATATGTAATAATCTAAATAACAGCATCAATAATTGTAAATACTGTTACTGTTTGTTTATATTCAAATACTTCAGATACAAAGGAAAATTTTTTTACAAATTCAGTGGATATTTTTCAATAAAGACTCAAGATTATATAAAGGCAATTCTTTAATGAAAAATAGTAGTATATATTTTTATATAATAATACAAAAAAAATTCATCCAATTAAGTAAATACAATGAAAAGCATTTACATATGGTTTGTGACATGGTTAACTATTACAAAGTTTTAAGGCATACTAACTTATCATTATGACCCCTTACAATAAACTTCCCATATTACAGAATTAATGAAAAGAAAATCCCATGGGCAGGAAAATGCTTTTGCCATTACATTCAGAAATTTAGCAGTTTCAAGCTGCATGTAAGTAATAAATGATATATATATTCTTAATTTTCACTTTTTTTTCCTTCCATGTCATATAGCAGTTACCATGTCTTACTTCCACTCAGTGGATTTCAGTCCGATTCCCAAGGAAGTCCCCTTATACACATATCAATAAGTTATAACAGTAAAGTCAATGCAATTTTAATAATTGCAATTGAAAAAAAGAAATTAGACAAATTAATTCCAAGGGAAAAAATATATTACACACTTCTCATAAGAAATATTTACCTCATTTAAAACAGATGCTGAATGAGGTTTTGAAATTTCATGACTGTTAAAAAAGATGGTCTTTTGATCTAAAAAAAATGTAACAAAATTATGTCAAAAATTCAATGATCAAATGATACAACTCTCCTTAAGCAAGAAAAAAAAATAAAAAAAAATAAAATAATAAAACAGAAAAGGAAATCTTACCTCCTGCACTAAAATTCTTCAGTGATGGTCTCTCAATCATAAAGTATTTATTCCCAATAGTAAATAATTTATACAGAACAGCATTGTGATTAATAAATTTCTGGACCACACAAGGAGGAGCAATATCTTTAAGACCATCTTCATTAAATATGATACACATCTATAAAAATAAAAGCACTCCAAACCATATATTTTAATGTATTTTTAAGAACAAATTTTACTAAATCTGATTATATTTTTACAAGAATAATTCAAATGTAAAGACAAAGGGTGAAATTACTAAATTAATAAACTGAAATGAATGAAAATGAATCTGAAAACTCCTTAAGCTCTAATGGGAATCTTCCCAAAACTAATTTTTTAAAGGAATTATTACACAAACATATCTGTCTTACATTATATGTACAAACCTAAAAGCGAGTTTTGTCAAAAAATAGGAGAGAAAAATTAAAAGTAGAAAAAATGCTTCTCAAAAAATGGGAAAGTTTGGGATTTATTTTGAAACATTATAAATTAGAGATCACAGATCAGAAAAATAAAGTAACTGTACCAGTACACACATTTGTGTATGTGTGTGTATATATAAATTAATAAGGAATCACTCTTACCACTCTTTTCAACTTTTTATTACATTACTACTTATATTAACTATATGTTAGTCAATCTGAAACTTTGATTTTTGATGGCATTATACATTTAAAAAAATTGTTACAATTCAAATAAAATGGTAAATAATAAGAAATTTTGCTTGGCATTAAATTTTATTAATTTTTAATTGGTAAAACAGAAGAAAAAAACAGTTATTGAAACAAGAAGTGAAAACACCTTAAGTACAAAGGAGAGGAAATAAATGTAATAATTTCTATAACAATAGAAATTAGTATGAAATATACACAATTATTCATAATACACTATTTAAATAAAAATTATAAACCCTTAATTAACACTAATAATTTTAATAAAGTTTGAGCAAACAAGTCAAATAAGAATAGGATTTTCTCTGAATTTGATTATAAACCCTACCCTTTTATAAAAATATTTTTTAATATAAATTTTATTCCAATAATTGCTTGCTATATTTACCAAATTAGCTTTATTTCTTTCTTGGTTTTGGTTTGGAACACTACATCACCATTTTACAACAAAAATAATAATTAGAAAGGAACTAATTGGTAAAAGCAAATTCTGAATGGCTATGAACATCCTGTGAAGTTCAACCCAAATGGTTCTTCTATTAGCGAGATTCAAACCTGTCAACTTTTGAACAAGAAGGCACTACACTACCTATTCAGACCTTGCCAGGTTGTTTAGGTGGCTGAGATTCAAAATACAAAATTTAAATAAAATACAGCTATTTTGATTCTGCTTTTTTCCTTTTTAGATTATTTCTATTTAAATCATTTAATAAAAAACTAAAATTCAGCATTTTTAATTGTTTGTATCAAAATATGTATAGTTATAAAATAATAAAAATACTGTATATGTTAAATTTATTGTAAAAGTAACTATGTTGTAAAAATATTGTAAAAACAATTGAAATTATTGTTAATGAGTATGGTTTTCTTCACTTGCCAGGGCCATATGGCAGTCCTATATTCTTAAGGTATTCAGATTTATATAGCATTAATTGTCTTTGCTCTAAAGATTCTCAAATGGTCAGGGTTAATCACAGCTGTTATGCATTAAATTTTAAATTTGCCTTTTAAAATTAAACTGAAAACCCCTCATAAATTTTGAAAAAACAAATATAACCATGTAAAAATACAGCAAGCAAAAGTTATATAATATAGAATTACTAAATTCTAAAAAATACATTACAATTACAAATATATATATTTATATATTTACAAATATTGATAATTTGTTTACAAGGCTTTCTACAAAAGTATTTTAAAATACATTTGAATATTCAAAATATTTATATTTTATAAAGAAAGAAAATAATTTCTCATAGCTCAAAGCATTAACAGGAAAATAAAATTCATAAATTAGGAAAAAATTGTTTTTAAATTATCGCATAAAATATATACCACACCTGATGAGCTGTTGAGCCATGAGCCAAGGTAGGTTTGCAAACTACAATTAAAGAGCAAGATCAATTTATCAAATTCAAAATCTATAAATCTCAACTCACAATAATCAAGAATAAAACTTTAATAGAATCACAATTAATAAAATATAACAGAGAAAAAGTGAAAAATACAGACTATACATAATAAACAAAGATACAAATATAGTATTACCTATTGGGAAATCAACTCCAGCTGCTTTCATTTTTGCTAAATTTTCAGCAATATTAGTGGTAGTTAATTCAACAAAAGAAGGAATGAATACTTCAACTGTTAAAAGAAATAGTAATAAATAAAAATGAAAGTTAAAAATTCATACTTTAGATCATTAAATTTTTTTAGAATAAACAGTTTTAACATCAATAAAACAGATACATGTGAAACATTCTTACAGGAGTTGAGACAATATATACAACTGAATATTGTGTAAAATTATGTTTTAAAACATCTACATAAATATTTATAATTTTAAGATATACTTAAAAATATGAAAATTAGTATTCCTCTGCCTGTTTACAGAAGATGTAGACCAAGAAAACAAAAAACAATATAAAATATGTTACTAAAATGCTTTTGTATTATACACAAGCAAACTTGAAGTCTATTTTTTAATTCTTCTTGATAAATGATTCCATAATCATGATACATACCATTTAAAATTTAAGATTTTGTTTTTCCCCATTACATTTGGAAGTTTTTTTTCCAATATATAACCAAATGTATTGGATACCTTAATAAGAAAAGCCAGGTAACTGAGAATCACCTACGTCCTCAATAGGGCAGAAGTTTGTATTTCTAGCAATAGTACTTGATATACACAACTAATCAGAGTTTTGGAAAGGATTCAAGTGATTTTTTGAGTAAGAAAATAACAAAATTCCCCAAAAAATCTCAAATTATTAAAATAAAAAGGTACTACTAGTAAAGGTACTAGTCTATATACTAGTAAAGTAAATAAATATTCAAATTTGAATTGCATTATTAAAAATAGTGTCTTAACAAATTAGAAATTTACACTTAAAACATCACAAAACCTTCACTCTTAAGACATAAAAATAAATAAATCCCTTGAATGTTTTCATTCTGTAACTTGAAAAGGTTAGTTACAACTGTATATTAGAAATAGTATGAGTAATATGAAAATTTATGCATTTGATAATATATTGTGAATGCCTATATGCAGAACCATTATTAAATAAAATGAAACCCCAAAAAAGTAAAAATGTGTTTTACTTTGGCTACTGATATAACTATAATTAATACAATATTACAAATTTCCAAATTTAGAGGGTTCATAGATTTTTTTTTTATATTTATTTTTTTCTTTAAATCTTATTTTGATTTACTTAAAGCAGAAATCAAGATATAGTTTATATTCATATTTAATAGTGGAAAAAATTTACCAGAATGTTTATGAGACAAATTTTTGAACACCCATATTTATTTATAAGACAAATTTTTTAATACTTGTGATAAGAGATTTTAAATAATGACAGACATCAGCTCAAAAAATGTATTTAAAATCTGTTATCTATAATATCTTGTATCCAAAAAATTTCCTCTTGTTTTGTTTCAATTCTGTCACAAATTTCTGCAGAAATATTATCTACTCTTTTCAAATATGGTGTAAAATCTGGCACAACGTGTTTATTATTTATGATAGCTCGGAAATCATTGTTTACATCATCTTTTCCTGTCCAAATTGCAAGTAAGCAGCAGTTTTCCATGTACAGTCACACTTAGCACTGTTTAATACGAAATGTATTACTGGAAGTTTATCTCCACAATCATGTCTATCCTGAACCAAGATGATGGTTTGTGGTTTTAAATTGCAAATTTTCCTCTCAATGCTATTGGCCTTCGAGTAGAAGTATAAAAATGTCATATTTTGATCTATTTTTAATAAAAAGCAGAATTGTTTCATTAATATGCTCACAAAATGGGTATCATGGTTACTTATTAATCTTATGAACAGAAGGTACCCTAATATGATTTTTTCCATTAAAACTAAGGCATATTCTTTGGCAGTTGCTTGAGTAAGCACAAACAATTCAAGCCATCTTGTGCAGCAGTCTTCTACTATGAAAATACATCTTTTGCTATTTTAACATTCAGACAAAGGGCCAAATAAATCAAATGAGAGTGTCTCAAAATGTTATGCATGTACAGACATTCTTAATAGACCAGCTGGCTCTTGATTTGACAATTTATATTGATTACATTCTAAGCAATTTCTAACATAATCAATAATGACAGTCCAGTAGTATCTGTTAGAGATTCTATCATAAGTTCCATATATACCATAATGTCCTGCACTTGGGGCATCATGATGAATTTTTTAAATTTCTTGTCTTTCATAAGATGGCACCACTAATTTGGCTTTGGATTCAGAAGTAGGAGAATAGCAACATAACATACCCTGATTCATGATTAATCTCCTCCCAGTCCAGTTGCCAAAATCAACTTCTTTTTTGGAGTCTTCCAAACATTTGATGATTTTCTTTAGTTCACCATCTTTTAATTGCTCTCAAACATCTTATGGTGAACATGTCCACCAATACTACATTAACTTCACAGTTCTGATGTTGGCCAAGATAACAAGTCAGCAATAAAATTCAATTGTCCAAGAATACAGTTGATTGTTGGGTCATAGATTTGGATCTTAAGGCTCATCTTGCAAGTCTACCAGATGGTGACTTCAGAGACATTTAAAACCATTTTAACAGCTGGTAGTCAGAGGTAAGTATGATTGTTTGGAATTCCTCATGGCTCCTAATCGTTTCAAGAACCCACACAACTGCAAGAACTTCTTTCTCTGTGGCAGAATAATTTTGTTCCAATGATGATAGTAATCTGCTTGCATATTCTATAGGATGTTCTTTGTCTTTTTCACCTTGGAGTAAAACATCTCTAATAGCTACATTACTGGCATCCATCCGGATGACGAATAGTTTCATCAGCATATTTTAGGACAGATGGACTCACAAATTTAGATTTTAACTCTTTGAAAGCCTTTCCTTGCTACCCATTCCATTTCTACAGGGCAGTTACATCAGTTAGGGGCTTTGCAATTTGAGAAAAATTAGGGATACATCATTGATACCAGGAACATGTTTGTAAAAACTTTTAACTTGTTTGACAGATTTTGGTGATGGTATGTTTGAAATGGCAGATGTTTTTTGTGGGTCAACTGATATACCTTCATTAGTAATATAGTTTCCAAAGTACTTAACTTTACCACAACAAGAGTGACATTTTTCGATGCGGACTTCCCCTTGAACAGAGATAAATGCTTAAATAGTTCCAAAGCAGACACATGTTTTCCAAAAGTAGAAGACAATATGATGATAATGTCAAGATATGATAGAGCAACAACATTTTGTAATCCAGATCAGAATTTATCTACTAGCCTTTGAAAAGTCACAGGTAAACTATAATATCTTGTTCTAGTAGAAAACCTATTTCTTTTTTCAGCAACTGTTTTCTGGTTGGATTCATTCAATAAGGAGGTACCAAGGTTAAAAGACTGCTACTAGTGTTAACGAAATGTTCAATAAAGGAAGTGGTCTTCTTTAAAGGCAAACTGTTGTTTTGTGAGTAATGCATTTGTCTCAATACGTTGAGAACCAGTAAGCTGTTGCCCTTCATTTTCATAAAGATTACATGTATTTACATGACTGGTCATATATTCACATATGTGCCTTGATGAGGCTTAAAATAATCATAAATTCGTCTTGTTTCATTATAGAAATACTAATTATTCTTACAAAAATTCAATACTATTCCAGCCTTTTGAAGGAATTCAATTCTTAGCAGAATAGAATTATATTTGGCATACAGCTAAACAATGAAAATTGTTTTGAATTTCCTGTTTTGCAGTAAAACAATTTGTTCTATGCATAAGACTTCTTTTACTGAGAAGAGAGCATCAGCAAAGGATATTGGCATCATAGTCATTTCAAAAATGGCTCCTAGTTGGAGAAGAATGTTGTTAAGAGTATCAATTATGAACGAATGACATGCATTACTATCTGCGTATGCAGTGTCAGGTACTCCATTAATACTGATCTTGAAAACAGAAGAACTTGTTGAAGAGGAAAGAGAACATACATGAACATAATAGCAAGATGGGTTCTCGCTCTTTGAAGGGTTACATTCTGGACATTTTGCTTTGATAAAACCCCTGTAACAAGTCAAAGTGTTTTGATTATGAAATCTTTGATGATCCTCATGGTTTCCAAATGATTTTGAATTTCTCACTACTTTTTTAAATTTATCAGTGCTTCTATTTCTGTAATTATCTGTCTTAAGGTAAAGGATTTCATCTCACTGATAACTGAACTTTGTTAGTTTGCTTTTTTGTTTCGTACTATTTCGTAATCGTCCAACATCCTGTACTAACTCTGAGAAAGATTTCATTGTACCCAAATTATCAATAAAATGTTCTTTATATCACTATTAACTTTTCTTTTAATCTGTTCAGTGATTAGTAGATCTTTAAGTGAGTCAGTCATAGACTTCTAAGTTGTGTAGCCATTCTTCTAAATAATTGCTTAAGTTGTAAGCAAAATCCTTCCATAAAGTTGAGGGCTGTCTTTGATGAGTGGATAGTTTTATTTGAATCGATTCTGCATTCAATTTGAGTCTTTAGAGCTATATATGCTTGATGTGTTTGTAATCTTTCAATTTATCTTCTGGTTCTCAAAGAATAATTTGAATTTAAGATTCATATGTAGAAGAGGTAAAATATGTGTGATGTAATTAGCTTCTGGACACTAACTTTTTCTCATTGCTTTTCAAATATTTGTAAGACCAAATGTCAGACGCTTCCACAAATTTAGGGACAAGATGTTGAATGTTTATTGTTTTCACAGACATGTGTCCAGCAGCAGCATTAAGCTTAAGTCGTTATAATTCTAGCAAATGTTTCTCTCTTCATATTCTACTTGTAATTTAATTTCAATCATAGTATCCAGAAGGTTTTTGATTAAAGTCTTATCATAGTTTATAGAATTAACATTCAAATTCTTTAGTTTGATGAATTTCATAATATGTTCTAATTCATTCAAAAGCCAAAGATATCCTTTTATTTGTTACACAACTAAACTATTATGACAATTCTAAAATCTAATAGATTTTATTTTTTTTAATTGATTGAAACTGCATTCTAAATCAGATCTCTGAAGGACAAATTTAGGAGTAGCCTTTAAACTAAACCAGTCTAGAAGTTTCTACCAAATAAATTTTTAAAAATTTAATGCTCTTATTTATGTACTTCATGATACAATTACAATTTCATCCGAGAATTTAAAGTGATATTTTTTTCACATAATAACAGTGTCCAAAATAATTATTGAAAATTCCCACAAAACTTACATACAAAAATGTATTCAACTTTAAATATATATATGTCATTGAATTAAGTAAAACTAAAAATCAGAAACACAAAACATAATAAAAATCATATTATACATATATACATACATATAAAATTATTTAAATAACATTCACAGGTTAAAATAAATAAATAAAAATAGAATTAACCTCAAGTATTCAAGAAATATTTTAAATTTTGAATTCATAAAACTTTTTTAACTTTATTATTAATTTAAAAATAAAAGTTATAAAGGTATAATGGATAAATGATGCATTATCACTATTATGAATACTTATTAACTATAATTAATGCCTACCATTTCTATTTAAATCATGAGCAACTCTTTTATATTGCACACATCGATCTGCTAGTATCTTTATGCTAGGCAAAGGATCAATTACAATCATGTTAGGATGATCATCTATATACTCCTGCAAAAAGAATATTTTAATTAATACAATATATTAATTAATTTTATATATATCAAACTAACTTAAAATCATACCTAAACAATTGAAATACATATTTTTTTAACTTAAGAATTTCTTTCAGAGGATAAATATTAAATATTTATTTATTTATAACAACTAATCAAATTAAATTTATTTACTCTTAAGGTAGCGAAAGGTTTTAAGTTTTTTTAAAATTTAATTCTTCCCTAAAATCCTTAATTACAACATAGTATTTATAGAGTGATTTTTTAAAAATAATTTTCACTAAAGATATAAGTTTTACACACTGAAATACAACATTGAAGTTAGGGAATAGCGATTATATGGTTTATGTGACAAGTTTAGCACACTAAAAAACTTTCCAAGAATGCGAAAAAAAAAATTTGAAATAAAAAAGCACAATAAAAAATTTAAATAATCATAAAAACATTCTTTACATCACGAAATGATGTTCTGTTGATTTGGTATTATATAAGTCTGCATTTGACAACATACAGTCTGATATAAAGCAAAATAATTCTAATAAATTATAAGAATAATTTATTTCAATTAAAAAATTATCATTAAAATTTAATTATTTTTGGTGAATTATTTCTATGAAAAATATTGTTTCTATCACACAGTATTTTATTTATTATATATATTATTACATGTACATTAGGTACTAGCACTCCAAAATATTTTAATTTCAGTTTACTTTGATAAAATCCTATTTATCATTGGTAAAATAGCCTTAGTTTAAGTCTATTAATTCTTATATAACTTTAAAATAATTAAGTAATATAACCTTTAGCTTTCTAGATTTAAAAATAGGGAGTGGTGGAAAAGATTGATTGGACATTATATTTAGTTACAAACCTTTATATAAATGATGTGCAAAACAAAAACACAAAAATAATTTCTGCTTTTGCTTTGCAAGTTATTTAGATGAAGATTAGCATGCACAATCAAAAGGCAACAAATAAAATTCTTAGTATGTCATATAAAACAAGTATCATACCTGGAATGCTTGACATATAGCCTTTGATTGTAAATCTCCCATCTCAGCCTTTAAAATAATATCTGTCAGTTTATGCACAATCGCTATAAATGGTCCTTGATCTTCAAGAGGACGATTTAAATCAATCTTAAAAACAAAAAATTCAAGAACCTTCAGATACATGTTTTGACAGCATTTAAAAAGCATATTAAATAAAAAAAATTCCACATCTTTAAAGTTTACACATTTTATAAACACTCTAACCTTATTCTCTTTTTTCATAGTCTCTTTAATTATGCTCACTTAAAATTAATTTTTATTTAAAAAATGACTAAAATCTACAACTTTTGGCATGTTTTAAACTTTGAACTATTATTTGGAACAAACATAACCTTCACAGGATAAACCATGGCACAAATTAAGATCTAGAATAGTCATGTTCAACTGGAAACCTGAAGCTTTATTAACTGTAGCTCCTGTCAAATCACAGATTTTCTTTCACAAATTATAACTGCAATAATAAATAATGAGTCGAACAAAAGTACTACCACAACTGTAACATGAAAATCCAGCTAAACTGTAGTACCAATTCTGATGCTACAGTGCAAGATTCCTCCAACCTCCCGAAATTGTATCCCAGCTTACATGTTTTCATTGTAAAAGTTGGCTGGTTACTCCTTTAAGACAGTTACCATAATTTCCATGCTGAATAGCAGTGGCATTAATTTAAAACTTCCAGTAGGTACAGTATTTCTACTGATTTGACACTTACATGGAATTAAATGAACATTAGAGCCTTATTCATACTAAACAATATCTCAGAACAATTATGTTCTTTGTCATTCAAAACATTCATAAAATTCAGTTTAAATTGTTGACATTCTGCCAGCTGCAGATCCTTTGGTATTAGTACTTGTTGGTTTATTTTGGCACTGGAACTACTCCTTAAGACCAATTCTGAATAACCACAAATATTCATCCAAGCAGCAAAATTTTAAGCTACAGACTCTGGGACCTAAAGACAACATCCTACCATTCAGTCATCATTTGGTAAGTACTTGTTGAATAGTTTTAAAGGGAGACAAATTTACTTTTAAAAGGTATCTAAAAAGAATAAAAGCCTTACTGCTAGTAGAATAGGAATGTCATTAAAGAACTAATTACATCTTATTTAAGATACTGAATCTGGAAAATATTAATTGTTTTAAACTTTTTAAGTCAAATATACATTAAAAACAAATGTTTTGCAGCTGAAAGAAGATAATAAAAATGATGCAAATGTAAGTCAATTTTGAACAAATTTGTTCAAAACTGACTTGTACTGAACAAATAACAAAAAGCTGAAGCAAAATTACATTTTATTTCAAATAATTTTAGTAATTAGTAGAACACAAACTAATGTATGTTAGTTTATAAGTGTCACAAATAATACTGCAATTTACCTTAACTAGTTCAAATCCATAGGTTCTAAAAGAAAAAAAAAAGTATTTTATTTTTCTTGCATAATATTAAGAGAAAATAACTAGATAAAATAAAAACAATATTACATACATTATTAAATAAAAATATTTAACCGATCAGTACTCTAAAGTACTGATTGATATAAAGATACAATTTTAAGTTTTCATAATTATTGCATATATTTGACATACAGAATGAGTGAAATATCCGGATCTTTTAATTTTTGTACGATGAGGAAGAATTTAGACAGAAAATAATTTTTGAAAAAAAGTCAAAAAATTTTATAAATGGTATAAATTATGAACTTTACTGACAAACTTAGTATTTGTATTATTAAATAATCCAAATTAATATGAATAAATTTTAAAAACATGACAAGATTGTGCACATAAGAATAAATTTTTAAGCACTGTCGAAAACACAAATACATTACTTTTCAATCTTAATTAAGAAACAATATATACTAAACTTACCGACAAACATCAGAAAATTCTTGAACATTAAATTTTCGACTTTTCTTCTCACTCCACCAACATCCAATCCGACCCAGAGGATAAGAACTCATCTTAACAATTGTAATCAGTGGCAAGAATAATATCCAAATGAATTCAAATCTAAACAGTCAATCAATTTAAATGCTAAAGAAGGCCATACGGAAGAACTCAATCTAGCGACCGTCCAGGCAGAGGTAGTACATATTAATGTCGTATCCGGCTTCAGGATGCTTGAATGTTTACGCAATAAAATCTGACTAAAGAAAACTGCACCTGGAGAGTTTTAATGTTTTACAAAAAGAAAGAAAAAACAAACAAAATGATCAAAGAATCAAGTTTGAAAATGAAATAAAATAATTTTATGCAAGATCAACAAGAACATTATCAAACCCAAACGCAAATATACAAGCATAAATTACCGTTGCCAGTAATGTTGTAAGAGTATGTAATCATAGTTTATTTTAGAGCCCGGATTTCCAAGTATCGTCAAGCGGTCATCTGGTCAGGGATAAAGAAACGATACTATGATGTAAGAAAAAGGGCGTAATGAATAATTACAGTAGTGTATCGCTAGAACCAATTGCATTAGGTAAAGCATCAGCATTCAGCTTGTGACACCATTTAATAATGTTTTCTATTTTTTCTTTTTTTTAGTCCACTTCACTTTTCAAGTTGTGCAACCTGATTCATCTTCAAGGCGAGATATATTTTTTAATTTAAGGTGAAACTTATAAAAAAGAATATCACAGTTAAGAAAAAGTTTAGGGGGAATTGTTTAAAAGGCTATCTTTTGGGCAAAATTAAGCATTGTTCAAGGCCAAGGCGATTGGTTTAATGGAGTATTTGGTGAAGCAAAAAATACAATGTTTCAACCTCCGAACTAGAAACATTTCAAACATAATTTAGTGCATTTATTAGGGTTAATGTCAAATAGAAATTTTCGCGCTGACATGAAAATCATGTCCTTAACTAGCTTTAAAATATTACATCAGAAGAGAAGATAGTATCTCATCAAATTGCTCTACCTTGACAATGACTACAGAGTAAAATAACTTTAAAAATAAATTCTAGTACATACATTAAAATGACAAATTGCCGCCAATGTAGAAGTTGTTAACATGTGTCAAAATTAAAATACTAAAATAGATTTTCTTAAAAAAGACGAAGGAAAAATATTGTTCTTATAAGCTTTTCTTGCTGAGATTATACGCATAAACTGCACCACATTAATTAAATAGAGACTTGTTATTATTTTAAATTTATTCTCTGATTGAGATAATAATCTATTTAAGTCTATAAATGTCGCTTATGGTTTTATGCTGTACGAGGAGTTTGTGGGTTCAAACTCCACTGGTGGCATGGATGTTCGTGGTAGTTCGGAATCGGCTTTAAGCAGCAAATCCCAGTCTCATTAGCTAACATCTTGATAAACATTAGAATGTAGTACTCTTAACTAAAAACAAATCTAAACTAAACGATTAAACAAGTATCATACCAAAAAAGTAAATAAATAATTATGGCGCAGTTTAAATTATGTACCTCTCAAAACAATAAAAACTCTCTCTAGTAAGGTTCTTATTGTGAATTTAATTCTAGTAGTTTCTTATTGTGTATTTGTGAAAGTAATAATTAAATATCTAAAGTTATTAGTATATGAATGAATGAATGTTTCATACCTGTACTAAATTCTCGACTAGAAGAGCATAATGCACTCAACTCGATTATGGCCACGGAATATGATTTAGAATTATCTGCTAAAGGAGGTGATGTAAACGTAGTGTTAACATAATATTACCTTCGTATAATGTATGTAATATGTATTGCAACATTAAAAAAATAAAATCATTAAAAATAAAGTTTTGTCATTCCGCCATATATTATTTAAGACATTTAACCATAATTTAACATCTGGTCATAAAACTAACATGAATATTTGAGCTATATCTGTTTTTCTAAAGTATTCGAATTTATTTAATTGGAAATCGTTGTACTGAAAATGATACAGATGTGTATAATTTAAAGATAGAAGTTACACTGTAAATTTAGGTTTGTTATAACATGTTATAATCAGCACAACCCACAATATTATACAAGACTAAAAAATTATTTAAGTCTAACAAAATATCTGCAACACAGTTAATTCGATTTCACAAACATTATAGGCAAAATTTATGTATTTTATTAATTTAATTTTGTTTATTTATGCTAAGTTTTAGGTCATCATCTAACAGTTTTTTTCTATTTATTATTTAAATGTGTTAACACTTTTCATATTCTCTTATTCAGGTAAAGTTGAGTTTAACTTAATTTCTTTGTTAATATTTTATTAAGATATATAAATGCAATTAGTATAGTTAACCAATAGTAGGAATCTATAAATAAAAATGCAGTGAATATTCATTTTCCTCTTTTCCAAAAACATGTTTTTGAATTTGTATTTTAGGAACAAAAAAGAAATTTTTTATTTTAATATTTGGTTGTATCGAGGTTTATATAGTTAATTTGTTTTAACAGTAAAGTACACTTACTAGTATATAAGACAACCACAATTATTACCATTTCTTTAAAAAACACAGTTTAGAAATATGACAGTTTAATAAACACAAACACTCATAGGTTCTCACAGGAATAATTAACAACTGAACTTCCTGGGCCAAGTCCTCTAGTTCAGGAGTTATTGTTAATGATATACAAACACTAATGAGATTAAGTTGGTATGACATTAAATAAACACAAACACAGATATCAAA
The DNA here is from genome assembly GCA_032207245.1 of Pardosa pseudoannulata. Taxonomy (NCBI): domain Eukaryota; kingdom Metazoa; phylum Arthropoda; class Arachnida; order Araneae; family Lycosidae; genus Pardosa; species Pardosa pseudoannulata. Next base: position 95,582,138 of record CM063510.1, read on the forward strand.
GTTGTATTTATATGTGAAAGTATGTTGCAAATATATGTATCAAGGGCATACATTTAGAGAAATAAATTTTATTTTTTAAACCTTATTTAAATAATTGCCCTAAAATATACTTAATTTTTAAAGTTTTATTATATAAAAAGTTTTTTTTTCACATAATAAAGACCTTAGTTGAAACAGAAGGTAAAACTCAAAATATATAACAGAACAAGAAAAGAAATTATAGAGAGTTATAAGTGCAATGTTAATTACAAGCATCTTAGCAAATTAAAGTTTAGATTTTATAAGAACATTCCTTTTTGTTAACCTTTTACCTGTTGAACTAAAAAGAAGGTATATTCATTGTCTTTTTATACTAATCACACTGATTTCCTTAGTATCATGTGCACAATGATAGTACATTGGTAGAGCACAACTTATCTGTATAAGAGTGGGTTCAAATTATCCTGCAGGCATAAATGTCTGCAATCATTTGGAATCACCTTTTAAAGTAGATCTGATGTAATAGCCATCATACTACAAAAAACTGACTGTAGTTCTCCAAAACCTAATCTTTCAGTGATCAGTTGAACATGAAATTCTTACATAAACATAAAAATATATGATTGTTACAATTCAGAACCATAAATTAGAAGTTGTACATTTTTGCTTTTAACAAGAGAAGGAATATTTCACAGTAGGGTACATTTGAGGATTTAGCAGTCAGATGGTTAAGTTAAAGCATAGAAATTAAAAAAAAAATTCTTAGAATGAACATTTATTTTTAAATATATTTTCTAGTTTGAAGCTATTTAAAAATTTGTAAAAAACATCAGAAATACTATAATTTTTCTATAAAATATAATAAAAATGATGCATGTTATTTTCAGTTTAGTTAGCATTTTGTTTATATAGTTTATAAAATTAATCATTGTTTGTTTTAATTTCATAAAGCAACAGTTTATGTATATATTAAGTGAATTATATTTTAAATTCATTATTAATAAAATCATTTTTAACACTTATCAAATTTTGATAATGACTTTTCAAAGAAATTAATCTTTGTAAAATTATTATCCCTGTTATTTAAAGAAAAAAAATTAGATGCTTTGTATATGTTAACTGAATTTTTTATTCATTCTATTAATTGTACCAAGAATATTTCAGTGATAATGATTAAAAATTAACTGTGTCATAAATTTCATTTTGCATTTTTGCAAATTTAATTTGTTAATATGTACATAATGTTAATATAATTTGTTAATATGTACATTTGTTATAATTACATGTTGAATAACAAAATGTCATCCGGTAGAATAAAGTTCCTAAAATCTATTATTCTTATTATATAGCTATAGAATCCTTATAACAAAAATATTTTGCACATTGATATATTTTTAATGGTAAAAAAAATTTTTTTTTTCAATATTTAGATTTTGCTAGTTGCTAACATTTTAAACTTTTTTTAAAGCTTGTTATATCTTGCTCCTATTTCCTTCATAATATTTTAACATTTTTTACTTATTTGAAATTTTTTTAGATATTTATTACAAAAGATTCTAAATTGCTTTAATTAAATTTACAGTTAAATCTTCTCAGCACTTGTTTAAACCTTTAAAATCAATTGTTAGTGATGCAGGTATATATGCTTATTGTGCAATCTGTGCATCAACTCTTCATGATCTCTTCAAAGAAGAATGGAATAAGTAAGTTCTTATGTTATTTAACTAAAATTTATGCAAATGGATTTTAAATACATAATACAAATGGGAGGTTATAATTACCATTGTTATGTGGACAATAATTTTAGATGTACAGGGGGTTATCAGGCTAATGAAAACACTTGTGAATAAAAGTGACATTTAAAAATGTACTATAAGCATTAAAATATAAGTCAAATTACCAATATGTTTGGTTGGTTGGTTGGTTGGGAGCACTACAGTCTACTTTTTGCTACACGAGGGCTAATGAGACCGGGACCTACTGTTTAAAGCCGATTCCGAACGGCTACGAACATCCATGCCTCAGTGGGACTCGAACCCACGAACTCCGGTTCCGAAGGTCAGTGCCCTAACCATTTGGCCATCGTTCGGCCAACCAATATGTTTGAATATTAATACAAAAAGTATACATCATACTAGTATGAGGTTATTTTAGTGAAGATATATATATCTTGGATTTTTGTCAAAAGCATAAAATGTCATGCTTTTAAGTAGGAGCCTAACTAGCTTGAGCAACTGGGATCAAAACATTCCAGTTTTCATGTATTCTTAGAGTACTGTATAACATTGTAATAGCACAGTGTCATGACACTGTACAATTAGCATCTGTTTTCTCCATTGTCAATAATTACTGTCCAGAGGCACCTTCATAACCAGAACATTTATGTCTGAACAGTAATATAAAAGCTACTTGTCTGAAATATTAAGACCTATATCATCTACAGTGGTGTCACAACCCAAAATCTGGCCAGTTTTTAAGTATATGACAGTTATAAGGTAAGGAGAATTATCCTTTACGTTTTTCACTTTTCCATGAAACATGACTTGTGCACATTTTGAAGAAACTTACATAAGTGTATTATAATTGTCTCCTTCCAACTGTCAAGCATGGAGGTGAATCTGTCATGGTATAAGCAGCTATGTCATGATATTCTACTGGCCTAATTATAACCCTGAAAGGAAAGATTACTGGAGAGAAGTTTTAGCTGACTAGGTCCATCCTAGATGCAAATTTTGTTTCCTGCAGGAGATGGAATTTTCTTGAATGAAAATACTCCTATTCCTGCAGTGAGACTTGTCCAATCATGATGTGATGAACATAAGAATGAAATGAAGCATCATCCTTAACCTGCACAGTCTCCAAGCCTCAATATTATGGAACTGATATAGTCTAGTTTAGAGTGTTCAATTCATAATCGATATCCACCAGCAGCCTCTCTCCTAGAGCTTTCACACTATCTCTTTGAAGAATAGCACAGGATTCCTCTAAACACTATTTGACGTCTGTATGACTTGTTTTCCAGGCAAATCCAAGCTGTATTATTTACCCAAAAGCACTCTTATGCCATATTAGTAAAGAATTTTTTGTAAATCTAAGGTATTTCTATTCTGATAACCACATATGCATATAGTTTTCTCTTATACTTTGATAACTATCTTTAAGAAAGTTTTTGTTGTCCTGTAAACTTGTAGAGGTATTACTGCCTGAAAAGATAAAATTTCTAGAATATGTCAAAAAGTATGAATCTTATCAATCTATTCAATTGTGCTGAAGTGATATTGAAGGCATTTCAATAATTGACAACATATTGTTTGCCATACAAAAAGAAACAAAAAGTATTTTGTTATTGCATATTTTATTTATGTCAATTATTAAAAATTAACTAAAATAATTTTAATTTACAAATAGTCAAAATACTTTAAAATTATTTTTGCAAAAGTTAAGGTAAGGTAAATATCTTGAATTTTAAACTTTTTTTCATTGGAATTTAAAGTAACTTTTATAAAAAACTAAAGTAAAAGGAATATAAATATGATGTTTAATTATTGTTTTTTCAAATTTTAATTTTAGGTGCTTCAGAGAAAAGTGTCTATCTAGGCATATATCACATGTTGGATTACCAGAACAGGTATACAAAAATATCTTAATTTTTCCCAAAGTGTATAGGTTCTTTAATGGTATATATGTATTCATAACAAATTCTCAGAAAAATATTTATTTTGCATTTAAATGGATTTGCATATTTTTGTTTTTCAGATATTACTTTAGTCAATTTAAATTCATCATATTACTATCAAATTAAATTTAACATAGTTATATAACCATAAAAATCAATTTGAAAATTTATCTGCGTTATAAATTTTGTTGAAATATTTTAGTCATTTTATTTTTCAAATGTTATATTAAAAAAATATGAACTTGTAAAGAGAGGCTAATACTGGTATCTATTTTTAGATAAAAGTTGTAAATCTAAAACGTTTCTGTAATTTTTAAGTTTTATATTTTGTGCATATTTAAAAATTATTCACTCTAAGTGAAAGTGATTTCCTCAGTCTATCTTATAGTTGCAGTTGTTAAATTAGTGATCAACTCTAGTAATTACTAGCCCCACAAAAAAGCAGATTACTATTAAATTTTTTATCATAGTTTTAAAGCATTGATTCAAACATATTGGTGGATTATATCCATTGCCATTTTTGGCAGTCTACTTTTGGTTTTTGATCTTTGCGAGGAGAAAAAAAAAAAGAAAGTATAAAGTGTATATTGGTTGTTTTGATTCTATCACTGATAGATTTTCTATCATAATTGAGTATTTTATACTAATTTGTACTTCTTTTTTTGTGTATTAGTTTCACTAAAGAGATGTATTTATATTTTAATATAAATATTATAAGGCAAATCTAATTTTGCTGCTATGTATGAACTATGTACTTAAACAAAATCTTGAATAAGGAAGCAATAATATGGTGGTACTCTTATTACTGACCAAACTACTTATTTTATAGAGATTTAGTATTGTTTTGTAGCATATTTTAAGAAAAAAAAAATAGTGCTTAGCTTATATTTAAAAGTTTTGTGGATGCATAACATATTAATTATTTCAACTCTTTCTATTGTGTGCATAAGTATTTTTCTTGAATTTTACCTGTTTCAAAATCTATTGCATTTAAAACTGTCTAAACTTTCAGGACATATATAAGTACATTATGATAGTTTAAGAGTAATGTTGTAAAAAGTTATAGTTATTTCTTTTGTTTAACCAGAGACTATTTCATAACTTTAAAATATGCTCTTGTTAAACAAAGGTTTTGATATTCCTTTCATGTATATTGCATATTACAGATTTTATCTAATGCAAAATTATGCAACTTTAATTTAAATTTATCTAACTGAATATAAATGAAGATTGTTTTCTTCTTAACAGTGATCATCTCACAAGTTATACTTACAATAGACTTAAATATTATATTATAGGTGAAACCTGCTATGTGTGCCTTTGCAAATGGAGAAATTTGTGAATTAGATCCATTAATAAAAGTCCTTAAAAAAGAACCAGGTTTAAAAGGAAACTGTTTGAGAATTATTGAAGATTTAGTCGTATTTGCTGTTGAAGATGGTATGTAAATGTTTTAGAAAACTTATTTATAATTATTAAAATGTAATAGTTAAACAATGACTACTCTTTTAAGATTATTCTTATAGCTTTTCATTTATTATAATTTCATGTAGATAATCTATAGCTTATGTTTAAAAGTTAAAAAGTAACAACTGGGGTAGTGTATCTGAAGGAATTTTATTTTTACTGCTTCCAGTCAAAAAAAATTTTTTTTAACCCTTTGCACTCGAGGGCTCCAGAGCAGAGCTATTTAAAATTTGTCTTCAAATTTAAGGGCTCCACCTCAAAGACAATGCAAAATAATTAGTTATGATTTGTTTTTGTTCTTATGTTAAAAACTGAAAATTAATTGCATTATCTCCGTAGTGGAGCCCTTGAGTTTAAAGACAAATTTTAAATGGCTCCACTCCAGAGCCCTCAAGTACAAAGGGTTAATAAATGTTTTTCACATCACATGCCTCTATTACATGATTTATTCAATTTTTTCATACTGTGCTATACACTAAGAAACCCAGTTTAGCTTATATGATATCAGCCAATACTATTTCTATGTAAATGTGTCTGAGTTGACTTAGGCAGTGGTGTTAAGAGGCTAGAAATCACTGTATTTTGATAGGAGAATTTGAAGTTTAAGAGAGGTTAATCTACTGTTGGAAATCTAAAGAATTAATTTGGCTTGGTTACGAGTTTTAGCCAAATATTTTTAACAGAAGGACTGATAAGACCAAGACCTACTGGTTAAAGCTGATTGTGTGCAATGTATATATTATAGTGGCTCATCCAATGAATTTTCATTTTATTTAGATCACTTATTGCATATGTGACGTGTATTTCATTATTACCAGCTAGCCTAGCCTAGCTAGCTAGCTAGACCTAGTTTAGTCCATTAATATCATTCTAGATGGTGCTACTGAGAATATTTTGTAACCCTGGCTGGACAGAGAGACAAATGTATGCTTTGTAACGAAAGGATGACCCAAGGGCAGCTTATCTACCCAAATTATGGCAATTATGAATATATATATATTAAAACAAATGCATCTACAAATAGGTATTTTTCTTAATATGTATAGATAAATAAATAAATGGATAGATATTTAATTTCCCAGGCTTTAAGCAGTAGGTCCAAGTCTTATTAGCCCTTGTGTAGCCATAGAAAAGTAGAACATTGTGCTTCAAATCCAACCAAACCAGAGCATGTACAAAATAGAATTAATCACAAAATATCTTAATATGAGATAAAGATAGATTGAAGAAAATACAGTCAATGTTTAAATTATATATAAATAGTAAATATGAAATGATGTCATATATAAAAAGAAATGATGTCATAGTGCTAGAAAATATTATAGCCAGTAGAATTATTTCATAATAAATTGGTAAGTTTATGATATATAATTAAAAGTGAAAAAAGGTTTGAAATAACAGCATAAAAATTCCAAAAGGCAGAAGGAATAAATTTTGAATGTTTTAAATTAAACAGTATTTTTTGTCATATTTTATGGCCTAAGTATACTAAGTTTCTTAGCAATAGATCTAATAGTTTAGGAGGAAATGGGGAATATACATACATACATACAATGATTTTTGTTGTGTGATAATAAATATTTATATCTATTTGTTTAGTTTTGCTTATTTTCATTGTATTTGTTGGGAATAATCTAATTTTACATTTAATAAAGTGTATATTCTATTCCTTGCACACAAGGCCTTATTACTGGTGAGTTGAATTTTATTCTGTGAAAAATATTTTTTTCCTAATTATTCTATTGATTAGGTTTTTTATCTAGTATATTCAGTCTACTTTGGAGTGAAATAGATTTTTAAAACATTCCTACAAGAAGCAAAATTAAAAAAAAATATTTAAAAAGGTTTAAAGCTTAAACTTCCTATTATCTTTGAATAGATCATATACATTTTTTTTTTTACATGTGTGCTGCTTAGTACTGAAACTAATGCATACTTAGAACTTTATATGACAATCCTGTGTTTATGCTGTTTGCTGTTTTGTTACAGTAATAATTGTTTTAGATGTATTAAGCCTAACATTAGTATTTATAATTAAAAAACATACCTATCAGGAATTAAAAATTTAAAACAAAATTGATTATATTAATGACTTTGCTAATTTGAAAATGTTCATCTTTTAAAAGATAAGTTTTTTTATGTGATATCTGCTTGTTATGTGAGAAATTATTTCAAAGTCAACAATATTTTTAATACTATGATTTTCCTATTTATGCTGTTTTCTGCTTTTTACAGTAAATTGTTTCAAATGTTAACATTAGTATTTATAATTAAATAAAATTCACTATTTATAATTTTATTCAAAAATTTTGCTAATTAAAAAATTTTTTTTAAAAGATAATTTTTTTTATATATGCTTAAAATTAATATTCTATTTCACATTTATACAAATTTATTATTCTATTATATCCCAAATTTATTATTATGATGAAATCAATTTTTTTTAACCAAAATCAAAAATAAAAAAAAATAAAGAAAAAAATAAGTAATAAAAAAAAAAAAAAAATAAAAAATAAAAAAAAATAAAAAAACAAAACTAAGAAAAAAACAAAAAAAAAAACACAAATAAATCCAAAATAAATAAAAAAAATTTTTAAATGAAACATATCATTTGGGGATTTGCACCCAAATCTAATAGTTAAATCAGAAACATCTTTTGTATAAATTGATGTCTATAAATTTATATTTATATGTTAATGTGGCAAAAGTATGGGCAAAAATTGAAAAACACACAAAGAGAGGGGTTATATACAAGGCAGAGTAAAAATATCTTAATCCCACTTTAGGCAAGATTTTGATACAAGGGAGGGGAGGACATTCCTTTTCTGCCTCACCCTTACCAGCTATAGAGAAGAGAAAAGACATTGAGGGGTATAGGAGGTTTTGCTTTTAGCTTGCTGATCATCAAGAATTGGTTGAAAATCAGAGTGACTGGTTAGCTTGATAGTTTGGCTGTGATCTGATATTTTGGTTTTATCTATGTTTGCAAATGTCTATAAAAGTCTTTAGTGTTATTTGCTGTGAGATTTCTTGTCAATGGAATGTTGAAATTATTTGTAATATTTCTGATTATATTTCCCTTGTCAAATAAGTACCTGTATTTAATATTTGTAGCAACACATAATTTTATGTAAGTTTTTGGCAACGGTTTGTTGTTATCAACTCGGCTAGGTTTTTTTTTTTTTTTTTTTTCCAAACATTTTGCCGTATGTAAGCTGTTGAATTTATCTTTTGCCGAACATGTTGCAGTATGTAAGCTGTTGAATTTATCTTTTGCCGAACATGTTGCAGTATGTAAGCTGTTGAATTTATCTTTATTTCAATATATTATTAATCAAGATGAATCTTCTTATGTATTTTATTTTCTACTAAATTAAACAAAATTGCAACATGGAACTGTGTTTTTTAAAAGGAACCCAAAGTATTTGCTCTTGTAAAAGTAGGGGAGCAAGTATGGACACTATTATAGATTTAAAATCAGATTTTCTTATCACTTACTTTTCTACACATTATATATATAAATTTTGTATGTTATAATTTGCATTTTTTTATGACCAGATTGACTGTCTCTTTCCTTTTTTAACAGTTTTTGAAGTTACAGCTTTGTACACTTCAAAATATTTATCATTATTTTGGAGGGATATTTTAAAACTAATTAAAAATTGATTTTACATTTGGTCACTACACAAATGTTTTTATACATTCTTTGTTTTCCAGTGAGGAGAAAAAAGCAATTGCTCGTCGACAGAGGAATAAGAAGATTAAACGTTATTTAATGGTTGGCTTTGCAACATTGGGAGGTGGAGCTGTTCTTGGTATGCTTGTCTTCCTGTTTATAGAATTAAAAGGATAAATATTTAGCTTGTAAAAATATTTCAGAATAGATATGCCATATATTTCTATGTATAAGCCAAAAATACTATTCAACAAATGTGCTCATTAAGTTCATTACTGACTGTCATAAGTCATATGTGTGCAATGATGCAATAGAAAATCAATTATTACATCCAGTGGAAATTGTTTTTAATAAATTCAACACTGAATATTTATATTTTACATTTTAATATGATCTATTGATTGTTCCATCTTTTATTAAAAAGAAAAGTTTATAAAAACCAATGTGCATGTCATGTAAAAAGCCTTTGTGGATCAGTGTCAGACCCATAGGTAATAGGTTTGCTACTACTGTCTTAGTATATTGTAAATTAAGTCTTTTATGGTTATAACGTATATCTGCATACATTCTTTATATTTGATACTGTAGGATTAACTGGAGGTTTAGCTGCTCCATTCATGGCTGCTGGTGCTGGTGCAATCATAGGTGGAGCAGGAGCAGCTGCTTTAGGCTCAGCAACAGGTATTGCTGTCATTGGTTCACTATTTGGTGTTGCAGGAGCTGGATTAACAGGTATTATACATTAATTTAACCTTTCTTTTATTTGTAAACAACATACTGTGATCAAAACCTTTTTATAATACATTCTTTGTAATCTTCAAATGTTAAGATAATTTTTTTATGTCCAGAAAATATTATCCTCAAAATCCTTTACTGTTTCTAATATAGTTACTAAACTCATTTTCTAATACTGAGGAAATAAACTAGTAGTAATTAGTATCTTTATTTACAAGTAATTTTTTTTACAAATAATTTTTCACTTTTTAATTAGATAGATCTATATTATGACTTTTATCTCATAAATTGTATATCCTGTTACACAGTCAAAAATAATTCTTTTGTGAAAAAAAAATTGCTGTAAGTTTAATAACTATAAAATAGCTGTGCATACAATTTAAGCCATCATGTTGATTTTTAGTTTCAGTTTAGCAAGAAAGAAAGGTGTTGATATTTTAATAACATGTTTAATTTTAGGATATAAAATGCAAAAGAGAGTTGGTGACATTGAAGAATTTGCTTTTGATGTTTTGACTGATGGCCAGCAATTGCATATTACTTTGGCTATATCTGGATGGTTATCTGATGATGAAAGAGGTAAATAATATAACAATTATAGATTGAAATTTCACTTGAAGTGATATACTATTATTCTTCCATATTACTACAAGTTCTTTTGATAATTCTCAATTTATCTACATCTATTTTAAGTTTTTTATTTTTGCTTTTTTAAGCTCTTTATTTGGATTATTACTCTTCTACTTTAAAACATAAAAGTGACCTGTTTGTAAATATCATAATTTATGATCTATTATGATAAAAATATGCATAATTCTAAAACAGAATTTTTGCAAATTTTATGCAATTATAAAGGTTAATTTGGATGAAAAATAAGAAAAATAAGGATTCAATTTAGTAAAATTAAGAGCTACCCAGGTAGAACAAATATATCAATCAATGTCATACAAATGTTGACCAATACTTTGAATATCGGACATCCAATTTTAGACATCTGCCAATATTGACCGACATACTGTAAAATAAAAATCTGAAATTGTTTAATAGAAAACATTTAAAAAAGTTATTTGTATTTATTATAAGAGAAATATTTTTAAAAATGAAATTTAATAATTTTGCCAGTTTTTACGAAATTGACTTTTATGAATGGTTTTTCTTAATGCTGTTAACAATATCATAAAAGAATATTATTTTAATTAAATTCGGGGACATATATTGATATTTAAAAGAATGAATATTGAATTTATTCCCTTTCTCCACTTTATACAAGGCAGCATGAGTATTATGACTAATTGCAATTATTGCGATTCTTTAGAAAACTGTTAGACAAGCAAAGTAGAACTGATTGCCTTAGATTTTTGTTCTGAGATAAAATGCTAGGTGATATAAATTTTAAACTTAAAGCTTCTAAACAAGTAGATAAAGGTCTAACTCCAAAAAGATATGAATGAATTAGTTTACATGGCAAAATTACAGCATGTAATGAATAATGCTAAATATAAAAAAAGATAAGTACAATGAATCAATAATTAGTTTATAAATAAATTGGTGCATTAGCATTAATAACTTAATGCTAGTAGTGCTGTTTTAGTAGAATATTGTGAGAAAGCAGTTAATATGTTGACTTGTTCATTTTGAGTAACAATTATTTTTTTCAGTTACATATTATTTTAATGCATGTTAATTTTTTTTAATTCTTTACTATTATTTTATATTGCAGATGCCTTTGAAGAGCCTTGGTTGACTCTTGTGAACTCTAGAGAACAGTATTGTTTGCGTTATGAATCATCATATTTGCTTCAGTTAGGAAGAGCCATGGATTATTTATTTAGTTTTGCTGTTACAATGGCAGCACAAGAGGCATTAAAGTATACTATTTTATCTGGTAATTATATCTCAGTCGAAGAAAATAATTCAATTTTAAATTATTTTACTGTCATTTGATTATGTACATTATTAATGAATAATGAATTTCATTTTAGTGTTTACAGTTTTGTATGTCTTATTCTTCCTGAAATTGAATATCTTTGTTACCATATATTTCCGTATATAAGCTGAGAATTTTTGTGACTTTTTATAGAGTTAAAGTGAGGGGATTGGCTTATATACAGATTCTCAGAACAAATAGAATTAAAAAATTTTCATGATAACATTTTTGTTATTGGTGACCAAAAAAATTCATAAATTAGTAAAAATAAATGAAACATTAAAAAAAGATATTAACAAAAAGAAAATATATAATGGTGCAAAAATGAATTTATTTGAAAGAAATTTTGAATTGAGAAAAACACAAAAATGAAAAAAATATGTTTATAATGTGTTTAACCTGTGCTGTAATCAAACTAAAATAGGGAGAAGGGCCAAAATTTTGAAAGCGTGTCAATAGAAGTCGTACTAAATGTGTAGTGGATCAGCAAACCTTGAAAAATTATGCTTCTCTATAAGTCGGATACAAACTATAAATTGCTAAAACACTTTTGAAAAACTTATTGTTTAAATTTATAAATAAAAGTGGTAACTTCCGGTAGGGATACTAGGGTTTAAACTATCATCATTGGCATCTTGCCACATGGTCCAATGTGATGACTCTCAATCTGGATACTGTGGCACAGTAATAAAAAAAAAGTTGGCCTAAAATTTAAAATTAATAAAGAAAATGTGACTTATTTAGAAGTTAAATTTTAAATTGTCTTCCTTCATCACTATTGAAACATACTAAGAAATGTCATTGTATTTATCTCAAGGTGTAGCTGATTCTCTATCTCTGTTGTTCTCAAACTAGATACTGCAGCAATAAATGTTTGAAAACTGTTGGTTTATTGCTTGACTTTATAGCAATTTGATTGGAAAATATTTCACCTGTGTTACTTTCTTACTGACATATTTGGCTTCTTGGCGGCACATTTGTTTGTTAAAGAGTTTTTTTTACTTTGGCCTATGAATAAATGAATTAAACTTTAGGACAGATCTTGGGGGATTCCCCATGAGCAGGGCATTGCAACCAGAGATCTATTGTACCCAAACCCTAGAAGAATAAAAATACAACCCAAGAGCTCCAAGAAAAAAGGCCAACAGACTGAAGCAAATTTCAACATACAATTGACAGAATTATACTGCAGCTCCCAAGGCTCAAGAAGGTGGCTACTAAGGTGCTGAAACCAAAGAATCTAGAAATGCTTGCAATCACAAAAAATGTGGCAAATGGTCTCCTTCAATAGGGCAGCCATAACAGAAGGGATCAGAGTTGATCCCTTGAGATGCCTTCTGAGGGCACTGTGACTACTAAGAAGGCCAACTGCCTTTCTTAGACTATTCCTATGAATCAATAAAAGCTCCTTATGGCACAAACTGAGACAGTCACAATTAAGCTGTTTGGCCTGCCTGTGACCCTTCCCAGTATGCCAGTTAGAATAATGAAAATGCCTGAAATGACAAAATATAGAATTCTTAATAGACCCGAATCAATACCAAGGATGGGTTCCGGTCCAGTAAAAGAAATGCTTGATCCTTTCCTAGCTAAATCATCAACTATCTCATAACCCTGAACACCCATATGACCAAGTACCCAGTAAAGATTGACCTTGTTACATGAAATAAGATCACAAAGAGACTCAACACATTCCCAAACCAGAGAAGAGGTAACACTACACCTCAACAAGGTTTGAAGTGTAGCCTGACTGTCAGAGCAGATAAGGATGGTTTGCGATGCAAACCCTACCAAGACAAGTTCTGCAACATATATAGATTGCAAAGACCTCAGCTTGGCCATAATTTCCAAGCAGAAAAAAGAGCTATATGCCAACCTTAGAGCAACACCCACCAGTACCTACCTAATGATTAAGCTTAGAAACCATCAGTAACCAAACTGTACAGTTGCCCGTAAGCCACCTGAGATTCTTAAGCCAATCCTCCCAAGAGGGAAAATGAACATTACAAGGTTTATAAAAAGTAAACCTGGTCCTAAGAGCATCAGTAAGCATAATGAAAGATGCCTTACTAAACATGGAAGATTCAAAATGTCCCTAAGAGAGATACAAAATGTAATCCCTCCAAACACCCAGACTCTTAACACACTTCATACAGATTATAGCCTCAGTTTCAGTCCATAGATGCAAAGAAAGCATGCCTAGTAACTTCAGTAGGGGTAGTTTTAATGCAACTTGTAAGAGCAATACAGATAATCCTCAGCAGCTTATTAAGATAAGATTTACGCAGTCAAGTCTAGTCCTAGACCACCAGACAGTAGAGCCATAGGTGATAACGGAACATATAATCATGTTATAGATCCAGTAAATGGCCTTAGGAATAAGACCCCAAGTCTTGCCAATGGAATTCCTACAGCTCCAGAAGACTTTTTTAGCCTTCTGCAAACAGTAGGAAACATGACAACCCCAGTTAAGATTGTTATCAAAATAAACACCAAGAAACTTAACCTCAATAGATGAAGAATGCTTCTCACCATAGAAGATATCCCCAAGATTTAGGTTCTTCCTGGAGAAAGCATCTTTTGTTCTATATATGGGTTTTGAATTTTAAGTAAATTTTTTGACAAAAAATACACTTTAAAAATACAGATTAGCTTATATTCTGAAATATACAGTATTTATAAAAATACAAGGGGATATTATAAAGTTTTAATTATAACTAAAAAATAAAATAGAAGCTTTATTCTGTATTTGTTTCTGATAAAAAATTCTCGACTAGTCTCCATCCAGAATTATAATTTTCTCTTAATGGGTTTTGACCTTTCGAAAGCCATCATAGTGTAATCATACTACGAGTGTCTATCTTCTCCATACTGTAGTTTCCTTCAATATAAGGCTTTCTAACATCAAACAATTAACATTAATAGATTAATTTACAACTGTACATACATAAGAATCAATAAATAAGATTAATAAACTTTATAAAGATACCTAGGGATTTCTTAGTAATAATTAAAACTTTACAATATTCCTATGTAGATGGAATTCTTATAACATGACCTTTATATTTTACTAACATAGTTGCAATTTTTAATTTATATCTACATTTCAAGTATTTATGTTGCCTTTAAAAATTAATTTAGGTTTGATATCAGCCATAACTTGGCCTGCTGCATTAATCTCTGTAGCTGGTGTTATTGATAATCCATGGAGTGTTTGTATTCGACGTTCTGCTGAAGTTGGTCGGCATCTTGCTAGCGTTCTTTTAGAAAGACAACAGGTTTTTAAAATTTTCTGTTATTCATCTAATATTTTTTCTTAAAATATGCCTTATATTTCTAAGAAAATTTTTTAAAACTGTTAATATTAGTTTAAAGAATAGTTATAACTGACTTAGAAAATGATGAGAGAGAGATTTTCTCTAATTTCTACTGAAACATAAAGCAGAGAGCCTCTCTATTAAGTTTATATTTGTTATAATATTAAGAGTTTTTATCATGAGGATCTTAAAAAGTGCTTTATTTATGTTAGCAATTCATATGGTTTATACCAGGGATGGCCATACAACAGTCTGCCAGAAAAATTTTTCAACCTGCAGTAAAATTCCTGAAATTTATAAGTGAAGCAAATAGTGCATTTTCTATTGTAAATATAACATTATTTTATGTATTAATTATTATAAATATCTATACATATTTATAAATTTTTAACTGTTCTATTAGTAGTTTATGGACAACAATGAGAAATTATAATACATTGTTTTTAATTTTCATTACATATAATGCAGCCTGCTAAAATAAAATGCATTTCCAGTGTGGACCGGTACTTAACCTGGTTTATACTTTAACTCTTAAAATTTTTCTTAAATACTGCTTACCTTCGCAGAACTACAGCTTTCGTAATCTTGTTTTAAACTTTTGCATTTTCTGCTTTTAAGAAATATGGTGAGTTATATTTAGCATATACAAAAAAAAAACAAAAAACATTTAATTTAGTAACCTACGTCTTCATGAAATACAAATTTACATTATTATTTGTTTATACCCAGTTACTTTCATTCAGATACTATTGCATTGCAAGAAGGGGCCAGAATATAGCAATAAATGCAAAGCTAGCACAAATAGGAAGAAAAAGTTTGTAAACTGTTGTTTTATAACTTTGAGAGAGCAGAATTTTCAATGAGAACTAACTCATTGGTTTGTAAAAGAAAAGTGAGCTTCTTCAAATGTAAATTACTAAATTTACTAAATTTATTAAGAACAGACATGGTGATGAAAAAATATGTTGTTTGTTGAAGTCCAAAATATATACAATGAGGTAAAACCTGAAGGAAAAAATAACTTCAAAGATAACATATTTAAGGCATAGATAGAAGGAGAAAATTCATAGATAAGTGTTTTTTTTTTAATAATAAGAAAAAAAAAGCTTTGAGACATTTGAATTTTTAGTATGAACAAACACAGTGGTTTGTAAAAGCAAATTGAACATTTTCAAATGTAGATCACAAAACCTTTGTTTTGTTAGATTGAGAGAGCTGAATTTTCAATGTGAACAAACACAATGGTCTGTAAAAGCAGACTGAGCTTCTTCAAATTTTATTTGCAAATTTGATGAAAATATATATTACTTGATAAAATCCAAAATGTATATGTGGTAAAACCTTTGTGCCAGTTTTTGGCTGGAACTTCAAAGAGAACATAAGTAAGTTAAAACTAGAAAGAGGTAGTATGCAGACAACTACTCTGCAGCTTCAAGTAAGTTGCATTTCCAATGTGAATGAACTCAGTGGCTTGTGAAAGGAGACTGAGCTAGCTTGCTTGAAGCCATTGAGTTAGCTTGCATTGAAAATGTAGCTCTCTTGAAGTTACAAAACAGCTGTATGCATACTTTCTCTTCTATTTGTGTTTTCCTTACATTGACTTTCTATTTATTGCTTTATTATTGCACTGTTATTTCTTTGCATAATGCATGAAACATGGCAGAAAATTAATAACATCAAGAAACCTTTTAATGGATGTCTAAAATCTAAAATATTCTTGAGATAAATACTGTTACAAGCAAATTTAATCCAGGTTTACAGGTACATAAATTTATTTGCTGCCTGAAAAGATATATATATATATATATATATATATTCTTTATTTAATTAGGTGTATGTTAATATTATCTGAGTATCAGTTACCTGTTTAAGTTTATGATGCTTTTCTGTATTTTAAAGCATTGCATAAAAAGATTGTAAATTATATAAATTTAGTGTCACAATTTTCATGCAAAATCAATATTGTAAATATATAATCTGTTATTAAAATAACGCATATTTTCAAAAATGCTACATAATTTTATAATAAAATATCATTTTTCTTTTTATTTAAGGGTAAAAGACCAATTACACTAATTGGTTTTAGTCTTGGTGCAAGAGTTATATATTACTGTTTGCAAGAAATGGCTAAAAGAAAAGGTATGCATAATATGCTGATTTAAATTATTTTTTAAATATAGTTTTCCGGGGTCTCCTATTTATAAATTTTTAAAATAAAAAGTTTAGGAATAATGTTCCGTATTAGTGGAATTTAAATTATTTAATGATTTCCTTTCTTTGTTTTATCAGTAGATGGGTACAACATGATTCAAGTTAATGTGGGTTCTATCTAAGTTTGCTGTCCCTAAAAAATCACAATTCTAATTTTTGTTTTATGTGACAGCATACACATTTACCTATGGAAACTCAACTTATCAATTCTTTAGTTATATAATTATTTCATTATTTTAATGGTAATTATTTGTTTTTCCAATGTAATTAGAATTTTGGAAAAGTATTATTTTCTCACTGTATAAGGGGATGGTTTTGTAGGTAATCCCCCCCTTAAGTGTTAAAAAAATTCATATATTTGACATTTAAAAGATTTATAAAAACATTTATAAACTAATTTCATTAAATCCCAAAGAATTTTAATTGTGCCCCCTTATTAAAAATAATGATAGACTGAAAAGATATAAAGAAATCATTTGGAAAATTCTTGTAATATATATGTTTAACCTTTATATTTATGTATGCTTTTGTTTATATGTTCAAAGTTATGAATATATTTCTATACCTAATTCTGTTATAACTAAAGAAATGTCATTTTATTATAAAATTGAACAAAGACAGAATTTGTACAACAAAGAAGTCAATTTTTAAGTGAAGTTATGGCTCACCTTTCGGCTTTAAGTTTGAAATAGTGTTTGCACTATAGTAAAGACACTGATGTCATACATTTGTAAATTTCAATATATTATTTGTAGATTGTGAAGGAATTATTGAGGATGCTATATTACTGGGTGCTCCAGTTCCTGCTAATGTCAGTTCCTGGCAAGATTTTGCTAAAGTTGTAAATGGAAGGATTGTTAATGGCTATTGCAGGTATTATTACCATATAAAAGATCTTATTACTTAAAATTGTATTCATATTTGTAGTCTGATTTTGACCAACTTGAATTTTCATATAATAAGTTACATTTAATGACACTTTAACAAAACATTTACTATTTAGTTTCTGAAAACTTGTCCTAGCAGAAGCATGATAAACTTTCTAATAAAATAGACACATTTAAAGCTTATATATATATATATTGGACTAAAAATGTTGATAGTTATAGATGAAGTTAGAAAATGTGAAATGAAGAGTTAAAATTAGAATCCTAATCGTCTAAAAGGTATAATATATAGTACAAAGGTATAGTAAAAAGGCAAGGGCAAAGCAAAATGAATAAAGCTTTAGTATGAGAAATATAATTCTTTTTTCATGATAGAAAAAACTACATAGAAAATAAAATGATGTATATATTAATAGTGACTGTGTTATTTTTAGTATCCCTTGTAGAAAAATTATGTAATGAAAATGTGTAATGGAAGTGAGATCGCATGGCCTGGAATGGGTGCAAATAATATTGTCAAGAATGTCTTCAATTTTTTTTTATATATTGCTAAATTTAGCTTCCTGTTGATAAAATAAATGTAATTTAAAGAAAAAGGAATTTAAAAAAAGCATTTATATGAACTTTCTTTTAGTTCACTATGTTTAAAATGACATAGTTGATTAAAACCTTAATTTCTGGACAGGGTATAGAAAAAAGAGTTCTGTGGGATGCAAGGGGCCTCTCGAGGCAGTCATCACTGAGTATATATGTTATCTTATAAATAAAAGTCATTGTATAAATATGTGTGTATTTCCTACATCTGCTTCTAAATTATTGAACCAATTGCAAAGAAACTTAATAACTTTATTTTTTAGAATGTGGGAAAAAAATATTGGCTTCTTTACAGCTTACAAAATCTATTATTTTCCCTTTTTTCAAATATTTTATGATTTTGTCTCAAAAGTTATTTTCACACTTCATTGCATGCAATAAATTTGTCAATGATAATTTATGATATAATTGTACTGAAAATAAAATAACCACCATAAGTATTTTCAAAATATCGAGTGATGTTACTGGGTACATCATTACCTGTATGGTTTTCATACTATTGTAACATTTTCCCTCACTAAGATTTCATTCCATCCCATTTTTTCATTATTTATATATTATTTGAATATTGTCTGCTATTATTTAAATCTATTTTTCCTTCAAATTAACTACCCCATGATGAATTATACCTTATAAATGTCATTTAAATATTTTATATTATTGTATTGCTTGACTATATAATTTGTTTCAATTAATATTTAATCTTAAATTAAATTTTATTTTACAACAAAAGTTCTATCATCAACATTATATCAACAACTTTTTTCTTTAAAGTACAATAGATGGTGTTCAAATAGGTAGGATATTGTACATCAGTTCATGGGTCTGAACCTCACTACTTGCATGGGTATTTGTAGCTAGATATGAGCTTTAAGCAGTAGGTCCTAGTCTCATTAGCCCTTTTAATAAAGAGTAGATAGCAGTACTTCAAATCAACAAATCAACTAACTTTTAAATTTTAAATGCCATGCAGATGAAGTCTTAGGAACATAAATACCTATTTAACTATCTATATATGTTGGCTCACTATCATTCACAAACTAACCCCTGTTACTCAATAATAATGTAGCTTAGAAAGCTAACATTTTGGATGATATTTCTTATTCTTCAGAGTTGTACTCAGTTTTTATTAAAATTTGACGAGAATTTAAAGAGTTCTGCATGAAAAATATGAAAGATAATGCTTTGACTAATATGAATATATGGAATGGAATCCTGTCTTGAATGGAAACTAGCACAATCCTCAAGTTCACTGTTAAAGTTGTTTGTATTCAGCAACAGATAATATATATATTGTGTTTGTTTCATGACTTTGTTTTTCTCATTCATACTTTGTACTAGGGTGCAAAGGAAGTACCTGCTATAGAGATATTAGCAACAAAAACAACAATATTAATATATAGAAAGTCACCATAGCGAAGCTTGGTCACCACTGCTAGTACTTAAATATGAATTACTTTAAATAAACATAATGCATCAACTTCAGTTGCCTATTTGTTCATATGTAGCATATTTAATACCATTTCACTCTTTAAGATTTTTCTATATTACAAAGAAGACTGGCTTCTAAAATAAAATAAAATATTTACCCTGGCAATAATAATGTATAGAAAGTTATGATAGCAAAGCTTGGGCTCCATCACTAGCATTTAAATATGAATTACTTTAAATAAGCATAATGTATTGAGTTGCTTACTTGTTTATGTGTAGCATATTTAATAAAGTTTCACTCTTTGAATTGTTTTTTATATTGTAGAGGAGACTGGCTTCTGAAATTTTTATATAGGACATCATCAGCTACAATGAAGATAGCAGGTCTACAGCCTATTAAATGGATTAATAGAAGAATGTGTAATGTTGATTTAAGTAGTGTGGTATGTAACATCAAATTTTATAACTTTCTAATTTAACCAGTTTAATAATCCACTATTCTGTATTTGTTTAAAATATTTGAAGATTATTTAGGGATTAAAATAAGATTTAAGTTATGTATAAAAAAGCTTGAAGCATGATATTTTTTATTGAAGTACCAGTAAGTAGCTTCAAATAGCTTTTATTAATTTTGAATGTTTGTGAATATTTAAAACCTGTATAACAAAACGTTAGTTACATAGATACTTTAACAAGATTTAATAAAAAAAGTTCTGCAATAATAAATTTCAGTGGATTTAAATTTTCAGTGAAAGCCACTCTTAAAACAACAAAGATCTGCATTTCATCACCACTAATGTATAAATATAGATATTTAAAGAAATTTTATAGTACAGATATACCTTACTTAATACTATCATTTGGTTACTCTTAATTACTGCATTAAATGAACCTGCCTGAGGGGAAACATTCCTATAGGAAAAAAATTATCTTAAATTGAAATAATCTGAAAAAGTGTTTTCAAAATACCATTTGATAGCAGTAATTATGTAAGCAGACTTAAAGTTGGGCATGAAAGAGTTAGTTTGGTATGAAATTATTTAAATAGGATAATTTGTATATTACAATTTATAAATTTCTTTTAGGTTTCAGGTCATATGGATTATGCAAGTAAAATGGATGTAATTCTAAAAGCAGTAGGTATTAGAACATTAGATGAAGTTGTTGATGTTGATTCACAGCTTCGCAAGTCTCGATCTGATATTCCTCCTGGACGACAGGCTATAGCATCCCGAAAAAGAGTAATTCAGAAATCAAAATCAGAGGGAGATTTAAGAACTGGTCTTATGCAACTTCCTGTTCCTATGTCATTTGTATCAAGAGATAGATCTCAATCTCTTGATAGCATTTTGAGTCATTCTAGTACAGGTTCTGTTTCTGCAGCATTAAGTCCTTCTGGTTGTAAGACACCAGAAAATAGATTATCACCTTTATTTCTAATGAAACACAATGCCACTTCTGATGCAAAATATGATGAGTTAAATTTGAACTTAAATGAATTTGAAAGTCCAGAACAACTGATTGTTCCAAATAAATGGGAATGGAGTGCATGGGAGGATGTAGAGAAATATAAGTAATGAAATTATTAAATTTTTCTTAAATGCTTTATCCAAATTGTGATAATTTCAAAAGATTTTGTTTTTGTGATACTGTTGTGATTTTGATGAAAATGTGTCATATTGATAACTTTGCTTTGTTGTTGATGCTTTTTGTGACCTAAGAATTTTATAGAAGTATATTGAAGTTTTTGTTATGCATGTTAGTCATATAATAATTTGAGTAGTAAATTTGGTATCAAATAGGTGCTTAACATTTGGAATTAAAGAATACATTGAAAGGTGAAAAAACAGTTTTCATGTTATTGACATTATTACAGTTTGTCTATATTCCATTGATATGATTTTGTCAGTTAATAAGAAAAACAGCAAAGTTACTGAAACATTTTCATGTACACACTGTGATTTTATTTTAAATTTAAAGTTATAATTTATATATGGATTGTACATTGTAAATGTAAAGAATATTATATATTATATTAAATTTTATAAAGATAAAAAGATATATTTTTCTTTGTTGTAATTTGCTGATAAAGATAAAATATGAAATATATATGCCTATATATACATGTCACTCCTTAAATAATTTTGTTTGTATTTTTTATAAAGCTGGAATGTATAAACCAAAAATGCTTGAGGGATAAAGTGTGATACTATTCTAGTGTATATAAATTAATATTATTTGTATTTCAAAGAAAAGAAACAGTGACTATATTTTTGACTAAGAGTTATATTTAATTTAGACTTTTTGTTCAAATTAAGATATTTAAATAAACCTTTTCTGTTGAATTTGTAATTTTAATTTTTTCTATAATGTATTTCTTTATAATTATATTCTTTATTTTATATGTTTATATAAATTGACAAATTATTTATCTTTTTTTTTTATTTCTGTGGTTGTGATATATTAATTCAGTTATAATAGTAAAACATTGTTATTAACCAAAGGTTGCAAACACTAATTTCTATCAGCATGTAATTTGTCCAAGGTCAGTTTTTTAAATTTGTCTCTTGATAAACACTTATAGTTTGATTCTACACTGGAATCAGATGAGTGTAAATTTCACCATAAAATATTTAAAAAATAAGTTTTAAATAAAGCAGTAAAACCTGAGCACAATGCAAGATATCAAATTTCTATAATTTAGAATGAAAATCGTAAGTAAGTTTCATTATCATAGTTCATATTTAAAGACTCCTAAAAAAGTCTTACATTTGTATTGTTTTTAAATGAAAGGAAAAAGTAAAACATCTAAAACAATACATTTCTATTATATACATAAATATTCTATGATTTGTCAAACTCATTTTTTAAATATTCTCAATGTTAATACATTTTTATATTTCTAGAAGTACTTATGTGCTTTGTAAACATTTACATTCCCTAGTCATGTATATATGAAGATAATTGTAACTTTTTTTCTAGTATTTTTCAAGAAAAGTTTGTAACACTAATGTATTTGTACTATTTTAACAAGATTAATTTTTTATGTTTATGTGTATTTTATATTATTAATACCTGAAAAATGGTTCAAACTAACATGAATAATCAAACTTTATTCTTTTAAGACTCATTAGAATAACTAACATTGAAATTACAATATAAAGCAATTATAACCTATTTGAATTACAAAAAGAACATCTTGAATCTAAAACATTTATAACTAATGAGTGATGAAATATGTCATTTTTGATATTAAAGCATATATTTACCATTACATATAACATGTATCATTAAATTAATGCCTGTTTTAAAAATACATTGACACAAGGAACATTCCAAAGGATATGAGTATCGTGTATGGGAAGTTAAACTAATTTTTTTTTTGTCTGTATAATAATTTATGTGTATGCGCATATTTATAAATTTTATTAGATTATTTATATATTTATAATTTATTTTGGATTCTATGTTTATTTTCTGTATTCTATTTTTGATAGCTTGATGGAACTGTTTATTAAAGGTCCAAAAAATGTTCTATAAATGTTGATAAATGAGTTTAAAACAATTTGTACATAATATATTGAAGGCTTTGCGATCATAAGAATATGTGCATAATTTATACTAGCACTGATATATATTTATATGCATATCTTTGGGATAATTTGATATGATTGTCTATATTAGTGCAAGTAATAAACTAGAAATGTATCTTAATCCATGATAGGTATATATATATATATTATGCCTATATCATATTGCCTTATAGGAAGAAAAATATGCCTTAAAGAGGTCATTAAAATTTCAAAGGACAAAGCTATCAAAGAATCTTTAATAAGATAAGTATATTTTTAGGGTTGCCTCAAAGGTGATTTTTAATATTTTTCAATTAGCTCAATAATATTTATGAAATGACTACAATATTTTAAAGAAGTGCATAATAGTTCTAACAGATCTTAATCTGAAGTTCTTTTTGTGAAAAAATTTATTTGCATTTAGATTTTTAATTAAATATTTTATATGGTTTTTTACTGAGAGGGGAACATGGTTTGACAAATTGGATGATAAATAAAGGTATAATAAAAGATATTCTTAGAATAAAATGGGTTTATTTTAAAAATATAGTTTTAAAAAATATATCATGACCTGTTATTAGTGTATTGTACAATCAGAATCCATAGAAAACTTATTGCCTTGCTTGTCATCTGAAGGCAGACACAATAAGACGGTTTACAATATGTATCAAGCATGTATGTATACAGTATGTATTGTATATATGTATAAAATCTACTCTTAAAAAGCCATACTTATTTATTTTGTATTATTTATATCCTTCTCCTTTTTAATTGGCATTTACTGATCATTTTACAAGCTAATTTTTGTTATAGATTGTTCATGCAAAATGATACAGTTAAAAGAATAATAAATTCTGTTAAATTTGAAGTTATAATTATTTTTTTTCCATTCAGTTTATTATTAATTTCTTTTTCCCTCTATTATTTGTATTTGAGTTTTATTTTTTTTTTCGAGAACTTATAGTTAAGTCTGTTCCAAATTATAGCTCTTTTAATTTTGTCAAAAGAAACCTGCCTAATTTTTTTCTTGGCCATATCATATATTAATCATTTATCTTCCTAGATCGGTATTGACCAAAATATGTTTGGTGGAAAAACCCTCAAAACTTTTTTTCAAGTTCATTGCACCTTCAATTATATATTTTTTAAATCTATAAACATCCCCCCCACCACCACTATTTTAAGTGTCATATTGAAATACTTTGATTTCATTTTATGAAGAAATTTTAATGATTGTTTACTATTAATTTTTTCATAAAAGGAAATTATAGTTATTACAAAAAGGAACTTAATGATAGTTAATAAAAAATATATAAATAAATAAAATGGGGAAAATGCTGCTGCTTTTCTGATTAAATTATCCATTAAAAATATTACATTATATTCTGTGATAAAATTAATATATCTAATGTGTTGTTCATTCTGTTTCTATCTTTTTGTCATAGCTTATCTTTAAAACAGTTTCAAATAAATAAGTGTTGCTATAGTTGAAACTATTCTGTGAAGTAGTAGCTAGGAAGCCAGTAATTTTAATTGTTGTGCTCATGCATGTTTTATTTGTTGAGTCTCTGACTATCAAATGCTAAAATCATGATAAAATGTACTCAATTTTGAGGTAAAGCTGATTGTAAATATTACATTTAGTTATTTGGTTAAAAAAAAAAAGACCTAAAGACAGTGGGGTAGTATAGGTTCTTGCTATTTGGGGCAGATACCAAATCTGCCAACTCTCTCTTCATATAAAACAGGTTATTATAAAGATAAAATTTTCTAGAACATGGAAAATATTAAGCTGCAAAGAAATTTATAATATTTAACTGCTAAAACATTTTGAATTCTAATGAATTATCTCACAATAGTATTATTACTTTATAAAAACTTATTATTAATCGAAAATTATAAAAAATATTACGCAAAAGCTGATTGTTGCAATATCATCAATATTTTTTCCACTGAAAAAAAATCAATTTCAGCATAAACTTTTAATTTAAATAAATGTTTGAATATATGTCCTAATGTTTTACCAGCCAGTAACAAAAGTAGGGATAATACTAACACTTTAGGTATAATCAAAAATATAATATGCAATTAGCACTTATTTATTTAATTTGCTGAGTTTGCTGAGCAAAGACACTTCTTTGAATGTCAGTTGTTGCATCAGAAAAACTAATGGAACTTCACATTTATTTAGAATCAAAAGCACATCAGTCTACTCATCTTTACACTGCAGCAGCTGTGCATAGAATGCTCATTGATTATACACATTTGCTGCTGATGTCAGCCCCACAGCGAGCAAGTTATGTGATTTTGTTCTCATGAAAATTAATCTAGATCAGTTTTTTGAGGCAAGGGTGAAATTTTAACATTTGAGAGCTCAGAAACACAAGTAGCAATTTAATTATTGCAGAAGCAATACCATTTTTTTTGTGATAGCTGAACAATTTAAGAGAAGGAATATAAGTCAGAACATTCCTTTGACATTTTATGGCTGGGAAATTAGATATTAAGAAATGAGATGGGTAAAGCAGAAGAATTTTGGATAGTTATTTTAGGGATAATAGTTTTGATATATTTCATAAATATATATATGTCCTCTAAATATTATCTCAACAAATAGGCTTTTGGCCAAGCACCTCTTTTGCCTACACCTTTTCTTAAAAGTACTGTTCAGGTTAGAATAAATGAACAACAAAGTAAACTAACACTTGCCTCATACCAAATGTGCCATAAACAGACTGTAACCAGAATGAATAAATAGATTAACTTATTATATTTTGGTTAGGTTAATTTTTATTTTAGCTTTGAGTTTACATTCCAAGTGAGAAATATTGCATTATATAAAATTACCAAATTTTGCTCAGAATCTTTGCTCAGAAGTGTTTTTGTGGCACCCTAGGGTCTGAGAAACACCAGTTTGGAACCACTGTTCTAGAGCATTAGAGTACTATAATTTTCATCCAAGAAATAGAAACTTTATTTTTTTTTCAATAAATATTTTGTTATGTCCAATGATGGAATAAATATTCAAACAACATTTGTTATAGAGTTCTACTGTCCCTGTAGCCCTGGTATGGGTATATTTCTTTTGTATAGATGAGATGTACAACCTTCTTATGTGAAGGAATTGGGCAATGTTGTTATAACTCATTGTGATTGACCTAGATGAACTTGCCTAATTTGGTGTTTAACCATGTATAATTTTTATTATTTATTTTTTCAAGCATTAGGATTTGTAATTTTTTGTTGTAATAGAGTTTTGGATAATTTACTTGTAGTTAAACACCCTTTGAGAAATAAAATTTTCTGCTGTATAAATCTTAGTGGGAATGTAGTTTATTTTTATCTACATGTTAGATATGTATCTCTATAAATATTAAGGAATTAGGTACTGAAATTGTTAATTATTTAGGGAACTTTAAAAGAAACATTGTTTTTACAAATCATGTCATGATCGTTATTTGAAATACAAACAAAAATACCCAAATTGCAAAAATTTTAAGTTATAATTGTTTTGCAGTGTGCAAAGACATTAGATTTCAATTTGACTGGGTGTTTAATGAGAATTTTTAAAACATTTAAAGAATTAAAGTTCAACATTAACATATTTTCAATTAATGTTCTCAATTTTTAAAGGCTTTGATTACAAAAACTAAATATTTTTTTCTCAATTTTATAATATAACACTGGTTTCTTAGCAAAATAAAAAATCAGTTTTAAGTTTTTCTTTCTAAAGTGGTCATAGTGAAAGATCCAACTATTTTATTTTTAAATCTGTCTGATTTCTTCTTAAAATTTCAATTTTTTCACAGTATACTCTAATTTACCTTTCAAATTACTTATACACCATATTATGTATTTTTAAAATCTGTTGTTAAATTTTTAGGTCTGTATTTTGTAATGAAAGATATAATTTTTATGTACTGTGCTCATAGAGAAGCATTATGGCTCTCATTATGAAAAGGTTTTACCTTTTACTTTACATCACTTTTGTTATGAAGTTTTCTTTATGTAAGACAATCTGTTATCAATTAATTTTATTTTAACTAATATTTTTTGAGCTGTGAATGAACAGATAAGAGATATCTTTTTCATAATGATTAATTAATAAAGTTGCATTTTAACTTGTTTTATGAAGTTATGTAATTAAAAGGAATATTGAAAACAAAAATTGAGCAAAAAACATTTATGACTCCTCATTATAAGTTTAAAAAATTTTTCCATCTGTTGATCAGCTACTCATCACATATTTTATTTATTGCTATATCTGGAATATATAATTTTTTAATATTTAAGATACTTTTTAATATTTTTAAAGTTTGTAATGAAACATGCCTATTAATATATTGTCAACATTCAAGTAAAAGTCATTAAGTCCAAAATTGATATATAGCAAATTATAATTATAAAAGAAAAATGGTAGGTCACTATAAAAAAAAATATTTTATGGATTTCTAACTAACAGTAGAATTATTGATGTTTTGATGATCAATTTATGCCATGCAATAACTGCCAAACATTAATTAGAAATGATGAAGTTGTATTTAACTCTAAATCAGTTTTTGGACAGAGTGAGTTTTGCTTGAACACTTACAGTATATTTGTTACTCTGTAACTGTTAACTTGTTACTCTGTTATATTATGTCTGAGGAAATTTAAACTTTTTTTATTTAAAGTGTAATCTATACAAGATTATTGTTTTAGAGATTTATATGTAGTATGGGAAATATTTTGATTGATTACTATTTAGATTACTATGAGACTATAGAAGTGTACATCAATTTAACACTAGCTGTGACATTCATTTTACTCAGTGTAAAATACATTAAAAGTATTGTCATAGAAAGTAGATAATGTGGAAATAAGATTCTTAGAATTTACTAATTTCATTAGTGTGTGGAGATTAAAGTCTGAAGAGTGAAAAATATTATACTAATGATAGCTGTGAATTGAAGTTACAATTTTAACTTTTCATTTCCATTTTTTAATCTGTTTCATAGTTTTAGTACCATTGTTGTCATATAAAAAAATTACTTGTTCAAAGTGGGTAAAAATTTTTCATTTTCTGGTTCCACTTTCATCAAAGTAAACTTGTAGAGATTATCAAAGTGTTGAATTTATTAATGTTTTAGCCGTCCTAATGTTGAGGTACATTCTGTGAACATTTGATATTAATTTCTATTCTTTTCCATTTATAGGGTCCACATGCATATATTTTTGTGTTGGTGTTAATTGCATATTTTACTTTACTTGCCAAATCGTTTTTTATTTTATTTCCAGCCCTAAACTGCAAAGGGATATTCCAGATGTTTCTCTCCTGAGAGACATCCCATCCTGGAATGTTTCTCTCCTGAGAGACACCCTATTCTGGAATGTTTCTTTCCCTAGAGATGACCATTAACACAATTGCTGTAATAGCATGTTTTCAATGTATGCCTTGGGCTAAAGTTAAATGAAAAGGCAAATTCATTCAAAACTTCTTTACTTATTTTAACATTAATATGTATATAAATGTATATTAATGCTATATACTTATATATGTATATAATATTAATATGTATTGTTTACTACATATGAGAACTGTATTTAGGCAATAATTTTTATTCTTGAGCAGAAAATGAACTGAAAGAGGGCTTCCTTTTTCTGTGTTTTAGATCATATGGCAGTGGTATAGCTAGAGGAGGGCATTGAAGACTTCTGCTCCAGGCTGACTATACATGGGGTACCAAATTAGTTTTACAAAATTTAGAATAAAATGTTTTACATTCTTAAATGCTTTAAATAAAAGATGAAAAGCATTCACATGCTCAGTGCATCACTCTATTAGAACGAGGCTATCTTTTTCAAACGTTTTTTGTCTCTGATTTTGGATCACGTTTATTAGCTCTATATACACAACATACAGTAATATATACCATCTTCTACTCTACCATGCTTAACTCCCCCTCAGAAATATTTTGGACATTATTAAGCATGTTGTTTGGCTGACATGAAGCATTACAGTATCATGTAGTAATCACAGTTTCTATGTGCCAGTGTGTTATACAATACTTCTGTCTATACAATATTATATTATATAGATACAAGTTTGCACTTATTTTTGCAATGTTATCTTTCACAAGCATTTTAGAATAATTATATTTTTGAGCTTCCATTGTTGATTGAATTATTTCAATCTCTTCCATCTTTATAAATTTAAAGAAACCTTGAAATTATATGATTCAAAATGCTTTAGAAATTTTTAAAACATTGAACTATTTAAAATAAAAATATGAATTGTTTCTTAAAATTCATTAATTTAAATATGTTTTAAAAATTCTTTCCCTTCACCATTACATTTTAGCTACAGGAAGGAGCCTAAAATCTTCAGTTGTCCATGGGTGCTGAAAACCCTAGCTATTCCTCTGCATGTGTGAGTGGAAACATTTGATCTGACTATGTTCAGAATTCAAATAACTTTTAAAAAGTTCTTTGTAAGAAATCAAAGCAAAATCTGAATGAATTTTTCAAAACATTTAGCTTAAATATATTTGCCTGATTGAATTCTAATAATCTTATGCTCTATGTATTTGCTTAGTAAAAATCAAGTTAACTGGTGATAAATAATCCCTGAATAAGATAGTCATAGAAACTTTTCCTGAAGTTGATATTATTTGGGAATTTACTAAGATCCAAATGAAGAAACAAAAAAAGAAGAAAAAATATCTCTTTAATATGTTAAACTATCTGCAGTGTTTGGCTTGTGGTAAGAGTTTAACCATTGAAAGTATATTCTATGCTATCCATTTCCTTGCATAATTTAAGACTGTACAGACTAAGTTGCTTCTGCAATTAGAAACTGAGTACATATTGTTAGTATAATTTATTATAATTTATAATACTCATTTTGTCCCTCCTTAAGATTAAATAAAAAAGAAAGAAAAGAAAGAATGAATAGATGTTACTTACTTTAATATCTTATTTTGAGACATACAGTAACTGAAATTAATCTTTAAAAATAAAATTACTTTTTGATAGATGTCTATACTGTTTTTCAAACCCCTATTATAAGTCAATAAGTCACAACATAATAGTTCTATGGTACTAATCTGCAAAACTAAAAACTAGTTTTTGATGCATCTATTTTTCAAAGTTGATGTTGATATGCTATTTTAATATGCAAAAATAAAAGTGCTTGTCAGTTGCTTTTCAAAAGTAACAGTTACATAACAATATGTGCTTCCATTTACCTTTTCTAGAAAATAATTAAGAAATTACCAAGTAGAGATATGAAGAACTATAGTTAAAAGTTTTTCACTTTGAAAATTATTTTCAAATGTTTATAAAAATGTATAATTTTGTCATTTCTTTATTTTTTTAACTCTTTCTTTGTATACTGCTGTTGTATTTTCTTTTTACCCAGTGCTTATTTATAAAATGTTCCAAAAAGAAAGGCATTTATCTTTATGTTACTGTATGTATGTATATACACACATATACAGGGTTCCCACAATCATGAAAAGTCATTGAAAAATGCGTAAATTTTCTTTTTGTTTTTTAAGGCCTTAAAAGTTTTTGAATTTTCTTTGAGGTCATTGAATTTAAGGTCTGGTGCTTGATTTTTCTTTTTCAAGTCCCTGCAAAATGTTAATTCATGTCTGCACCAGAAAATTGAGAAGGATCGTTATCAGCAATTGTGGGTGTGTCACGGGACTCATTTTTCATGCACTGCAAATTGCACTAGGTACTGTTGCCGGCTTGGAGGGAGGGGGAGACAAGCTCAGTGTTCAGTGTCATGCCGAATTAGAAATTCTTGCTTTTCGTTTGATGAAAGGAAGATAAGGGCTTTGAAAGAGATTTTTTAAAGGCCCCTCCCACTATGGTCCACTGCAGGCCATTACCACCGTCTGGAGGTGCTTTGGCTTATCATGGCCGATGGCGGCAGATGATAAGGCCCCTCCACACTATGGTCCACTGCAAGCCATTACTACCATCTGGAAGGGCTTTGGCTTATCGTGGCCGATGGCAGCAGACAATAAAATAGCATTGGCAGACGATGGCTTCTGAGGTGGGTTTTCTCCAAAGATCAAAGGCAGCCAGATGTGCAACTAAAGTGAGCAGTAGACCCTATGGACAAATCAATGAACTCGGCTCATTTAGTGGCCCAGCGTGTGGATGACCCGTGAACAATCTTTCAAGATCATCATCAGGAAGTGGTGAACAATTGGCCATAGTGTTTAGCCTACATTAGTGTTGTTTTGCTCTTTTTTTGCCTTTTTGTGTCTGGATGCCTGAGTAGCAAAGCAAGGTTTGACTTATTTTCTTTGATTGCTTATTTATGTTTAGTTAGTGATGTTAAATATATAAAAAAAATAAAAAGTTTGGAATGCTTTAAAAAGAAACTATATTTTAAAATCAGTATTTGTGTGCTTATAGCCCTTCCTTTTTTTACACCATTTTAAAAGCCTGATTTTTTTTTCTGGGAAAAGAGTGAACATTATATATATAGTTCTATTGTTTTGGGAAGTTATTTTAATTCTTTTCAATTATGAACAGTGTATCAAAGAGGTGCTTGAAAAAAATATCAGGTTTTAGAAAAGTCATTGAAAAGTGCTTGAAATTTTCAGAAGCAAAAGAGTGGGAACCATGATATATATATATACATACATATGTACACATATATATATGTGTGTAGTTTATTGTGTAGTTATCATTTGCGTTTTTATTCTCCAAGTTAGTTATGATCGTGCCATGTGTTATATGTTAGTGAAAATGTGGACAATCTCATGTTGCGTTTCCAATGTAACAATCGCATATCATTATGTGCTTCCAAGTATTATATCCAGCTCTAAAGAACTATTTTTATGAAAATTTGAAATAAATATTGATGTAAAACTGTTTCATTTACTCTTCTCTTTAATTTTGTGTAAAATCTGAAAAAACTTTTTATTCCTGTGTTTGATTGGGACCATATTGCTGTCAGGGTACAGGAGGCACTTGCCCAGGGTCCAAATATTGTTATTACAAGTCCTGTTATTTACAAGAAAAAATTAGGGAATATCATATCTTGTGTTTAATGCATACCTAAAATTTGACAAACAAGTGATAGTGTTCATACAGTGCTTAAAAGGGTTTCAAAACTCTATATGTGTAAAAAAGTTTTAAAACTTTTTTTATGCAGTCATGTTTTTTCATCCCTTTTGCATAGTTATTATCTCACTTTTTATAATATAGTATTAATACCAAAGCCATTTGAAAATAAATTTAAATTTACTTTCTATATCTATTTATTGCAAACATAATGGGTTTTCATTTAATTTTTATATTAATGGGTCATATTAATGGTCAATATTTATGGGTAATTAACTTCATAGTATAAATAATAATTTTTTGCCTTTTTATATTATCAGTTCATATAATATATATAAACAGTAAAATTTAAAAATTTAAGTATATTCAAAAAGTTGCTATTAACACTGCATAAGTCAGTGCATAGCTAAAAAATTATTTGGGATAAAACCAATACAGAATTTTAATAATCAAATCTGCAGTACTGTGATGTTGTGGTCTATCAGCAGGTGCTTTTTTTTACCTAGCAATGAGTAGGAACCCTACTAATAGAATAATTTTTTTTTGTTATTATATCCTGTAGGTTTATATTATAACATAGAATAAAATCTGAAAATGCAATAAGCGTATTCCAAAAGTTTGCTTTATTAGTGCATTGCTTTAAAATGATATAGAATCAGGGCCTGATTATTGCATGGGCACTTGGGGCGCGTGCCCTGGACACAAAAATTTTAGGGGGCATGGAAATTTAGTTGAGTGTTTGAAACACATATTGAGTGGGGAAAAACTGCAATAACTGTAACTGTGATAATAACTTGTCACTATAATTTTGCAATGGGGGTGGAGGACACAAAAATTGGATTGTGCCCTGGGCACAAAAGTATCTTAGTCAGGCCCAGTATAGAATAAAAACAATATGGAATGTTTTAACTAAATTGACATTGCAATGATGTTGTGTCATCATGTCATTAGATGGTTTTTTAATGGTGGCTGGGACACATAAAACAAGCCTGTGATCTCAATATCTTCTAAGTTCTCAAACAATACATGTGGAGGTGGCAGGCCAAGCCTGGGGTGTTATGTTTGATCCCTGCTTCTAAACTATGAGGAACCACTTTGTATGTTTATACTGTATTAGCGAGTAATGTAAGCCGCCATATGGTGCTCCCATAATAATGGTGCTCCTCCACACTATGGTCCACTGCAAGCCTTCACCACCGTCTGGAGGGGGTATGGTTTATCGTGGTCGATGGTAGCAGACGATAAAATAGCCTTGGCGGACGATGGCTTCCGAGGCGGTTTTTCTCCAAAGATCAAAGGCAGCCAGAGGCACAACTAAAGTGCTCAGTAGACCCTATGGGCGAATCCGCGAGCTTGGCTCATTTAGTGGCCCAGTGTGTGGATGCAACCTTCGAATCATCGTTCAAGGTCGCCATCAGGAAGTGGGAAACAATTGACCATAGTGTGGAGGCTACAATAATATGGCTAACAAACATCTACAGCTTGGTTGTGGCAAATGCTATAAAAACAAGTGCTCTTATATATAATAAACTTTAGAAAAAGACTTGAAAACATTCTTCACTTGATTATCTCCGATTCCGTGTTGAACAATTTTACATGCAAATCTTCGAAATCAGATGAATCTATGCTGTTAAA
The DNA here is from genome assembly GCA_032207245.1 of Pardosa pseudoannulata. NCBI lineage: Eukaryota > Metazoa > Arthropoda > Arachnida > Araneae > Lycosidae > Pardosa > Pardosa pseudoannulata. The sequence continues at coordinate 95,616,311 of CM063510.1, forward strand.
CTAGCAACTTATTGAAGTATAAAAAAAAAGTGGGGGGACTAAAATCAATGATTGAACAATGATACTACAAATTCTAGCTATAAAATCAGATACCGATATACGTAAATAATCTCATGACAACACATTAGGTTCACCCATCTCATTAATAGCAATGAAAAATTGTCTATCAATAATTTAAAACGGTATAGTTTCAATTGATATTACTTTAAACATCAACATTTTTTATTTATATCTAATTTTTACGTTACAATAAATTACACAAATTAAATTCTATTTTTGTTGTTATGGGTTTTTACATAGTTATTTCACTTGAGGCTTCATGGTATAAGTTTGCTAATAAGAACGTGTCTGTGGGCATAAAATGTTTGTGAACCACTGATGTAAACCAATTGCTACACAACCAAATGACTCTAGCACTCTTTCAGTGTCATTCTAAAGATGACTCCATTCGGAGTCCTTTACATATGTTATCGGTCGTCTGAGGTCATTTATAGGATTTCGTCTACTGAGAAGACCGGTAGTAGCCGAAATCGAAGACCTTGTACGTTAACCTCCTTTTTAGGGGGTTTTATACTAGGTTTGTATACTCTTTATTCCTCTTAAGAAAAGAAGGATTTTTGGCAATTTGCGAGTAAGATGGAGCAGAGATTTAGTTATACTGCAATATTTAATTTGCAAGCAGGACAATATGCAACAGAAAATGGAACTATGTCTGAAGTCAGGAGTTGAGTTGTTTAAAGTGAATAAATGATGTTACCAGCACAGTTGTAAAAAAGAAGACAATAATAAGAATAAAATATGAATACCAGGTTCATAAACAGACAGGGGATGGGGTCTCGACCATTTTGAACTCCCTCTCCCCGCCTGAAAATCTGGAGTTTACTGTACTTCATTTTAACATTAAAATAACAGCACTAGTACATTTTCAAATATGTAGAAAATACATTAAAGAGCTAAAACATTATGACCACCTGTCAATAACGAGTTTGCCCACCTTTGTCACGCAACACAGCTTCAACCGCCTTGGCATGGATGCCACAAGTCCTTGGTAGATGGCCGAAGACAGATTGTACCAGATGTTTAAGCAACGGTTACGCAAATTCGAGATATTGCGAATTGGTAGTCTTTGAACTCTGAGCTGCCATCCCAAATGGGGGGATGGGATTGAGATCCGGTGAATTAGGCAGCCAGGACATTAACTGGAATTCAACATCATGTTCCTCGAACCACTCCAACACAATTTTAGCCTTGTGACACGGGGCATTGTCCTGTTGGAACATTCCATTTCTAGTTGGAAAAACAGAGGCCATATAAGGGTCCAACTGGTCCGCAATAATGTTCAGTTACCCTGTAGCATTCATGGTCTGCACCACCACATATCCCAGAGACGCTCAAGAGAACGTCCCCCAAAGCATAATACTGCCATCACCGACCTGTGTATGACCTACCGTACATTGAGGAAGCAACTGTTCGCCTGGAAGATGGCGTATCTTGACACTGCCATCGGCGTGATGAATGACAAACCGTGATTCATCTGACCAGGCAACTCTCTCCCACTGATCCATGGACCAGTCGCGATTCCCACCGTAAGCGCTTGGTTAGCAAAGGCACACGAGTAGGACGTTTGCTGCGTAGCTCCATATCTAACAGTGTCCGCTGAACAGTATGCCCTGATACTATTCTACTCGGCCGTGCATTGTATTGGGTTGCAGTGGCGTACGCAGAATTTTTTCAAGGGAGGTGTTCATAATTTTCAAGGGGGGTTCATAACTCTAAAAAATAACAGCCCTCATAATTTCTACTAAAATTTTTATTTTTGCCATTTTTGTCTGAGCTCAAGGGGGGTGTTTAAACCCCTAACCTCTCTCCTTGTGTACGCCCCTGTTAGATTGTCAGCCGAACCACTGTCTGTCTCCAGTTTTGCTTCAGCATTCAGTCTCCGACGACCTTTTTCTTTGATAGCTTGTGGACGTCCAACACCATGTCGTCTACTGCTGGTTTCACCGTCATTCATCCACTTTGCATAAGTACTAACAACTGTAGATGGTGAACAATCCACGAGTCTTGCTGTTTCGGAAATACTTGTTCCAAGCCTTCGAGCCATTACAATCTGCCCTCTATCAAAATCGCTTAGATCCGCGGCCTTTATCATCACACACAGAAGTAAGTGAAAGAATGATTCTTCAGACTCTTCAGCAGCAGTTAAATACCACTCCCACCTAATCACGTGCCTTCCACGTCAACCAGGCTAGATCATTGCAAAATGTAGGGATGGTCGTAATGTTTTGGCTCTTGAGTGTATTTAAAACTGCATACTTACCATAAAAATTCAATTTTAAAATAAAATTTCTGCGTTTAAAAGTTTTTTAATTAAAATCAAATACATTTTTTTTGTGTGTGTGAGAGAGAGTGATACCAAATTTTATAAAAGCAAATATATATATATATATATATATATATATATATGCTTTCGTGCATGAATGAAACAATTCCTCATGTACCTTAAATGTTTTAAACATTAGTTCTAAAATGTTACACAGTTTCAATGTGCTAAAAGTCATGTCACAGCAAAATTTCTATTATTTCTATCTTTAGTAGTTAATGTGGTTCATTAATTACATATTTGTTAGTTTAAAAAATTATAATTTAAGTAATTAATGTTTAGATTTTAAGATTTTATTTCATAAAAATTTTGTAACATTTTAGAACTTATTTTTAAAATATCTAACGTTTAGTACATGAGGAATTTTTTAATCATGCACAAAAGTTATATGTATTTTGCTGTTTAAAAATTTGGTATCACTTATAAAATCCTTTTAAATAAACCTAAATAGTTATATTTAAAAAGGTAAAATGCCATAAAATTAGTAAAAAGATGGTGTTAATTAATTAGGAAGAGGAATCCTTTGCCCTAATAAACGGATGGATTTGTCTTTCGTATGAAGAAGAACACGTTTGTCTAACAGCTTTCTATGAAATGAGCAACACTGCCTTTTCCTTGTCAAGATCTCAATGTAATTGTTTCTCTAGGAAAAATATAATTTTTCTTCAGGATTTTGAAAGTACTTTCCTTGTTGTATTCCTTGGTGTGCCTTTATTATTCTATGCCCCCTTTGCAATTCAATCTCATACTCACAAAGAGCAGATGAGATGAAATGACACCCTCAGCTATTGTTGCAGCAGACTGTGATATAGGGATAATTCAACGTCTGTAAATAGCAGGAAAATTTCCGAATTTAAGAACTTGCAGCTTTTATATAGGTTTATCAAAACAAAAATTGACATACAGCATTAACCAGATCAAAGTGAAATCACTTGATCGGTTTCTTTGATGATGGATAGGATTATTTATCCTGAATATCTATGATTATGCCTTTTACTACTGTATTTCAGAACGTGGAGAAAGGAAAAAGATAAAGTTATAAGCAAAAATATAAAGCATTTCAGATCTGTTAAGCAAACGAACAGGGGCGTAAGCAAGAGCGGGGACTTAGGGGTTTAAACATCCCCCTTGAGCTCAGACAAAATGGTTAAAATAAAAATTTTAGTAGAAATTATGCGGGCTGTTATTTTTTAGAATTATGACCCCTCCCCTTGAAAGAATTCTGCTTACGCTACTGTAAAGGTCGGATGAATAATTAAGCTAATAATGAATAAAATGCCCCCAACATGCATTCAAAACGATTAATTAGAATGTTTTCATTTTTGTTATGTTCATAACACATAATCTGAAGTGTCTAAATTATGAAATAGACTTTGTATCACTCTTTTTTTTAATAAATCGAAGGACCAGCTGCTTCTTTTCCTTTTTTATTTTTACACTCAACATAAATTTATACAATTATTTACAGCCAATAATTTTCATAAAACACGCATAAGAAAAATTGTGAGCTTCGGGTTTTAACATCTCTTTTTGATCACATCACTTATGATAGCGAATTATCTTCTCCCAATATGGCGGTATTCCACACGAAATATGACGTTGGCGCGCATGCGCCAAAAAGATGCTTTTAGGCAAAATGCATAGCGACATTGTGGGGCTGTCAATAGGGCGATTTCACGCAGGGGGGAACATCTCAACATATGGCAATTTCGAATTTAGTTTCAAACGGAAGGGTAATTTATTGTTTTCCTATTGGCTGTTGTAAATATGAAAATGAATGGGAAGGGCTTTTTAGTAATTCGTGACGTTGCGTGAAATTGCTCTATGGTGACACGCTTTTTTCAATACTTTATTCCCTCATCCCTTCCTTTGTTACAAAATGTCACACTTCAACATACCCCCTCCTCCCTTGTCACATTTCATGAAATATTACATAAACGTATACTTGTAGTTCAAGAACAAAATATTAAGTTATAGTTCCTACTTCAAATTTTACTTTTAAATTTTATCTGTGTGTTTTAGTGACATTTGTAAATGTAACAATAATAATGATTCGTATACTTAGTTAAATATGTCTTGTTCTGCTCTATAGAAAAGATAAATTTGTGTCACTTAATTTCTGCCTTTTATTCATATGTGAGGACTTATCTTTATCTTTTGTTAGACATTTCAAGGGTGTGGCAGGGAAAGTTTTAAGTAAATAAGAATTTCTGCTTCTACGAGGGTTGGAACTTTAATAGTGGCAACTATTTATTTACATGGAATAAAAAAGGCATTCATGTCACCATGTTTTATAGTCTTTCAATACAGTCATCAGCATTATGTATAACTCGTTTCCAACGATGTGGAAGTCGCAGAACACCTGTAGCAGCACCTGTTCTGTTGATAGTTCGAATAGACCGGTCTATTGCCGCAAGAATCTCTGGAACAGTTCTGAAGCGAATGCCAAGAAGTGGTTTCTTCATCTTACAGATTAACACAAGGGCTTAGATCTGGAGAGTATGTTGGATGTTAAAGCATTTCCTAGCCACCTCGATCGAACAAATCGGTCACAGCTTGCGCTGTATGTAGCCGAGCATTGTCATGCAGAATGATAGGGGCGTTCTGCAGAAAGTGCAGAATTTTTCTCATGCTCAGGCGTTTCTTCAGAATGTGCAGCACAGTCGTATGTGCAAATCCTGCCTTTCGGGCCAGCCCACGAATAGTTTGGCATAGATCACTGTCCACTAATGCCGTAACAGCGTGCCTTTCTACATCGCTGACACTAGAACGACCTGGCCGATGCATGTCTGCCATATTTGGGCGTCCTTTAATGAAGGCTTTTACCCATCTTGCTACAGTTCTGTAAGGCAATGCATATTCCCCGCAAGCCTCTTGAAGCCCTAGATGACATTATCGGGATGTCAACCAGGCACATTTGGTTTGAAAAAACACTTATTTTGTAATACAAGTTTAAGACTTCTAACAACAAACTTTTGCACAGCTAACTGATAGAGCACACTGTTTACCTGGACGAATAAGCGCGCGAGAGACTGTCTTGACAATCGCTTTTCCGAGACGAATACGCCAGATTTCGTTATGAATGCTCGGAAATTCCGTGAATACAGCCAGCGAATGAAAGCTAACAAATTTAGCTGGAGTTGAGTAACTGGGATCAACTGACCCCCCCCATAAAAAAAAAAAGCGGAACTGACCCCAGATTAAAAAGCTACAATTTACTGAATATCGAATGAACTCGTGATAGCCAGCGAAAATTCAGCTAAAAAATATAACAGTAACTTTAGCTGGAGTTCTCAAGTAACTGGGATCTTAACTGATAAAAAAAAAAAACAATTGGCGGAACCGTAACTGACCCCCCAGGTATAAAAAGCCTACAATTTTGAGACTCAGGGCTTTTCATCATTTTTTACGTACATGTGTTAACCTCGAAGAGGCTTTCGCCTTTTTACCAGAGCCAGCTTGCTAATTCGGGAGATTCGTAAAGTCCGCTCATATAGGGAGCGGCAGAGTCTCGGATACCGAACGGGGGATAAATTGGGTTTGATTGCACCCTGAAAGGCCTCCCCACTTGTAAGAGATTATTAAACTCTTGTTTTTCTTTCGACTGTGATCGTCGTGAGGAAGTTTTACCGGCAACCATCATTTCCAGTTCTACATGATTTGGGAACTAACATTCCTTTGCAAATAGCCGTATTTAATCCAGAATAAAAGTAAATTTCCTATTTTATCTTTGACTGTGATCCATTATTCACGTTACCTCTCATTTGAGAATATTGAAGGCGTCACAGTACGTAGCTTATGTGTCGTAAACGCGACATTCTTTGGTTTTATTGCATAACGTTTTTACAGCAGTGTTGCCACTATTAAAGTTCCAATCTTCGTATATTCTCAAAACCTATTCTGAATGCCTTTTTTTCTCGAAAAGAAAAAAAATTGCAAGTAAAATAAAATCACATAGAAATTGCTTCAACTTTTGGTAATTATAAAATAACTTCAAAATTTAATTTTCTGAAATTAAATTTTGAAAGAATTAAACGCCAATAATTTTTTTGAATATAGGCATGTTTTATTTCAGTAGCTCATACATATCAGAGTAATTTTAGATTTTCCTGTTCAGCCATTTTTTTTATTCTCCGTATTTCTATGTACCAAGAACGTCTAAGCATTCTTTCTGTCTTTTTGGAAAGGCAAGAATGGCGTTACGATGGTGTTTTACCAGAAATGTTTTCTATTATATGAAGGATCTTACGTTTAAAATCTTCAATATGCCTAGGTTTGTCAGAATAAAAAAGTATCTTAGCATCATTCCATAGTCAGTAGTAACGATATTTAAAGTCCGAGGATCTTGGACGTACAATATAGTTACAGAATATTAGTTTTAATGGCATTCTGATGTCCCATGCCAATAAACAGTTGGACCACCCGGACCTTTTAAAACTGTTGGCCCTAGAGGTTGTTAATAGTATCCCATCTGAAGCCTTGGTCATCTATACAGATGGTAGCAGACTAAGACTTGAAGACGGTAGGATCGGGAGTGTGTTTTCGTCAACAATATTGAGGACGACAGTAGACTCAGTATCCGAAACCCTGACTAGTGTTCAGTCTTTAGATCCGAGATCATAGATATTAGAGCAGTTCTTAATTGTACCCTGACCCCTGACAAAAATAGTGTTTAGATTTTTACGAATAGCAAGAATGCTATACAGTATTTTACAAACTGCAAAAATATTTCATATCTCAGACCAGATTATTATGATGCTTCTCTGTGAGATTGGACTGAAAACACCTATATGTCTTCAGGGGATTCCATCGCACGTTGGAGTGTATGGTGTATGGTAATGAGGTAGCAGATATACTTGCCAATAATGGTTGTGATTTTCCGATAAACGATTTAAATTAGCTTACTCCCTCGGAAATCCACTCCTTAAACAGACAGCAATTGCTTTCTATGTGGCATCTTTCACCGGTTCACCCCTGGTATGCCGCCAATGGTCGTGGTTTGTCCCTATCATGCAGTGGCCCCCGGCCTCTTCAATCGACCATACTCCCTCGGAAATCCACTCCTTAAATAGACAGTAATTGCTCTCTATATGGCATTTTCCACCGGTTTACCACTGGTATGCCGCCAATGGTCCTGGTTTGTCCCTGTCATGCAGTGTCTCCCGGCCAATCAACCATACTCCCTCGGAAATCCACTCCTTAAACAGACAGCAATTGCTCTCTATATGGCATCTTCCACCGGTTCACCACTGGTATGCCGCCAATGGCCCTGGTTTGTCCCTATCATGCAGTGGCTCCCTGTCTCTTCAATCAATCAAGCGCAGACCGGGTCCATTTAGCCGTGAGGCCCTCCAGACTCATCCCGACTGCGGTGGGCAGATCGCAAGTATGGAGCTAGCTCCTCCCGCACTAGTCCGTCGGAGTACCCGGCCCGCGCCCATCGCGCCGTAGGCGCCACGGGCAGGGGAACGCAGCAGAGGTGCGCTTGGAGAAGAGGGATTTGGAATACTACTGGACGCTCTGCGGACCTCTGGGTTAGTGGAGAGAAGATGAAGGAGCGAACCACGCAGGCCTAGGAAAGCAAGAAGAAGGAGAATTTGTTCGTTGCAAGCGACCAGGCGGGAGAGGTCTCTTCAATCAACCATACTCCCTCGGAAATCCACTCCTTAAACAGACAGTAATTGCTCTCTATATGGCATCTTCCACCGGTTCACCACTGGTATGCCGCCAATGGTCCTGGTTTGTCCTTATCATGTAGTGGCTCCCGGCCTCTTCAATCAACCATACTCCCTCGGAAATTCACTCTTTAAACAGACAGTAATTGCTCTCTATATGGCATCTTCCACCGGTTCACCACTGGTATGCCGCCAATGGTCCTGGTTTGTCCCTATCATTCAGTGGCCTCCGGCCTCTTCAATCGACCATCGAGGATTAGAATTGGCCACTTAAAATGTTTGAGGTTCTTGAATGGGGAGAATATTTACTCTCCTTCTTCCTGTTCCTTCTCTGCCAATCTTGCCCACCTTCTTAATTGTCTTGGCGCCTCTTGGAGGCAGCTGTGGGATGAGCAAGGATCCATGGGGGATCTGGCGCATCGGGGCCTTTCGGACCTGATGTAGGCTTTCCTACAGTAGGGGAATAAGTAACAACAACAAAATAGTTACAGGTTTCATTGTAGCAGATTCTAAAGACCAAAATATAGAAAGATAATACAGATGTTAAAATAATAAAATTTATTTTAATAGAGATCAGAAATAAACAATCTTAATGAGAGAGTTTTCACTGTAGCAGATTATTTAGAACCTGCATAATCGGAACTACTGCTTTAAAAATCTCGTTCAATCGGTTGACTGGATTATAAAATAATGAAATTTATTTTACTTCTAGCAATTTCACATCCCATGCCAAATAAACAGTTGGACCACCCGGACCTTTTAAAACTGTTGGCCCTAGAGGTTGTTAATAGTATCCCATCTGAAGCCTTGGTCATCTATACAGATGGTAGCAGACTAAGACTTGAAGACGGTAGGATCGGGAGTGTGTTTTCGTCAACAATATTGAGGACGAAAGTAGACTCAGTATCCGAAACCCTGACTAGTGTTCAGTCTTTAGATCCGAGATCATAGATATTAGAGCAGTTCTTAATTGTACCCTGACCCCTGACAAAAATAGTGTTTAGATTTTTATGAATAGCAAGAATGCTATACAGTATTTTACAAACTGCAAAAATATTTCATATCTCAGACCAGATTATTATGATGCTTCTCTGTGAGATTGGACTGAAAACACCTGTATGTCTTCAGGGGATTCCATCGCACGTTGGAGTGTATGGTGTATGGTAATGAGGTAGCAGATATACTTGCCAATAATGGTTGTGATTTTCCGATAAACGATTTAAATTAGCTTACTCCCTCGGAAATCCACTCCTTAAACAGACAGCAATTGCTTTCTATGTGGCATCTTTCACCGGTTCACCCCTGGTATGCCGCCAATGGTCGTGGTTTGTCCCTATCATGCAGTGGCCCCCGGCCTCTTCAATCGACCATACTCCCTCGGAAATCCACTCCTTAAATAGACAGTAATTGCTCTCTATATGGCATTTTCCACCGGTTTACCACTGGTATGCCGCCAATGGTCCTGGTTTGTCCCTGTCATGCAGTGTCTCCCGGCCAATCAACCATACTCCCTCGGAAATCCACTCCTTAAACAGACAGCAATTGCTCTCTATATGGCATCTTCCACCGGTTCACCACTGGTATGCCGCCAATGGCCCTGGTTTGTCCCTATCATGCAGTGGCTCCCTGTCTCTTCAATCAATCAAGCGCAGACCGGGTCCATTTAGCCGTGAGGCCCTCCAGACTCATCCCGGCTGCGGTGGGCAGATCGCAAGTATGGGGCTAGCTCCTCCCGCACTAGTCCGTCGGAGTACCCGGCCCGCGCCCATCGCGCCGTAGGCGCCACGGGCGGGGGAACGCAGCAGAGGTGCGCTTGGAGAAGAGGGATTTGGAATACTACTGGACGCTCTGCGGACCTCTGGGTTAGTGGAGAGAAGATGAAGGAGCGAACCACGCGGGCCTAGGAAAGCAAGAAGAAGGAGAATTTGTTCGTTGCAAGCGACCAGGCGGGAGAGGTCTCTTCAATCAACCATACTCCCTCGGAAATCCACTCCTTAAACAGACAGTAATTGCTCTCTATATGGCATCTTCCACCGGTTCACCACTGGTATGCCGCCAATGGTCCTGGTTTGTCCTTATCATGTAGTGGCTCCCGGCCTCTTCAATCAACCATACTCCCTCGGAAATTCACTCTTTAAACAGACAGTAATTGCTCTCTATATGGCATCTTCCACCGGTTCACCACTGGTATGCCGCCAATGGTCCTGGTTTGTCCCTATCATTCAGCGGCCCCCGGCCTCTTCAATCGACCATCGAGGATTAGAATTGGCCACTTAAAATGTTTGAGGTTCTTGAATGGGGAGAATATTTACTCTCCTTCTTCCTGTTCCTTCTCTGCCAATCTTGCCCACCTTCTTAATTGTCTTGGCGCCTCTTGGAGGCAGCTGTGGGATGAGCAAGGATCCATGGGGGATCTGGCGCATCGGGGCCTTTCGGACCTGATGTAGGCTTTCCTACAGTAGGGGAATAAGTAACAACAACAAAATAGTTACAGGTTTCATTGTAGCAGATTCTAAAGACCAAAATATAGAAAGATAATACAGATGTTAAAATAATAAAATTTATTTTAATAGAGATCAGAAATAAACAATCTTAATGAGAGAGTTTTCACTGTAGCAGATTATTTAGAACCTGCATAATCGGAACTACTGCTTTAAAAATCTCTTTCAATCGGTTGACTGGATTATAAAATAATGAAATTTATTTTACTTCTAGCAATTTCACAGAATCGAATTCGTTCAACTATCATTCAACTGTATGAATCTTTTATCTGATGGGGATTTCTAGACGGACAGACGTCATGATTCCTAATTGAAGTGAGAAGACATTCATTACTTACGAGGAAAGTCTTTGTGATTGTATCATTCGTAATTACTAAGTTACCACTTGATTGAAAATGCACAACAGAAGAAAAAAAGCCTTGTAGTAACGTGTTCTATTCTCTTGACTTTGACAGGCGTACTACCTTCAGCCACATTATTTATTTGATGAGTTAATAATTTAAAAAACATCTTTGTATATTACCTACTCCGAATTGAAAACATTTCCTCAGATGTTTGAATATGGTATTTCAAGCATGTTAAAAATTATTTAAAAAAATTCAAAATATAAATTAAATATTACAATAAATGTATTTTTTACATTGAAAAAAATTAGTATTTTTATGAATTTTCTAAAAAGTCATTTTTACTTAAAGAATTTGAAAACATGTTTGAGAGAAATCTGTTGAAATTATTTTTGTAATATCTCATTATATTTCCTATATTTAATAAGTACCTGTATGTATTTTGACATTTGTGGCAACACATAATTTCATGTAAATTTTATTGGCAACGGTTTGTTGTTATCATCTCGGCTAGTTTTTACAGAACGTGTTGCACTATGTAAGCTGTTGAATTTATCTTTCTCAATATATTATTGACCTAGAAAAAAATCGCCTTGTGCATTCTATTTTTCCACTAAACCATACAAAATCACAACAAAATCTACTTTTAACGTCATCACATTTTTAAAAATTTAACAAATCAATTTTTTCCCCAGTAATATTTATGTGCATAGGATGCAGTCATGATAATTTGAAGCACTGGGCAAACAAAAATTTTTGGGCACCTATTCTAGCTTCTATGACAAGTGACTCCGTGTAAAACGTCACGACCTATCTATGCATAAAGTATACTCCGAAAGCAAATAATATAAATTATACATGTATTTACTAAAAATAAATTCAGATTTACAAATGTTACTTTAAACCTGCATATTTAATTAAATTCAGTCTTAGATGTGTTTTTTAAATGTAATTTCCTTTATTAAACATCCTTAACATTTCCTTAACATTGGCTTCAACAATACCACAGATTTTGTTGACCATTTTATATGTGAGCAGCATATAGGCGATCAACATTACTCCCTATGAGGGCGCATACGGAACGATGGCCGAATGGTAGGAAGCTGCCTGTTGTGTTGTTACTCTATTCTATTTTAGAATAGTACAGTGCATATAGAGTGTAAGAGGCGTAAATGACCAGGCAAGTTAGTATTAGCACGCATTTATTTAATTATCATTCTAAGCGGCCACAATACAGAACATATATCATATCCTAGTTACGTTACATACCGCGTTCTCTTTACTAACCTTTTCTCGTCTGTCAGTCCGTTGCGGTTGCCGTCAAGTGTGACTCACACCACACCTGTTGGTAACGCAGTTCACGGGTTCTAATCCCGCTGATGTCATGGATGTTTGTAGCAATAGGCTTCGGTTTCATTAGCCCTACTGTAGCAAAACAGTAGACCTTAGTACTTCACATCAAACGATATGAGGGGTTACAAATACCTCCAAGCCTATCGGGTGGAAGCACAATATGTTAACCACCATGTAGATGTGTAATGTTCTCATTCAATATTTACCTTAGTGTGTATTCTAAAACAATGTGTTGTTAGACAAATATTGTACTAAACTGTACTACGATATAATGGAGTAATGTTATTTTGGGAATATTATAGATTTTATCTATGCATAATTGTAACGCACCCCCTTTCTGTGGCGCTACACTAGCGTGGGACCTGCTAGCCTATTTTAATGAGACAGGTGTGTTTGGTCTTCTCTGAGAATGCATTAAATTACCTCCGAAAACTTTTAGGACAACAAAGAAGATTTATTTACGAGATTGAATGAAAAACTAAAGCATAACAAAATATAATCTTGGGGTCTCAGAGCTTGACGTAAGCAGATCAGATGGTCGAGCGTTCCAAATCAGAATATAACTGACGTCGTGTTCTCTCACATCGAACAGAGAGGTCTCTTCCAGTCGCAGGATATGTGTCAACTCCCCGAGCTGAACTCTCTTGCAGATCTTCTCTCCCTTCTTCGGGGGGTCAGCTTCTGGAATCTTGAGCCCTTGCATGTTTGTAAAGAGAAAATTGTGGATGATAGTAGAAAGTGAAAAAAAGGGAAGAAAAACTGACTTCGGTTAACGGAGAGTGTCGGTGGATCGAGATTCGGATAATCGATGTTGTACTGTAGTTCAAAATTCTGAGGGTTTTTTAATGTCCGGGAATAACATTTGACGATTTGTATTATTCGGATCATGATCACAAGTCGAGGACAAGATGGACAAGTCGAAAAAGAGATGATCCCGCTCTCCACTTCCCGATTTCCAGTGCTTACCAGTCTCCTGTTACCTAGAAAACGCATAACTTAATCAAACACCTGTAATTATTTTCAATAGCGGTGCCTTTGGGGATTGGTGACAGATGTTTCATTTTTCAGTTGCTAGCTAATTGACATAATCTCCTTTTGATTGCTGGTGCCTCGCATTTTTTTTTTCGAATAGATCTATTCAAATTTAAATTTGTGGTCATTATGTCCGTTTCGTGAATACAGCGAATTCTTACAGTTCCAACTGTGTTTGGTACATTTATTTTGAACTCTTCCGTTTTCGTCAAACCAATCGGATGAGCTAGATTCCAGTTATGTAACTTACATGCACACACACAAAAAAGTATCCTGATTGTAAAGACATTTCACCTATGATCCGGAAAGTTCTCTCCTTTTTTTTTTTGTTACTCTGTCTGAAAAGTCACTATTGACAAGTAATGATTTATTGAATTATAAAAGAGGTGAAGAGGATATGCCGAATGCAAACATAAGAACGTGTTGTTTTGACTATTTCAACAAAGAATGTGTGCAAAGGAGGCGTTTCCGCGTACTTGTGGATAAGATGTTTATGTGAAGACCTGTGAGGTAGAGGACTTTTTAGGTCAGGCGTTTGAACGAACTTCTAAACCATACAAAGAAAGTGGCAAATTTAAATCGGGGTATGATATAGAGTAGGCTTACCAAGTTGAAAAGGAAAGATTTTGTTCAAATCCCCTATATAATAATAGCCTAAGATATCTGTCCGTCTGTCCTAGCATTTATGAAGCGGTTGGACCTGGAATGGATACTGGCATCCATATTGAGGAATTAGGGTTAGCAAAATTCAAAGCGAGTCAAGTTTATCTTCTCCTAAACTATCGATCCTATTCTAAAATAAATTGACAAAAATGTGCTTTATCTCACAGCGAAAAATACTGTCTTCTTTAAGACGTTCGAAATCCACCCCTTCCGCCCTTTTCGAGCGTTTAATGCCATCATTTCGAGCCCCATTTTCCCAGGTTAAAAGCAGGCGATTCAATTTATCCATTTATCACGTAATAAATAGCTAAAAATAACATTTTTTTCTAGCATTATGACGTCATTCCTTTCACCAACTCATTCAATCATTTCTTATTATAAATTATTTAATCATCGTGTGCATTCTTTTCATACGTTTTATCCATGAACTTAGATATTACGTAAATAATTTTCTTTTATATTTGGATTAAATAATAGATTAGGTTCATATGTGATAATTTTAAATTTAATCATCGATTATTTTTTGTTGCAATGAAAATTTTATCACATGTATTAACAACAAATTCTTTTTATAAAAGTTTAGGAGTCTATTCACGGACTCATAAATATCTAGCGTTTAAGTTATATATCTTTGAAAATGAAGAAGTTTGTTCGTTTGTGTTTTTTTTTTTTTACACATAACCACACGGTTTACAATCGATTCGCTAAATTTTGGACATCATGCATATATACCGCCCGATAATCACTATCAATATTAAAACATTTGCTGTCCATCCTATCACGTAATATGACAAGATAAATCAAAGTGGCCAAATAACGTGCGGTCAGTAAAGATAAACAAATTGTTGAGCGTGTACCAGTTAATTCTCAGCCAAAACACAAACCATTTTTTACCTGCCTTAAAGGGTACTTTACAATTCTGGAAAGTTAAAACTTTTACTGATACCATCATATGACAGGCTATATGCTAGTTTAATATAACCACCTTTGCTCTGAGAATTTTATTTTAGCTTATGTTTCAAATATAGCTCATTGTGTATCACATGTGATATACAAGCGTATAAAGCATAAGATGTGTTTATAATATGTAGTGTAATGTACAGGTAAAGGGTTGATAAAAAGGGATATTTTGCATTAAAATCCAAACAAATAGTATAAATATTAAACTAAAGTAGCATTAGTTATAGTATGTGAAATATATGTTAGAAGACAAATATAACAAGCAACTTATTTCGTTTTCATTTGTAACAGTGATATTTATTATAGGTAATTTTCTTGTATTCTGCTTTAACTGAAGCCTGAATAACAAGGATTTGAGTGTTTATTGTAAAAATTTAAACGCTTTCATAAACATTCGATTTAATAACTTTGCGCCAAATATTCTCTGCTTTAATACAGAAGATTGTCCATGTGATTCGTTTTCGTTTTTTTTTTCAATTTATTTTCAATATATACTTTTGAATATTTTCGAAAGAAAAATCATCAATTGGTAAAGGTTGATCAAAAATGGAAGAAGTCATTTAAAATTATGTGCAATGTAAAATATTAAGATAAGAAATTAAACCAAACGTTTACCATTCCCACTCTTCTATGGCAAAGCGAGCAAGTGGAAAAAGCAAAACGAATGCATCACGTGGTTGTGGCATGGTTGAGCATAACCCTCATTGAAAGCTGTAACATTCAAAGTGAAAATGTACTTCCCCACGATGGTCAGCACGTGCATATACAGCTGTGAACCGAATTTACAAGAAGAATGTAGGTGCAGCTGTTGACTTTGAGTTTTAGTGGGGACCCCTGCGGAGGAGTTACAGCTCACGGAGTGGAAAGTGTTTACTTATTTTCTATTCTGTTTTTATTCTTTTTTTATATTTGTTTTTTTTTAGTGGGGACCCCTGCGGAGGAGTTACAGCTCACGGAGTGGCACAAGTGTAACGGTCAAGCCCAGGCAGGGATGCAGCCGTGAGAAATGGGGGCAGGGGCTAAGCATTAATGTCAACTTTCCCCAAAGGGGCCATTTTAATGAGCCCACCAAGGGGGTGCAGATGTGAGAAAATTTCCCAAACAAGTGATTGGGACAGGGGAAAAAAAGGGGCGTTGAACCGAGGTGTAAAGTTATGGAAGAAAAGTGGGAAAAGAACTCGATGTCGGGATTCAAGAGTTGCTGGACATCGAGATCCCGTGAGCAGTCAGACACCCCCGGGTATTTATTTTCAGTAAAAGTATTTATTTTCAATATATACTTTTGAATATTTTCGAAATAAAAATCATAAATTGGTAACGGTTGATCAAAAAGGAAAGAAGTCATTTAAAATTATGTGCAATGTAAAATATTAAGATAAGAAATTAAACCAAACGTTTACCATTCACACTTTTTTTATGTTAAAGCGAGCAAGCGGAAAAACCAAAATGCATCACTAAGTTGTGGCATAGTTGTGCATAACCCTCATTGAACGTGCTGTAATATTTAAAGTGTACCGATGTACTTTCCCACGATGGTCAGCAGATGCATACACAGCTGTGGACTGAATTTCTAAGAAGAATTTAGGTTCAGCTGTTGACTTCGAGTTTTAGTGGGCATCCCAGCGGAGGAGTTATAGCTCACAGAGTGACACAAGTGTAACGGTCAAGCCCAGGCAACGACGCAACCGTGAGTTATGGGGTAGGGGCTAAGAAATAATGTTAACTTTTCCCAAAAGGGCCATTTTAATGAGCCCACCTGCATTCCAGAAGGGGGTTCAAATGTGGGAAAATTTCACCAACAAGTGATTGGGACAGAGAAAAAAAAGGGGTACACTAAGGTGTAAATTTACGGAAGTAAACTGGGAAAAGGAGTCGATGTTGGGATTCAAGAGTTGCTGGACAAGGAGATCCCGTGAGCAAGCGAGAGAGCCTGGGCCAGCAATCTATTCCGGAAGCCGTATGCGTATGATCGCACGTCAGCATAGACGTCCAGCAAAATAACGGCCGATACGTCAGTACTGACGTCCAGCAAACTACCTTTACGCCCGCACGCCCGCACGCCCGCACCTACGTCCAGCCTGTTGACAGCCCCAGCCTGCTCTCCTGTAATTACTGGAGGTAAACTTAATAATATTCATAATTATTACATTGGGTATCATAATCTTTTGATAAGGAACACTATTTCAAGAGTATTGATGAATATCAAAACCAAATAATTGCAGGTCATGTTAAATATTAATCAAGTGATGTATCAATTTAAAAATATTATACATAATAAATGTTTTACTTTAAATATTAGGTATTTTCCTTTAATTACATAGCGTATATTTCGCTCGTTTCCCCTTTGAGAACGAACACTGGTGTTTGCGTTGTAAGTACATTACAACACAAAGTTATTTAAATCTCATGTCTGTTTCACTCTGTGTTATCCGTACCTTAGATTTAAGATATACATCAACGTATATTCGACAGAAATGACTCCGGTATTAATGTGTTAATAACATTTATAAGATATGCACTTAATTCTATTGTGCTTTGATCTCGCCTGAAGCCCGACCTATTGTTAGAATGTAGAGGTGATCTAAGTAGAACCTGTTATTTAATACGTTCAAATAATTTTCCCTGTAAAGGTTCATAGGTCTACTATCCCCACTTTTCGAGCGAAGTGTTGGAACCCAGTATAGATAATAATCAAATAGCTCTGCAGAAGTTGCTGAGTGTTGTAAGAAGTTACGAACTGATATTTGAAAAGTAAGAAAACTGATTTTCCCGCAAATGAAAATTTGTTTCAGAAAATTAAGACATAGGAACGAAATATTATCTTTCTAACTAACCATCTTTTATCTCCTTCTCTCTCTATCTCTCTCTCTCTCTCTCTCTCTCTCTCTATATATATATATATATATATATATATATATATATATATATATATATGTGTGTGTGTGTATATATATATATATATATATGTATATATATATATATGTGTGTGTGTGTGTGTGTGTGTGTGTCAGGTTAAAAATGGGGAATTAAGCGAATTATAATTAAAAACAGTTGGTACTCTTTATCGATAACGTAATAGGAGAAAGACACACCCTCGAGCGGAACTATGCAGAGTATAGAAGCTGACGCGGAAGTAGACAAGAAGATTTTGTTTATGTAAGCCATGTCAAAAGGAGACTTCTAGGCGAGAAA
>CM063510.1:95656913-95699413 GCA_032207245.1 Pardosa pseudoannulata
CAATTTAATATAATAATACTAATTCAGATTTTGTAAAAAAAAAAAAAATTATTATTATTATTAAAAATAAAAAAAATTTTCCGCAAGAGAGATTCTTATACCTTGCTTCTCTCCTAGAAAGACATTCTTAACCTACCCGCTCACTTATGTGAAATTTTACGAAACAAATCATTTTGAGAATTAGTACAATTGAAATGACACCATTATTACTCGTGTATAACGTGCACCCGCGCACGTTTGTTTACTGAAAAAATTGGAGAAAAAATGAAATCCCCTGTATAACTCGCATTTAAAATTGACGTATAAGTGACTTTACAGATTGTTATTATTATTATTATTCCCAACTTGGGACTTACCATTTTATAGATACATTTTAGTTATTGGTTGGCTACACTGTTTGAGACCATATCTACGGACACCATTTTGTAAGAGGACAACACAAAATCAAGAGGGTCGTCTTTAGAAGCAGGGACAAAGTAGGAAACTCCCAAGATGGGCTTATCACCTCCAGAGATGATATCGTTTGTGAACTTGGAGGACCACGAACCTAACTGAGCACCAAAAAGGAGAGCGTGTCAGAATCAGTAAAGAAACTCTTAAATTGCTAAATGATTTTACATTATTGTAAAAATATCGACGGACAACACAAAAATCAAAATCGTCAAATTTAAAAGGACAAAGTAGGAAACTCCGAAGATCTTACCACTTAGTGATATTTTAACTTAACCACGAAATAACTGAGCACCAAAAAGGAGAGCGTGTCAGAATCAGTAAAGAACTTAAATTGCTAAATGTGGTTGGCATATTGTGGAAAACCATATCGACGGACAACACAAAAATCAAAGAGGGTCGTCAAATTTAGAAGCAAGGACAAAGTAGGAAACTCCCAAGATGGGCTTATCACCTCCAGAGATGATATCGTTTGTGAACTTGGAGGACCACGAACCTAACTGAGCACCAAAAAGGAGAGCGTGTCAGAATCAGTAAAGAAACTCTTAAATTGCTAAATGATGGTTGGCTACATTATTGTGGGAAAACCATATCGACGGACAACACAAAAATCAAAGAGGGTCGTCAAATTTAGCAGCAGGGACAAAGTAGGAAACTCCCAAGATGAGCTCAACATCTCCAGAGATATCGTTTGGGAACTTGAAGGACCACGAACCTAACTGAGCACCAAAAAGGATAGCATGTCAGAATTAGTAGAGAAACTCTTAAATTGCTAAATGATGGTTGGCTACATTATTGTGGGAAAACCATATCGACGGACAACACAAAAATCAAAGAGGGTCGTCAAATTTAGAAGCAAGGACAAAGTAGGAAACTCCGAAGATTGGCTTACCACTTCCAGAGATATCGTTTGGGAACTTGGAGGACCACGAACCTAACTGAGCACCAAAAAGGAGAGCGTGTCAGAATCAGTAAAGAAACTCTTAAATTGCTAAATGATGGTTGGCTACGTTATTGTGGGAGAACCATATCGACGGGACAACACAAAAATCAAAGAGGGTCCTCAAATTTAGAAGCAGGGACAAAGTAGAAAACTCCGAAGATTGGCTCACCACCTCCAGAGATATCGTTTGGGAACTTGGAGGACCACGAACCTAACTGAGCACCAAAAAGGAGAGCGTGTCAGAATCAGTAAAGAAACTCTTAAATTGCTAAATGATGGTTGGCTACATTATTGTGGGAAAACCATATCGACGGACAACACAAAAATCAAAGAGGGTCGTCAAATTTAGAAGCAAGGACAAAGTAGGAAACTCCCAAGATGGGCTCACCATCTCCAGAGATATCGTTTGGGAACTTGGAGGACCACGAACCTAACTGAGCACCAAAAAGGAGAGCGTGTCAGAATTAGTAGAGAAACTCTTAAATTGCTAAATGATGGTTGGCTACATTATTGGGGGAGAACCATATCGACGGACAACATTACTCTGTAAGAAAGGACAACACAAAAATCAAAGAGGGTCGTCAAATTTAGAAGCAGGGACAAAGTAGGAAACTCCCAAGATGGGCTCACCACCTCCAGAGATATCGTTTGGGAACTTGGAGGACCACGAACCTAACTGAGCACCAAAAAGGAGAGCGTGTCAGATACAGTAAATAAACTCTTAAATTGCTAAATGATGGTGACCGCCGCATCATTTCTGAAATTGTAACGAGTGATGAAACTTACATACCGTTTTTCGTTCCAACACGTCAAGAAAGCAAAGTATGGGTCTTTGAAGATGATCCCACGTCGATAATGGTGAAAAGAAAACATGCACTGAAAAAAATGATGTATGCTTTTTTCTTCAAAAGTACGGGATTGGTCAAAGCCATCAAGTTGGAAGGACAGAAGACAGTAACAGCAAACTGGTATACTACTAAATGTTTTCCACAAATTCTACAAGAAGTGAATGTTAGGGGACTAATGCTTCACCATGACAATGCATCTTCACATACAGCCAGATTAACAGTTGAGTTTCTCAAACAAAAACAAATTAAAGTGGTAGATCATCTCCCGTATTCACCTGATCTAGCTATGTGTGACTTTTGGTTATTCTTTAAAAAAGAACTTACGTAGACTTCTTTTTCATTCAAAAGAAGAGATTGATGTGGCTATAAATGCATTTTTCATCTATTCCAAGAAATGAATAGCTTGAGGCATTTAATCTGTGAAAAAATTCGTTTACAAAAGTGCATTGATGCTGGAGGAGACTACTTTGAACACACCTAAAATTTTGTAAGTATAACTTTAAAAACCTAGTTGTATCTCAAAAATTTCAGAGTGACCTTCGTATAACTCTGATCCAAATCATTCGAAAAATTCAGATATTTTTTCCCCTAATAAACAAAATAACTATCTCTAAACTAAAAAGTTTTCCTATATTTTTGCATTTAACAAGGAAAGCAAAGTCTAAATTGTCAAGGAAAAACTGTATAATGTACACATTGTTTCAAAGTTGTTTAAGGAAGTTATGTGAACTATAATCTCCAAAATCATTAGTAAATCATATTAAGTTAATGAGTAAAGCTTACATGAGTAAAGGTATTTTATGTTAATTATAACTGAAACTAATCGTATCTACGTGGTTTGCTACTGGGATTCCGCGTTTATCGTAGTAATTGAAAGAATCTTCTTTTATCGATGAAGAAAATATCATTATTGATCTTCTATAAATATATATACAGTCAAACCTGTCTATCTCGAATCTCTGGGGAGTAAAAAAAAATTCGAGATACACAGGTTTTATGAAAATAGACAAAGAAAATTTCTTTACACAATACAAAATACTGAAAATTTGAACTACTTTTAGTTATATTTACATGCACGGCTCTTTTTCATTATTTTGCAGCCGTTTTCGAAATTCTTTTGTACGACATTTTTTTTTTCATGATAGTGGAAATAGTACTGGCCTACTACTATTAAAATTGAGACAGCAAGATGCGAGATGATACTTTAGTTATTAGGCTATAGACTGAGAACCAGTTCTATTTCCAAAAAGAAATTTCTCCCGTCTCCTATTCCCCCCTCCTCAACCCCGATCCCTTATTTCAGAGCAGAGAACTCGATTTTAGTACAATTCTCACCCAGTCCTCGACCAAACAACTCTCCGAGAGAGAAAACTAGAAATGTATTTCCTGGAAATGGAAACTTGTGCGATTCTCAACCCAATAAGGTTCTAAACTGGAATGGTTTGGTTTGGTTTGGAGCGCTACGGTCTACTGTTTTGCACACGAGGGCTAATGAGACCGGGACCTACAGTTTAAAGCCGATTCCGAACGGCTACTCTAAACTGGAATGTTGTGTTTCTTATGAAAATTCGAGATAGACAGGTTTGGGAAAAAATAATTTGAGATAGGTTTGGAAAATACCTTACATTTTTATTCAAAATGTAGGGAAATTGAAAAAATTCCACATAGACAGGTTTTCGAGATAGACAGGTTTGACTGTACACATAACATTTAAGGGGGCATACGACTCTTAAATCGACAAAAAATTGGATTTTTCAGAAAAAATATTTATGAAAAGGAATTCAATTCTGAACATTTTAAAACAATCCGCGTACAAAATTTCAAATATTGAGGAGTTATGAATAAAAACGTATCATTTGTTTACTGTTAAGAAATTTAACTTGCAAAACTTTAACTTGATTTTTTTCAAATTGTGCTTTTTTCGTGTAACGTGCATGTTATCTCCAAAAGTTTTTATTATTTTTTCAGGAAATTTTTACATGATGTATATAGTCTTCATCCTATTGAACCTAAATTTTCTTGTAATTCCCAAAATATGTTTTTTTCTAATGATAATTTTTTAATTTTTAACCCTCCGAGTGGAACACATCGAAGAAAAAAGTTTCCAAAAATACGCTGAAGGTTTACTGTGTCAGTGGCCAAAGCGTTCTATGATTTTACCTTCCCCCTTTGTCGACTAGAATGGAATACGTGAAACCCACCTTTGTTATTGTTTCTTTACTTCAAGTTATAAATAGATATATAAATAGATATTATAGATTGTTAACTTTTAATACACATAAATCTCGTCAAGTCTCGAAGATCATCCCATAAGAAATAATAGATTCTAAAAGAACAAATAAAAATATTCTTTGAGAGACTTATTTATATTTTTTACGAAAGTCATCCAAGATATTTAAGTGGTGCATTTAGAGATACATCTGTTACCGCAAACAAAATACTTCGAAATAGAGAATTACAAAGCCATGAAAAGCTACCAGCGTTTTTGTGCCTCGGTGAGTATGGGTGCATCCCTCAATAAATGTTAGTCAAAGAGGGGTACAGTTCCTAAACAGTCGATCTGACGCACCTA
Source organism: Pardosa pseudoannulata (assembly GCA_032207245.1). Lineage (NCBI taxonomy): Eukaryota > Metazoa > Arthropoda > Arachnida > Araneae > Lycosidae > Pardosa > Pardosa pseudoannulata. The sequence continues at coordinate 95,661,727 of CM063510.1, forward strand.
CCGCAAAACTCCATGGGAAAAGCACTGGCAGAAATGTACATTATATCCATTTTCGGAGCGTTTTGGGAGGTTTAAAATTGTATGTGACAACCGCTTTGAAGACATCATGGTTTTCGCGGAATTGTACGTGCTAACCGCTTAGAGGGTTAAAGAAAAAAATCATTTTTTTTTTCAAATATATTTTAAAAATATATACAGTGGACTCCGCTTAATGTGATAAGTTTGGGACACCATGATTTTGATAACAATAAACGACATGCAAAATTAGATAAATTTACCTCCTCTCCTTTAATTCACACGTACTAAATTTCAAAACAAAATGAAAAAACACACCTTATATTTTCCTGCTTTTATATATATTATTCTTTAAAACATAAGAATTGTATGCATAATTAAAAAAAATTGATCAATTGTTGACTGTCTACAATTTTTTTCTAAGAACTCATTGATAAATTGTTCTTAATCATAATCAACCTGTCATATCGATTTAAAATTTCGATCTTTTGTTTTAACGTTAAATCATTTCGCTTTTTGGCTTCCATATCTACAAGCTGCATGTAAGCGAGCAAGGCATAAAATGCGATTACATTCCTTCTCAGTTCCGATAAGACTGTGTTGCCTTCTGCTTTTCTGACAACCACTGACCACCAGCAGGGTGTGTGTATTTCTGAAAATTTTCAGGAACATGTCAAACCCCACTCCTTTGTTCAGTCCCCATTTCTCTAGTTGGAAGAGGGAGTATTTTCAAAAATTCAAGCAACAGCGAAGGAAAAGAAAGGATGGGTTCCTTCTGAATAGATTGTGAATATTCCTTTGCCAGTTAAAATGAGGTTCGAAAACTGATAACATTAACCAATGCAATGATCACATAAGACGATAACTTTAACATACAAGTAAATACAGAAAAGGGGGACCAAGTGATAACAATAAGCGATTGATAACATTAACCGCTATCACATTAGGCGAAGTCCACTATATGTATTTTAAATACATACAAATTTAGGTTCAAAGTTATTTTGAGATATTGCAGTATGTTTCAAAACTATAAGTTTGTCTGTAACTTAATTATATTTTTAGTTATCCTGTGCGTAAGCCTTGATATCAGTTTTGTTAATAACAAAGTGTCTCTTATTTAAAAATTTCTGATAAATTTTTTTTTTATGTTTCAAAAATGAATGAGGTATATAAGGTATGAGTTGGATCATGAGGATTTCACTTCAATGGTGTATATATGTATGTAATATATCAGAATTATTTCATTTAAGACATCTCTTAATTCTTCTCTTTTACCATTGTTACTTCACATCTATTTTCTCAGCCACAGAGTATCTTATCTAAAGATTTGGTTTAGAGTGCGACGGTCTACTTTTTGCAACACGAGGGCTAATGAGACCGGAATCTACAGCTTAAAGCCGATTCCGGACGGACAAAAAACATCCACGCCACAGTGGGATTCGAACCCACGAACTCCGGTACCGAAGGCCAGCACCATAACCAATCACCCATCGTTCTCCTTTATATAAACGAGTTTACGCTGACTTAAAATTCTTTTAGCGGTATCCAAAAGCTAGTTCTGAATTACATGCTAATTTTCTTCCCATTCGCCACATTCTCCAGCTGTCCCAGGCAAATAGCTCACTGCTGCAATGACTAAATTGCTACAATAACTCTGACTAAGTTATTATCTATTGGGAAGAATTCGTTTCATATTTCGCTATGGGGCCGGCTTTTTTTAATAGTAAAGTGTTTTTGTAAGAATTGTTGCCCTCTTATGTATGAAACCAATACTATCCTGGTTTTTTTTTTTTTTTTTTTTTTTTTTTTTTTTTTTTTTTTTTAATAAACGTAGATTAAAGTTTCAAAATTATTTTAATATCTGTAATAACTACAAAATTATTTTTTTCTGTATTAACCTTTTTTGTGACCGAATATTTCCCCATACTGGTGTAGATAAAAATGGAAGTCTCAGGTTTAGAGGTTTTCCTCCTTATAAGTAATGTCTTCGGTTATGACACCATGTACTGTTCGATTTATACCGTCGGTAGGCAGAAAAATAAGGTAGTGAAAATTGTTTACTTACCTTTTATTGTAGATTCCGGTTTCGACCTCTTTGAGAAACTTCGGGAACTTGTTGTGAGCTAATATGCATGTGATCGGTACCATGAAACTATTTAAATTATGATATATAAAAAACATTTAATTACGAAACGAAAAAGTTACAAAGTTACATCACATATAAACAGCCACCAGCATGGGACGGAACTAAACTACATCTTAAAAAAAAAAAAAAAAATAAATAAATAAAATAAAAAAAAATAAAGAGAGAAGGATTAGAGAGTTTACAGATTTGGCGACAAATTGCCGCTCCACGGGGTTGCGCTGAACTTCAACAATTCTCATCCAACATGTACAACAATAAGCGGGAGGATAGACTGGTTTAAAGCCCTGCGGTCTACTTTTTTGCAACACAAGGGCTAATGAGATCGGAACCTATTGTTTAAAGTCGACTCCGACTCCGAACAACCATGCCACAGAGGGATTCGAACTCACAAACTCCGATACCAAAGATCAGCACCCTAATCATTCGGCCATCGTTCGGTACAGGAGGATAGAAAAGGGGTAATTAAGGAACGAACCCTACGAAAACAGGACAGAAAGTAAAAGTGATTGAAACGATGTCTCTGACCCATCCCTTGTGACAATATATAATGCATAGTACAAGAAAACTATTTGGTGCATATTTCAACCAAGCCCGTATTTCTGAGATTTTCCCGGTTTGGTTGAAATCTCGACCACCAGTTCTCAAAAGGTTAAATAGTTCTTCTTGTTGTATACGAAATAAATCATCGTTATACAACATCCTCATACAAAAAAATTTCTTTAATATCCATTATATTTAGATTTTTTTTGTCAAGTAGATATTTTGATATAAACCGAAATTTTTAGCAATTAATAAACTACTTTCTTCCATACCATAAAATAACAAAACAGTAAATATTCAAAATTAGTCTCGACAAGTAATACAGTTTTAATTTTCTGTTTTGAAAATTTAAAAGCATTGTTTCAACTACTTAAAAATGCATTATTAGACCTGCAAAAGAATATTCGATATCTTGTTGTAGAGTATTGGCATTGATATCCTTGATAATTGAGATAGTTTATTTATTTCAATGCAGGATCAATAAGCCTTAGTAGTATTCACTTTTTTACAGAGACGCAAATATATTTTCAAAGGGGGAGGACCACAAAGGTTGGTCAACTTTGCTTTCCATACAGGGAAAACACAAATGAATCCAAAACTTACGTGAAATTTGAACTCATGCCCTCGAGGTAAGCGAGCGCTCTAACCAATATGCCGACCAGACGGCAAGATTTTCCTTTCTTTAGAGTGTACCTTGTAAACAAAAATACAGGTATGCAACTAGATGTTTCAGGAGCCCTAACTCGAACCAACCTTATGAAGATGGCCCTTTGGTTGGCTTTCTATAATCCTAGGGTGTTGTGTTCGAGCTTGACAGGCTCACTAAACATCTTCTTAGATATCCCTGGATGGACTAGAATCCCGGGTTGTTGTGTTCGAGCTTGGCAGGAGCCCTAAACATCTTAGATATCACGGGATGGACTAGAATCCTGGGTTGTTGTGTTGGCAGGAGCCCTAAACATCTCCTTAGATATCTAAAGAACGTGCAGGGTACGAACGATGGCCAAATAGTTAGGGTGCTGATCTTCGGTTTCGGAGTTCGTGGGTTCTAATCCCACAGAGCCATAAATGTTCGTAGTCTTTCAGAATCGGCTTTAAGCAGTAGGACCCGATGTCATCAGTCCTCGTGTTGCAAAACAGTAGACTTTTATCATCTTGGCAATACTTCTAGGATTCAGTTACCTAGGGTCATGATCTTTACTACTACCTTCCTAATATTCCCCCCACTACCCTTTTTTATTGACCAAATTTAAATTGTCTGTTAACAAGGTTACGATTCGTTTCCAGCTTACTTAGAAAGATTTAACATAATAATTAGCTTTGATTGTGTAAGCCGAGGTGACTCTTCCATTACATGTACAACAGTCCTTTGACAACAACCTTTTACTTCTATCCTCAACCACCAGGAGGTGAACAGACCTGAGCTAAGAAAGTGAATTCAAACCATTATCTCCTCCAAATAACAGCCAATTGATCTTTAGGCTCTTGGGAAACCGAGAACATGTTTTAAACACATGCTAAATATTTTATCCCTCACATTTCTAAGCCTTCCGATCTATTTATAGGGCCAGACTCATGCTGAGGAATCCCCACGTACGGCTGATGATGTATTTCGTAAATATTAAAATTTCTCAAGCAAATCTTTCGAGGATGCGTAACAGCTTTACACCTTTAAATAAGACTGTATCCTCTTGAGCAAGCAAACTAATATAGTTACAAAACCAATGTAATTTGTTCAATTCATTGACTGAAAGTAGCACTATGTGCTGCACAATGCCTAGTTAATTATGCGCAAAGTTTGAACTGTGCTTTTCACACATTGTACAAGATATTGAAAATGGATTTTCGTAATAACCAAGACGTATACGTCTTGGTTATTACGAAAATCCATTTTCACATGTAAGTATACTTACATAAGAAGTATTATCCGTGTTCTAAAAACAGAAGTTTCTTACCATAGTAACGTTTTCCCGAGAAAAGTTATACCAAAAATATTTTATACTAAATATACTATAGTCAAAACATAAGCAATGGTGTAAATAAAGTTACTTGGAAAATACATATCTGAAATTAGGGAAGCTTTCATACATTCTATGTCCCAAAAGAAGCTATTCTACAAAAATCTACAGTATTTTGCTCGTTATGGCTCGTTTTTAGTTCTTTGTAGTTCGTTATATTGTCGTGATGGTGTAGTTCTTCAAGTTCAACCTTTTCGATCCAGTAGTCTCAACTGTTGAAGCAAAATTTTGTACTTAGCCAATCGGAGACGAGAATCGTGTAATATATATTCCAAGATAGTGATTAATGCACAAAACGTGATTTAGATAAATGATATCGAAATTATTTTTATCAATGAAATAGAAAAGCATGGTTTATCACGAATCCTACGTACTCGAACGAATACAAAAATGTTCTGCGAAGTTGTTGCTCGTGCATAACATCTCCTGTGATAAGGCCTTACCGCGAGAAATCTATAATGTAATGCAAATGAAAGCTCTCTAAATAAAGCTGACATCACTTTAGCTATTTTCAAAAGCTCTACTTTGATACAACTCTTTCTGTCACATTGAATTTCTCAAAAATTCTGCTTACAGTGCTATTCTTGTCACCTAAGACTAAGAATCTGAAACAATGCAAAGGTTGTCAAAACAACACGTCTATATAAGTGCTATCCAAACTTGAATTCTCTCAAATATGTATTCAGGACCGTGTCAGAAGGAGGCATACAGAAAGGAGGCAACATCAGACGACTACGTGAGGAGGTGGCATAAGCAATGAAGTCAAAATATTTAAGTAGAAAATTTTTGAATACTTGCATTAGTTAACAAAATCTACCTCAAGGTACTTATTGCACATGACGTATACATTTACTCACACCCTCTTCTGTACTCATTGACGTAGCTCGAGCTTTAACTGGCGCCCGGGGACTACATCTATTTGATGCCCTATTCTGATAAATATATAGTAATATATTTTATGAACTACACCACTTGGTGCACCACTGTGATTAACACTGGGACAGAATAGATCCCCCTCCTTTTGCTACACCACTGTCGGTATTTTTCTGAGCTAAAAACATGTCTTTTTCATACGTAGGTGAAACCGTTCCAAGTCTTCACCTTCAGTTCTTATTCTTGGTACAACTGAAACCCACCCATCTCTTGGTTGAGGCCTTGGATTCTATATTTTGTAAGATCAGTGATGATTTTTTAATATTTTGGCAATTTCGTACAATACCACGAAATAGAACTTTTCTGTCCTCGAAACCAATTTAATGTAGCATATGCGGAGTATTGTAGTATATATTTTTTATATAGAATAGCTGTAGTTGAATGCTTTGTAAGCAACAAGTGCAAAATACATTTTGCCCATAATACCTAGACACATTTTACACACTAGAAGAAAACTGAAATACATTTTGCCTTACGCCAGTTTAACAACTTGAAGTGTTCACGATTGCCGTATGTTTTACGATCAAGAAAAGTCCCGTAGAAGAACCCATGGATTCCTTCGTGAAACCTGATTTCAAATAATGAATGGTAAACGCCATAAGTGTGGCAGTTCATTTCAGCTTACCTGGAGATAATTTTCAATTTCTTTGCTAAAATTGGCCTGTCGACCTTAAACGCTCAATGAAAAGTATAAAATTGCCAATTTTCCATTAAATTAATTCTCAGAGTCTTAATTAGAACTGTGTACATCAGTGGGATGGGAAGAATAAGAAGAAAATGTTGAAATACGTCAGTAATATCCTTAGGCAATTGCATGAAAAAAACTTACATCCAACAAGAAGACAACGTTTAAACTTCCGGTAGTCGTCGCTAGAGTAACATAAAAAAATGAGAGACGTGTTGCTGAATGTCAGTAGTAAACAGAAAAGGATGGCATCGATCGATCAGTTCTCGTTCCTGTTTCAAGGCATTAATCGGAATCTTAGGTTATGTGAAGAAATACTTGCTATAATTGGATTATTTTATGTTAGTAAAACCGCTTTCGCATTTACATGGAACTTCTTACAGGGTTTACGCACTCATGTGTTTTCTCGCTTCAGGCGGTTAAATTTAACTCGGTATGGGAAATGGGCAGGTAAGATTTTTGTTTTAAAGACTCTCTGTAAAAGTTTTTTATCATGCTGGTAAAGGTGAAACTAGTATAACTATTTCAGAACACCAAATTTTTTTCCCAGTGTAAGTTTATAATAGGAAATTTAAGTATTTAAATGTTGCACTTCACTACCAAAAACTCGCCAAACTTGTTTTCCGCGTGTATTGCATTTGACAGATGCACTGTATTTTACTACCGAAAATGTTTTTAGCGGAATATATTTTCCTTTGCATCCTTAGGATAATACATTGCATATATCTCATTTGGTGTGTTAATGTTCTGTCCCAGGCAAGGCGATAACTTGTTGATTTACGTCCATTTTTCTTCTCCCCTCTGTTTTACCTACAGTTGAAAATTGCTTTAATATACAAGCCAAAAAATAAGTTATAAAAAATGTAATTAATCAAAATAGAAGTTTTTAATAAAGGATAAAATAGAAAAATAATTCCTGTAACTGGCCACTGCGTATTAAAATCTCCAGGTGTAATTTTGAATTTAATGTTTTGATTGTGATTTGGTGGTTTAAGCTGTTATTAAAATTCTTTTATCGAAATATTCGTCTAAGAGTATTAAACTTTGGTGCTCTAGTAACTTAAATTTTTGCTTGTTGCAATATATTTCCTGATTATATAATTTTTATCTAGGCCTTGAAAGAATATTGATATTTTTTGTTTTATGAAAGTAATTAAATTTTTTTTGGTTGGTTGCTCTCTGGTTTTTATTAGAATATTTAAAGGATTATATCTTTCAGCCATTAAAACGGGCATTTAGGTATCACATTATTTATCTGAGATAGCCCATAACTTGTCTACAGTATTTTTGTATAATGTTCTGTATGAAGAACTTTAAGTAGCCCCCATTTAATAAAAGCACTTTCAGCCAGTCAAATTTATAAAAGTATATGTTGATTATCCTGTATAGTCGAAGGCTTTTTTGTTTCATTCATTCATATATCCATATTTTTTTTTGCAGGTGAAAAACAGGTTGATTAAATAGTTTTGTAGTCAAACTACTCAAAAATTTAATTATTGACTATATAGGTTTTAAGTATAATAAGACAGCTACTTGGATAGCTTATACTTTCTTTTGTTGCATTAATTATAATTTAAATGATTATTTGCTTGTATTGTGTTAAATTTGTTCTAAATAAACAGACTGAGTTAACACGTTTTCTCTGTAACTTTTTAAATTTTTCCTGTTGTACTTCGATATATTCTGTGTTTTAATTTTTATTTTAGTTGTTACTGGTGGTACTGATGGCATTGGAAAAGCATATGCACGTGAGCTTGCTAGGCGTGGGTTAAATATAATTATTATTAGCAGAAGCAAAGAAAAGCTAGAAAAAACAGCTCAAGAAATTGGTAAATAGAAAATGTTTATATTTTACCCACTTTTAAAATTAATTACAATCTATAACAACTTAACTGATGTGCAGTCTAGGTTCTTACTTATAATTATAAATCGGTTTTTAATTAAATAAAGCATTATCTTTACAATGCTCAATAATAACCTAGTAATATGGGTAACCCTAGTAACTTATCAACCCGTAGGGTTGATAAGCCTGTGTATTTCTATTTATTTTATCTGAACTTAAATAAAATTATATATATATATATATATCAAAATTTATATAAAATTTAATATTATATATATACCTAAAAGTTCATGCATGGTCTTATATAATGTTTTAGTAAATGTATAAAAAAAAATTTGGTGGAAATACATTGAAAAATTTAAAAGGGCAAATATAAATTTATAAAATTAAAATTTTTATGTAAAGATTAAATTTTTAGTTAAGAATGCAGATTTAAAAACACTTGAAAATGTATTTTTTGTATTAATGTTAAAATATAATGAACATTAAACTCTAGAATTTTACTGGCAACCTAACCTCCTATTCCCCTATCATTTTGGCTGAACGATGGCCAATTGGTTAGGGTGCTGGTCTTCGGTATCAGAGTTCTTGGATTCGAATCCCACAGTGGCATAGATGTTCGTAGCCGTTCGGAATCTGCTTTAAGCTGTAGGTCCAGGTCTCATTAGCCCTCGTATTGCAAAAAGTAGACCGTAGCACTCTAAACCAAACCAAACCCTATCATTTCTGGCTATGGCCCTGGACATATATTAGATAAATAAAACTGTAATTATCTGCCTTTTTATAACAGTTGCATTTTGATTTTTTTTTTTTTTATTATTTACCCTTGGGAAATTATTAAATATAGTTGAATCATTTTTCTACAAATAAGTATATTTTGAATATTCTGATTTGTCTATTGCAATACATTCCCCCCTTTTCATCTGATACTGTTTTTATTGTTTTTAGAGTATTATGAGCATTTTATTAATACAGAAAATTTTGTACATGTCTATAAAAGAAACTAGGGACACCATTAAATAGGTTTTCTTAATGCATAACCATAAAAATATTTAAACTTTCAAGTGATTAAAGTTATCTGTATGTGTACTTTGAATTTACTTTTTGAATAAATTATATTTTTTTATTGTTATTGGTTTATAAAAAACATTAATTTTAATTTTTTGTTTATCTTTAGAGAGGGATTTCAAAGTTAGCACATTTACTGTTGTTGCTGATTTTTCTAGCAGTGATAAAAAAATATATGAAGATATATCAAGACAGATTTTAGATAAAGAAATTGGAATTCTAAGTATTTATATTTCATTTTCTAAAATGTTTATAAATTATAATATACTTTTTAAAATATATTTAATTTGGCACATTTCTCCTTTTATTTTATCATTATTTCTTCTAAAAGAGTGTTTTTATACCTTTTTTAATTTTGTTATAAATGCTTTTTATTCAGGGTTGTAAATTTGACCGGTCTAAACTGGTTTTGACCAGGACACTGGATAAAAGTGGTTTTAACTCTCCAAAACTGGTCAAAAATGGTCATAAGTGGTTAGAATTGTTAAAAATAGTTTGAAATGGTTTTAATTTTAATATATAATATCTTTTGTTATTAGAAGTGATTTTTAATAAGCAATAAAAATAGTAGTGTAATTAAACAAAATATTACACTAACAAGTTCATGAGATTTAACATGTTTATACAGTATAATAAGAATGCTTGAATTTTAAAAATGAACCCTGCACATGCAATTGTAAAAATATAATTCAGTAGCAGTTAAAATATAAAACATGAGTGGAAGTTAAAAACATAAGTTGCTCTTCATCTGTAGAAATATTATTTTCATAGTTTGGAGTAATCCAAAATAAATTATGAAATTGTTTAAATTTAGCGACGACTACAAAACTTGTTACTTGTAACTGTTTTTTTTTAATTCAACATAAATTACATATAAAACACCTTGTATAAAGAAATAAGTAAAACATTTTTTTTTGTATCTTGATGTTATGTTGTATTTGTTTCTTGCTGGTGTTATTTATGTTATGACTTTTTTAACAAATGTAAATTGCCTTTATCATATACTAGTAAACTATATTCGATTAGTATTAAATGTATTGAAAAATGAATTTCACTGGTCAAAACTGATATTGACCAGGATGGTTAAAACCACTGGTTTAAACCCCCATGGTTAAAACCGATAAAACCCTGTTTTTATTGTAGTTGTAGACAAAGAGTTTTCTCTTTGTATATTATTGTAGAGGATTATTTTGACAAGTGGCAGAATCATTTTAAAAATTATAGAAAAGAAGTTAACTGTACATGTAACTGGTACGCAAATTTATTCTTGTAGGTTAATGTTAATTTTCCACAAATTCTTTATAGTACTACATCTATTTACTCCCCCTCCCAAAAAATATATATATATATATATATATATATATCAGGCTCCCACTAAATGACGCTAGAGTCCTGAGTACATTTTCATAGCTTTATTCAAATCTCGGAGCACACTACTCATCAATCATCTTCAATGGCATTGCACATTGGTGCCTAACTTTTAACAAAGGCAGGCTTAGCTGCTTCGGGTAGCCACAGCTGTCTGCCGAATGTGCACACAGCTCTCTGCCACAGATCACTGTGCTTGAGCCGTATTTATGTGGCTAACTCCTCATGCCGTGTCACTCTCAGTAAAGGATCTTTAATTAAAATCTTTTAAAATTAATCTAAAATTTAAATCCTGACATATATATATATATATATATATATATATATATATATATATATATAATTTAGTGGTCCTGTCACTTGTCTTCTCATTAGTATTGTTGAATTTAGAAACTGAGTTATTCCCTGTTTCTAAAAGTGTTTCAGCTGCATAAAGATATAAGATTTCTGGGATCTATTTTGACCATCTGAGGTTTATTTGTAATAAAGGGTGATGATGATGGACAGGAATGATCCTTATTTCAGTGTAAACGCCTCGTACGTTCCCGGCTGCACTTTCTGAAGTCTGCACGCCACGTTCTATACCTGCCCGCCTATTTTTACTGGAGCAGGTATCTTGGGTTCGCTTAAAGCCTATGTGGCCGACAATTAATCACAGCAGCGACAAAACTCTGGGTTAAACAATTATTATTAAGACTTGTTAAAATATATACATCGCAAATCATACCCAAACAGGGCTCAAATAAGACCGAGGACAAAAATAAATAGTGCAGAGCGGAAAACACCTCTCTCGGTGTCTGCTCCTTTCAGAAGAATGTCCGTTCCCCATCGTTCCGACCGGGCATCTCCCTCTCCTCTTCGTTCGGGGCCGGGGTGGAATCCCCCCCAGTCAAGCTTTCTCCTCCATGGAAAAAATGTCCTTTTCTGCAGCTGGCGGGGGTGGCATCCATCGCCCCCCTCCTGTTGAACCTTGCCAACCCTCTCTCGGGGTGTCCGTCTTCAGCCGCCGAAACAAAAAACAGGGGCCCATGTAACACCAGCTCGAATCTTGAGTCTAGTATTACATTCAGTATCCTTATTTAATTGATACATGCCATTTCACGCATAGACTGTTTTTCTCTGCATTCATCTGTAAACTTTATAAAAATGTATTTAACATTGGTTTACATGCAAAGCCTATTTAATAATTATTTAGATATACATTTAAAAATTCTTTTGTCACTTTAACACAGTATTTTTATTTGTATTGTTCAATATAAACTTACCGGCAGAGTGTTACATTGTGAGTCATTTTAAATCAGCAGCTTCCAACCTATGGATTGCGATCCCTTTGGAAATCCACTGACTTTTTCTCAGGGGTTTCCTAAGACCATCAGAAAACAAATTGTTGGACCTTCTGTTTCTAACACTTTGTAAAACAGGATTTTCTGACTTGTTATTTGTCAAGTTACTTCAAAATAGATTGTTGTGGATGTTTATCTTTGTGCTTTTGTGAAAACTACCCTGAGAATTTCTGATCTGGTGTGAAAGAAGCAATATGAACATTTAACACTGATGTTGGTTTGTGTTGCACATTGTCTAAAAATATGACAAAGTTGGTTAACTGACATTGTATTAAGAGTGTTACCCATGCTATGCCATTCTCAGAGACAGAATTTCATTTGTTTGTAGTTAGAAATAAATATTTAAGATTATATAGTTGCATATTATGTTTGGGAATAGTCATTATGCTTTAATTATTTAAATTTGTAACAATGAAATATATCCTTCCTATTAGATACTTGCATTATGATTCATAATAGCAAAATTAGTTATGAAGTAGCAATGAAAATAATTTTTTGGTTGGGGATCATTACAAAATAGAGTACTGTATTAAAGGATTATGACATTAAAAATTTATAAACCACTGATTTAAATTGTAAGTTTTGAAAACAATTCAATGTACCACCTAAAGAACTTGGACCACATATGTTAGGCATTTAATCTTCTAATCAATTATATTAATCAGTGATTTATGTGAATAGGTAACACTAGAAATATCTTCACCATATACTTTTAGAAGAAAAGGGGACTGGAATGACACTGGAGTTTATTTATAAGTGGAAAAGTGTGTGTGGGGACTTTTTGATATGAACCCATAATACTCTCTTTGTAAAAACTAGATAACTAATTTAAAATCTTTATAGTTGTATTCTGTTCAGAATTATAATTCTGTGTAGAGTTTATAGTAGTTGTATTATTGTTTTTATTTAGTGCGAGTCATACATAATCATTTTAATGACAATTAGTAATAAAGTACCTCAATTAGTTTGAATCTACCTCTTTTTGTATGTTAAAGCTTTTATGCATAAAGTAATATTTTTATTCTGTAGATGTGTTCTCATAAAAATCTATTAATAGAATTTTACTATGGAATGTAAATAAAACTTTTAGGTTAAAATTTTTAAGAATCTTAATTTCAGTAATTAAGCAAAGGGCTATTCAAATAAAAGAATATAGCAGTTAAATTTTTAAATGTAGTAGTAAAATATAAAATGAATTTATGTCTGAAAATTGATGGAACGATAGTCCAAAGAATACTTGTTACTTGAATGTGTCCTATGTATATAGTTATGAAATGTATGCTTTATAACTTTTTACCTTTGCAGTTAATAATGTTGGCTGCATGTATGACTACCCATCTCTTTTTAATGATGTTCCTGAAAAGGTAAGTTTGAATTTATATAGGAATATGGTTTTTAAATATAGTATTTAAAATTTAGATGTGTATATACAGAGATGGGGTAGTAGGTGTGCAGTTGCATTAAAGTAGCCATATTTCTAGGGTGGCCAATAGACTAAATACTAAGTATATATGTTGATAGGGAGCAGCCTAATACTTTCTTGCTTGCAATAATAGGGGGCAGCCAAATAATACCCAGCATGCAGGCAAATAACAGCCTAGAACTCATCCTATGTGTGTATGTGTATATATGTAAGGAAACAGTTAACTAAATCTGTAAGCATGTTTGAGATTTAGTTTAAAACTCCAAAGATAGCCTGTTAAAGAATATACTTTTAGAATGCATCTTGTAATTAGATAGATCAATAGTACCAAAGTAAATTTCGTCAAAAGTTCTTATTACATCTAGAGAAAATTCATGGTTTTCATATCTACAATCACAGGCAAAATCCCTACATTTCTCTCCCCTCCCCCTTTTAATCCTTAATCAAAACTGACATCTGGGGCTACAATTCACGCCTTCTGGCTAGGGAACTAACCATTACAAACTTTATAGTGCTCTAGATCCCAATTTAGGAAATTATGAACTAAAAGGAAATGGGATCTTTAGATATTTTTTTTTTTTTTGTCAAGATTTGTCATGAATTATGATTTCTTAGTTCATCTCAGTTCTATAATGAAGGGAATCTTGTAAACGTCTCACATGTCTATGGCTGTCTTTCCTAATGACCACATGCCTCGTTTCTGTACCTGCTCGCCTATTGTAACTGGAGCAGGTATCGTGGATTCAGTGAAAGCCTATACTGCTGACAATTAAGTACTAAAATGATTACATCCTAGACTAAATATTTATTATTTACAAGTTTTGTTAAACATATGTACACTGAACATCGTTAACCCCAAACATGGCTGAAATAAGACTGAGAATGACCAAATAGTGCCAAGTGGAAAGCACCTCTCTCGGTCTCAGCTCTCCTTCTTGAAAAATGTCTCTTCTCTGGCGTTTCAAGTGGGCATCTGCTTCACTGCTAATCGCGAGGGCCGGGGTGGAATCCCCACCTCTTGGTCAGGCCTCCATGGGGAAAAATGTCCTCCTCCTCGGCAACTTGCACAGGTGGGGGTGGCATCCTTCCCCCCTTCTGCTGAACTTTCACCTCCCAGGAATAGGGCTTGTCTACCCTCTCTTGATGTGTTCGTCTTTGCTCCTTAGTGCCGGAAAAAAAAAAAATGCAGGTCTTCATGTAACACTTACTTGAGTCTTAAGTCTAGTATTACAAAACTCATCTAACCGATGCTGGGACAATATTCTTCATTACTGAATCAGTGTCTTACTTTATCACATCAATTGGCCATAACTGCAAATACCCATTGTACACTTTGTTTTACAACATATTTATGTAGTACATATAAAGGCTATCCCAATAGTTTATGGACAAACTTAGATATCTAGAGAACTTCATTAATAGTATGAATTCTTAGAACTATAGGTAACCTCTCAATGTCAGTATGTGAGGTGTAGCATGACATGAAACCTGCACAAAAACTAATAGGAGAACTTTACCCTGTAGGATGTCTTAGATTTAATGAAAGTAGAAGAAAATGTACGTAGATTTGCAGTATTTGCAATACTGAAGAAATTAGGGCAACAGTGTATTCCTTATTTTCGATGCTGTCTGAAATGAGCAATCTACAGCAGGCATCCATCAACTGTTAATATTTCATGTGACAGCAGGTGACAAGCAATAGCAGGTGATTAAGTGTAGTGAACTTCTGGCCAGAACGATTTCACAAGAGCAAGATGAATTTACAATAGAGCATAAAGAAAAGATAATCAATGTTAGCAGTTAGAATGCTTCAAACAAAAGAAGTACTCTAACTTACCATTAATATTTATCAGGTGAATTTTAAAGTGTTTGTCTCTGCTATCATTTGTTTAAATGTAATGATACTAATATATACTTATGGCTTTCAGAAACTTTGGGATCTCATAAATATCAACATTGCTTCAGTTACTATGATGACACACATGATTCTTCCTCAAATGGTTCAAAGGTAACTAGCAATCTTTTATCTTACCATAAGTGGGATTTTTCATCATATATTAAAAATATTGCTTTTGTAATGTTTTTAATGTACATTATTTCAGAATATTTGTATTGAATGTGTGAAAGTAATCATTATTAATGTACTAAATCTTTAGAATCTCCATTTTGTTTATTCATATCTATAATTGAAATCTTTTTTTGGAATTGGAGATGAAATGACTTTAGATATTTTGCTGTAGATCATTTTATAAAAATTAAATACACTTTGTATACATTAAAAGCAAGATCTTTGAACTACATGTATGAAAGGAGTTAGACAGAACTAAAACTGAATTATGTAGGATTTACAATATTAACTGAAATTGGTTATATAGTAAAGGGGATTGGAAAGGGGGGGGGTTGTAATCTCTCCCATAAGGACTGCTATATACATAAGGATTATTCTCATGATTTTGAGATATGAGAAGGATAGACCCTCCTTCTCATGAGAAAATTTTTTCCCTACACCCCTGATTAAAATTTATTTGGTATTTAATTTAAGAATTTCTCAATTTTTTTAAGGCAGCACATTGTTAAATATTAAGTCTAATGTTTTTACTTTACCCTTGAAATGTTTCATTAAATTTTCACCGGGAAAAGACTGGAGGGCTTCACAGCCATATGGGCCCTGATTGGTGTTAATTAAATTTTCTTGTCCGATCTTAATATATAGTTAATATCTTAATAAGGATTTTGTAGTTATGCTTTATGTTCTGTTTTGAACTTGAGATTCGGATAGTAAATGAAACTTGATTTGAAGATGTTAGTATTAATTTTAATTAACATTGCATGCATTTATGAATAGAAATTCAGTTGTACTTTTAATGAATGTTTTGAATGAGTTATTTGTATTTATTTTTGGTTTTATAATAGAAGCTATACTTTGAAACCTCCAACTGTATATTTTTGTAACATAGTTGATTCTTAGTTATCGTATTTCTCACCTAGAAAACAAGGAATAGTTGTGAACATGTCATCTATATCATCATTTCTCCCTTTACCTCTAATGGCTGTTTACTCTGCATCCAAGGTAGTATTTTTGTTTGAAATTACATTTATGTATTTTCTAAAGGTATATTATTTAGACAGTATAAAATAAACTCGCTCTACTGTACTATTAAAAGCCATATTAAATTACTTTTGTGAATTTGCATTTATTTTGTTGCTGTTTATTTATTCCACCCGATCTAGCTGCAGACTAGACCAGATTCACGAGCCCAGAAATCTTCAAATAATCATAAATTAGAAGAGGACTGAGAAATATATCATCCCTGTTGAGATCTGCACAGTTCATCAAATGGTCCGGAGAGGCTTGCTCAGAGTTGCATTTTGAACATATTAAAGACTCCCCCCCCCCTTATCATTAGAGTCATTTAATATGTCCATTTGCAAGCCTAGTAATGGTAGACCGAACAATGTGATTCACCTTGATAAAATTGCACCACCTGGGTCCTGGCTATTATACCAGGGGTGGATTGGGGAGTTTTCCCATAAATGCTCATTCAGAATTTTTAATTTGGAGCAGATCTTGGAGAAAGTTGGAGACACTGGTAATTTAAAGGCTCCTTCCTTTGACAATATTTATTTTTCCAATCTTTTAATTTCATTTGTATGCTTCATATTAAAAATATTCTTTTGTTTCCATTTATGTTGATAATAGGAAGCATAACAACAAAGCTTTTAGTTCTGAATTAATTCTACTCCCTTTTTTGTGTGTTGTGTGTATGTAAAATGTTTACACATGTACACATTCCCTCTAAAAATTACTCTTCACAGATTGCATGATATACTGCCCATGTTTTACATTACTAGAGCTTCCTTGCTAGTATGCTTTACACAGCAGTCATGTCATAGAAGGCACTCTCTGGAACCCTAAGACCAGGCAAAATACTTAGTCAAAAACCATTTTTCATCTTGAACTTGGAGAATTGATGGATGCATTTTGCATAGGCAACCAGACATCTGTTTAGCCATTGAAAATAACATTTTAACACATCGTGTGCAGGTACTTTTCACAGCAAAATTGTACCGGGGGCAGGCATTTTGTGCGTAAATTTAGTTATTCAGTTAAATCTCAATAGATCAAAAATTATTTCATTTTTTAACAAAGTTTTCGTATTTTATATTGAAATATATAAACAAACATATAAATAACAACCATCAATTTTTTAAACAAAATAAATTTATAATAGTATCATAAATATGAAAAATCAAATAGAAATAGTAGTATATAGTTTTAATTTTTTCCCAGTTCTGTGGTTCTGCATAGACTGGTGTAAAAACTAGTTTTTATTTGTCTAAATTTTTCCAGAATCTTTGTAGTAGACAAGAGCATTTGGCTTTGTTTTCCGGTATATACCATTATTTTTGTACCCACAAACAAACCATGTTGTTACACTAACCTGTACTAGTAAGTGACCTGTGCTCAAGTATCAATCGTCAGAAAACATACTAGTACGTGACTCGCATACAATGTGTTAAGTTGATTTGTTGTAATTTCTGGTTAGTTTGTTATATTGTGAATTATATTTAAACTGTTTAATTATACTTAGAGTAAAATTTACTCTATTTTTGTAAGTTGTGCCCGAGCGAATTTTTTTTTTCTTTTAAAATCCTGTCTTGTTTTTTCAGATATATGTGGATTGGTTTTCTCGAGCTTTGGCTTATGAGTACAAAGATCAAGGAATAATTGTTCAGAGCCTTGTTCCCTCGTATATTTCCACAAACTTGGTCAGATTTAGCAGCTTCTTGCAACGCCCTAGTTTTATAGTTCCTGATCCAGAGCGATTTGTGAAAAGTGCCATTCAAACTATTGGCGCTTCAGATCGAACAACTGGATTCTGGTCTCATGGAATACAGGTTTGTGAATTGGAATGTTGCATTTATATTCTTCAGGGTTACACAAGACTTATTAAACTGAATGTGTCTGAAATTTTATTTTTAAATGGGCAGAAATTGTTGGTAGAATTTACATTTAGGTCAATAGGAAGGAAATAGTCATGATAAATTCAGTGTAAGAGAAATGAGATGTATATAAACTTTCAGTGATTTCACTCAATTGATCCCTATTGGTTTAATAACTTCATTATGTATTTACCTAATAAAACAATTCTTTGTTTAGTGTAGTGTGATGCTTAAATTCTGCATCCAAATAAATTGGTTCTTTTTTCTCTAAAAGTATCATTGGAATCTTCTGAAGCAAAGCTTAAGATTTATATTTAGATTAAAGCCTCTTTCTAATTTTAGATATATGGTAGTGCCTAGTGTTCTTGAGTATTTATCACCTGTCCGGTATCCAAGATTCTGTCGCTACCTATATGAGCAATTTTTAAGAGTCTCTCGAACTTAATCACTAGAAAGCTGGCTCCGGTCAAAAGATGCGAAATCCTTCATAAGGTCAAAGCACCTACGTAAGAAAAATGTCGAAAAGCCTCGAGTAAAAAAATTCTAGGTTTTTTATACCTCGGGCAGTTATGGTTCCAGTTACCTGGGAACTCAGCTAAGGTTACAGCTATTTTTTTTTTCCCTGAATCCTCAGGAGGCTTCATATCAGCTGATTCTGGTCGTTAGTTATGTCAAAGGGGGGGGGCTTCACAATATTCTCTTTTATCAGGAAATGTGGTCTAATCACAGCACAAACCTTTTTAATAAAAAATGTTTGTTTCTTTAGAAATCTTATCATTTTGATAATTTATATTTTTTACTTCATTATAATAAGTAAGCTTAACCATTTTCAATTAAACTGTATTTTTTTATTGTAAAAGAAATTGTATCGCTTTTTTTTCTTTGTTACACCAAAATAATTTTTAAAAAGAAAGTCCCTACAGAAATATCAGTCTTAAATATGCTTTACTACCGTCTAGCAAACTATACCTTTTTACATGCAGATTTGTTTTAAAGAATATAGGAAAATATAAAGGGAAAAAAAAACTAACATTTTTCTAAAAATAACTGTTGTAATGTAGTGCAAAACCATAACTAAATAATGCTTATTTGGTTTGCTGATATTAACTGTAGAGTTATTAACGTATAGCAAATTTGCTTGTTTTTTTAACTTTATGTTTAACGTTTTGACTGTCCTGTACATTATGTATGATATACACATATAATACTTTATATGCTTGTATATAAAGGGTGTTTCAAAAATGACTGGTATATTTGAAAAATCCATAAAAACTAAACCGACAGTGATAGAAATTCAGTTTATTTCAATATGCTTATATTGCATATGCTATATATCCAATAGTAAAGTTTCAGGCAGACAAATTTTAAAATTAGTTACAATATTTCACAACAGATGGCACTGCAGTCTGGAAAAATCTAAATTACGATATTTGTCTGTGGGGACTTTTAAAAGACCAGGTGTACTGCCACTATCCAGAAACAATTGAATAATTGGAACAGTACATCTGTTCTGCATGTGAAGCCATCCTGCCTGAGATGTTTACACAGGTTTATGATAATTTCGTTTATAAAATAAGCCATATTATTGCTGTGTATGGTGGATATCTGTAAAATATCTTACTTTAGATTTTTCTAGACTGCAGCATCATCTGATGTGGAACATTGTAACTAATTTTGAAAGTTTATCTGTCTAAAAATTTAATGTTGTCCCAAGCATATTGCCCCCCCCCCCAAAAAAAAAAAAAAAAAAAAAAAATTCTATCACTGTCCGTTTAGTTTTATTGATTTTTCAAATATACCAGTCATTTTTGAGACACCCTGTAACTTGTGATATACAATGAACTGTATTATAAGTGGAAAACAATATGGTGCAACATCTTAAATTTATTTCTAATTTTTCAGTTACATGTATGAAATATAACATAGTTGGATGTAGAGCAGTGGTGGGCAAATACTTTTAAGTACGGCCCAAAATGGAATTTTCACAATGTCTCCAGGGCCGGAGGACTATACCACATACGCTGTGCACACACGAATGTTTTGGGTGGATTTTTTTCCCTGTCCAAGAAATTTTTTTGACAAAAACACTACAAGTATCATTTTAAAGCATTTGGACAGGGAAATTTGACAGCTAATAATAATAATAATAATAATAATAATAATAATAATAATAATAATAATAATAGTCTTCCTTAGGTGTACATGCGAACAATTTGTGCTCAGTAAAGTATGTCATGTAATTTTTAAAGAAATAGGATCCATTATATTAAATTAATGGTCATTAAATAAATCAGTTAATGACAGATTTTATTTTGATATTTATTTATATCTTAACGATACAAATTATTTTATTTTGATCAAAGTTATTACATTTTTATATTTATATTACATTTTGTAAGTATAATAGTAAATAGAATTATAAAAAGAAAAGACAAACATCAAATGTTAAAATAGAATAGTTTTAGTTAATGCGAAATGTGAAATCTGGAATGTTCGTTTGATATTATTTCTTCAAAATTTGGATCCAAATCACTTGTAGCAATCCTTAATACTGATTGTAGATTATTATTATATTTGCAAAACAACAAACATTAGTCTAAAAAGAAATGACGAGTAAGCAACTAGTGCTAAATCAAAATCAACAGTACGCGTGCTGGGGTCTGTCGTCCCTCGAAGAGTGAGAGAAGTGCACGTTCAATTCTATGTAGTAAGCCAACCACACGCTTTATGAGAATATGTATGTTGCATACATTAAAGTAGGGATATGGTTACGGCTGTTCAAATTATAATACTCTCTATATTATATATATATATATATATATATATATATATATGGTTTCCGTGCACCTGGAAAGTCATGGAAAATCATGGATTTAGACAATGGATTAATTTTGTCATGGAAAGTCTTGATTTTTCAAGTAAAATGAGTAAAAGTCATGGGAAGTCATGGATCCACTAAACTACCGATTAAAAAAAATGTATTCAATTGTTTAATTCTATTTTTACTTGTCATTTGGCTGAAGTTACTGAGTTTGGTATTTATGTATTATCCTATTGACCATATTGCCAAGTAAAATTTGTTCCCCAAGGAAACTCAAAGCAAGAAAGCTTATTGGGTGGGTAAATGTATATTATTCTGGTTTTTTCTTAAATTGTAGATTAAAATTTTATTAATATAATAATAATTATTTTTTAATAAAAATTAGTTAAGATTTTTGCATAAAATATAAGTTTATCTCTAGGGATATTGTATATAAACATTATAGGGTTGTATTTGGCTATTGTTCATGGTCACCTGGATAATACCAAAGTACCCTGAATTCATATTGGAAACATTTTGATTAAAATATTGCTATATGATTAAACTTGGGTATGTAGATACAACAATTTATTTTTATGTATGTGAGTTTATTAACACTTATAAAGTAAGTCTATAGTTTTGTTATGATAAAATTCCTGTAATTTCTCTAAAAGCATATATTTTATTTGTATGTTGTACATCAGAAGTTTTATTCATATATACTTTAACGAAAGCTTTTAAAGTCATGGAAAATGATCTGCTAAATTAGGGAAAGTCATGGATTTGAAAAATTTTATTTTGGCAGATACCCTGTATATATTTCATTATTTGTATGTACAATACGCATACAAATACTGTTGATTTCAACAAAATCGCGTATAAGAGATTAAAAAAATTGTATGCAGGATTTTATCAACGGCTTGGATAAAGTAAGCAAAAGGGCCGGATCTGGCCCGTGGGACGGCTTTTGCCCACTCCTGATGTAGAGGATATACTTATTCTCTCATATGGAAGCAACCAAAGGATTAAAAATAAAGACTAATCTTTCATTTCTTTCTTGAAAATTACTTTGTGTTTGGGGGTTAATTTGGGAAATGTTATTATAAATTTTAAATTATGTTTGAAACTTTCTTTTTATTACTGTGGCTAATTATTATAAATTTTGTTTCTAGTATTCAATGTATGAATTTACACCTGAACCAATGTGGTACCGAGTTTCTTGGTTAATGCAGAAAACGATCGACAACCATGATCGAGAGCAACAGAAGCTTAAATAATTGTTTTGTTTGAAAATTTTTGTAATCCTTTGATTTCTAATTAACAAATTTTATTACATAATCTCATTTCTTTTCTATAACATTTCTGTGATACTCTCACTCACAAGTACTTCTATGTAGTTATTTTCTATGTTTTTATTTGTGATATTTATTTTATATGCTGGCATATTTTTGAAATGTTTTCTGTGTAATTACGGATTTTATGGTTTTTGGAATAAAATTTTTAAAGAATCAATCTATTTTGTTTCTTCAAATTTCTTAATTTTATTTCATTAAAGGAGATGGAGCCTGAGTGTTTGTTTACTTTTGTAGTATATGATTGATACAATAAATTTTTTGTTTATCAAATGAAATTGTTTTTAATATACCAGTCAAACATTGACACTTGCTATTTTTACCATTTTAAATTAGAAGAAAATTCTTGACACGATACCCAAAGTATCTAAACTTGAAAAAAAAAAATCTTCAACTCTCAGATTCTGATTATAACATATCTCACTGCTTGCACTGGAAGATTCCCCCCCCAAATTGAGACCCAGGTACCCACTAGTAAGAAAATGTGGGTCCTGCAACAGAAAAAAATATAAATATTATAATATTTGATATACGATTTATTTTATTTGCACTTTGTATATAGAATTATATGCAAAGTTGCATTTTGTAATTACATGAAATTTTCCCCCCCAAATTTTCTGTTTGAATTGGAAAGAACTTCACGGGCCGCAATTAAATTTGGTCCTGGTTATAAAATCGTTAAATTTTTAGTTCCTTTTCTGTAGGTTTATTTTTGGGACTAGTTTGGATTCTTTTCATGCTAGACAAGCTTCCTATGGAAGGTTTTGCCAGGATAGAATTTTTCTTTAAACTTGCATACAAGCCTTCCTGCAGTATGTTTCTTATTAATTTGCCCTAAACTAGTGAAAGCATTCACTGTGCAAGGCATTCACATATACACAGATATACACACATACACTACCGCTGTCCCCCTTCCCCATTAATGGGAATATTGTACAAATGAAAATAAATATTTTAATCTTTAATCCCTTTTTTTTCTGGGGTGTAGTAACTCGGTTGGCAAATGCATTGATCTTAAAACTGGAGGCTTGTCAGTGTTAATTGAAAATATCGGGGTTTTTTTTATTTTATTGATACACTTTTTTTTGTTAGAAAGAAGCTTTTTGTTAGTTTCCTAAGTAAATTAGTAAGAAATAATAGAATAGCATTTTAAAATTTCTGAAAAATAGTGTTAAAATGGCATTTTAAAACTAAAAGTTATTCTGAAGTATAAATTTTTAATACTTTTTTAGGTATTGATTTTGGATTTATTTATTTTTTTATTATCTAGATTTTTCTGAATTAAAGTTTTAATGTCTTTAGACTATATGGAAATATTATTCAAACTACTTAATACTCATATTATTTGAACTTTGGAATCATTTTTAAACTTTTAGAGTTATAGTGCATTTTGTTTGAACCTCAACACAGTTGAATTTTTTCTTTTTTTAGCCTTTTCTTTTCTAGAAAAAAGAAAAAACAAGCTAAGAAAATCTGTTAAATATTTTTTTATAAAATTAGACCTAAGGTTGATTTTTAAACTGAGTGTGGTAAAAATAAAGTAAAATGTTATAAATAAATGTTTAAAGAAGAATAGAAGAATGATTGATTAAAAAAAAGATTATACGATTATAAAATGTTGTAATGTAAGTTAAAAAACATACTATGCTTGTTATTTTCTTTTTTAAATGCTATTGTTGTCAGTAGTAATTATTATATGTATGGTCCAGAGAGAGACTGATAAAGAAGAAATAATTGTTTGTTCCTGTTTAAAATGAAATTTAAACTCTAATGCAATAAGAGAATCTCATCCCAACAGTACTGTATCGAACTTAAAGAGCGTAGAGCATGTGTAGCATCCTCTACATAATTTCACATGGGCCAGTTGTTAGTCCATTTGTTGTAATTCCCTATGAAACATAGTTGCATTGTTTGTTATTAATATCACTTGAACAAACCAATCGTGATCCAGAAGCTACTCAAGAGGTGTGTCTTTTGCTTTTTGAAGAGCACAGCTAGAATGGAAGAATGACTTTGCTTAAATTGTGTTCTTGTAATTTAGAAGTAGCCCCATTTTGAATGGTCCCATATCATTTGAGAACTTGGAGGACTTGACACCATAAACATATTTCACATATCCTCTAATGATCAGTGCAGATCTTATACCATCTTGAGACCCTAACCTGTAACTCTTCAGTTATGAGATCGCTGCCTTTGTCATCTCAGCTACTGCAGCTCATTGATACAGGGTAAATGGTGCAGATTCTGTTTAGTCAAGCAACCAAAAGATGAGAATAGAAATTGGATTTGGTCTCAAAGCATCCTCTATAATGTCAATCTACTTTAGGAGGGGTAATTTATGATTTTGCACATTTTCAACAGTATTCTGATAAGAAAGAGGATATAAATAAAAGAATTAACTTTAACTAGATATGAGCTTTCAGAGTTAAACAAGTGAAAACTGGTGTATATATGTTAATAATCTTTCAGTTTAACCTCTATTAACCCTTTTCGTGGGCCATGGGAAGATTACTTCCACCTACACGATCTTACAAAACACACCTGTAGGAAGTGCAAAACCCATTCTAATATATTAGTCTTGCTATTGGAATGACAGGAAGACTAATTCCTGCTTTGGTTATTCGCTGCCATCTATTGTTTGATTGATTAAATAAAATTAGCAGTTCTGTTTGGAAATGAGGAGTGAGAAATAAATGGCCCACGAAAGGGTTAAACAATAAAGGATTCTAAAAGTCATTGTCTGCTATAAGTTAAAACTACCAGTATAAACTGTACATTTTAAAAGAAAAATATTTATAAGATGAAAGAATTTACATAATTTTTAAGCTATTGATTTTTATAATTTTTTTTTTAATTTTTACTCCAAATTTTATTTAATGGATTTTTCTAACATCTAGTGGAGACGCTGAATGATAGTCAAATGGTTAGGGTGTTGGTCTCGTACCAGAATTTGTGGGTTCAAATCCCATCGTGATGGGGATGTTTGGAATCGGCTTTAAGGTTCCTGTCTCATTAGCCTTTGTGTTGCAAGAAAGTAGACAGTAACACTCCAAAACAAACCAAATCTTGAGGAGACATTAACATGTTTGTTTTAAACAATATAAAAAGTTTTTTGTTAACTGAAGGCTTTATTTATACAGGTTTTTGTGACAAGAATGTATTAATGAAGTGCGATATATATAACAAATAAAAAAATTTCTTTCATTAGTTTTAAAATATTCACTTTTCAGATTTTAATTTATTTTGAATAGTAGTGGAATTTTTATCATCTGTTAAATGAAAAGACAGTTTATTGCATAATTATTATAAGCAGTTTTATGCGTTTAGTTAATTTCTGCACAAAATGATAGTTTTGCTATTTGCTAAAAGCTTTGATACTGTTGTAAACATTAAAAAATTTTTCATAATTTTCTTTTCTTTAGAAGATAGAAGTGTGCGTTATAACAGATATCTAATGTCTTTTTTTTTTTTTTTTTTTTTTTTTTTTTTTTAATTTAAGAGGGGAATATTTGTGTTGAATGTGGGCAAGTCATATCCTTTTTAACATAGACTAAGTTATAATTGAGAAAAATACTTGGACTGAACTTGTGGGGTATATATTTTACACTGAATAATTTTCTTCAGAAGTAAGGTTTTAAACAAGAATAAAAGAAATTGATAGTAGAGTGCACAACATAAGAGTGCATGCTAAATAATCCTGTTTACCAAATAAAATTAATGTTGATATATCCATGTTAATGCAAAATTGCAGCATTTTTATTTTGAGTGGTTGACCTCTCTGTAATCTCTGTAATTTTGTAACTTGCATCCTCAGTTCCTGTTGTAGCAGTTATAACAAAGAGACAAATTCAAATTGCTGCCTTTAAATTTGTAATCTTTGTAAATGTTTTTATTTTAAATAGAAATCTCATTGTTTTAAATTATATTAAACATATATATTTAGAAAAAAATTTGTAACATAGCAAAAAAAAAAAAAACTTTTTTTAAATCAAGCCATTCTAAATAAGAAATATCTGCAACTAGCCAAAAACTGTTAAGCATGTACATTTTTTGAAATTTTTAACTCTAACAAAAAGAAACTTATTGAACAGTAAAGGAAAGTAATATTAACTATGCTAAAAACACAACTTCATATCTGCCTTTCAGTTCTGCAAACTATTTTTGTTACATCTTTTTATGCTATTTCATCAGCGACTTTCTGTGCAATCGAGAAAATAGCCCTTTTGGTTTGATTAAATATACCATTTTTTATGATAATTTACTTTAGACTAAAGGGCTGTAAATACTTTTAGCTTTTACACATAAGTTGCATAAATACAAACTTAATTTTTAGAGGAAAAAACATAAATTATGATTAATTAGATGCTTTAGCATGTCAATATTTTCCTCAGCCAAAATGTCTTCCCTGAATTTTTCATTCCAGACAAACGTCCGAATCGTTCGTCTCTTAAACGGGCTTTAGCATCTTAAAGTAAAACTTAACGTCCCATCTGTATCAAAAGTGCAAAAACGTTAGTGTTAATAAAAGCATCACCTTTCAAACGACAGATGGCAGCAGTACCGACTTTGAGTGGCAATAAAATAGTTATTTTTATAGTCAAGAGATGGCACCACTGTCATATTAAAGATTAAAAGTGTGAATGGATTTATTTGAGAATTATTTGGTGTAATATAAATTTAATGAAATCTAGGTAGCTGAATTGTACCTATAAATAATTATTTTGAGATTTTAATATTATCCGTATCAGATTAAAAGTTTACGCATATTTTACTGTTCATGCATACATGCATTCCTTTTTTTGAATTAAACCATTAAAATAATATAACAGTAACACATTTTTTTTTCTCGTACTTCCCGAACAAAATCGGGGTTCCTCTTGCCGCATTCGAAAGGGATTATGTCTTTATTCAATATATTTATATAAGAAGTATGCAAGTAAAAGTCATTAACATTTAATCATTTACACTATTTGCCTAAATTTCTGACTGTAGACGTTTTACCGTTAATTATGTACATTGTGGCCTGTTACATTTGTTAAATTAACAATTTCTCGCTTTCTGAAAGTTAACTAAGGTTAAATTTGTTTTTGAGAATTTTATCAGTTTTATTAAAAAGTGGAGTAGTACTTGGTAGGCTAATTTCTGTTCTTTCCCCACACTTGCGTTTAAAATTTTGGGCTTCGAAACCCCCCATCCCCTTTTGTGTATTTCGAGGTAATTTACCAAACTCATGTTCTGGTCAAAATTTGCAGGTAAATTGGTACTTGATAGGTTAGTTTTAGTTATTTTCTCCAGCTGACGGTTTAAATTTTGGCTTCATATACCCTTTGCATAGCTTTTTGTATATTTGGTAACATTTCCGATTTACTCATCTCATGTCTTCGTCAAAATTTCCAGGTGAAGTGGTATCTGAGGCTTTAAAATTTTGGGCTTCGTAACCTCCCATCCCCTTTTGTGTATTTCGAGGTAATTTACTAACTTATGTTCTGGTCAAAATTTGCAGGTGAATTGGTACTTAATAGGTTAGTTTTAGTTATTTTCTCCAGCTGACGGTTTAAATTTTGGCTTCATATACCCTTTGCATAGCTTTTTGTATATTTGGTAATATCTCCGATTTACTCATCTCATGTCCTAGTCAAAATTTCCAGGTGAATTGGTACTTGATAGGTTAGTTTTAGTTATTTCCTCCAGCTGACGGTTTAAATTTTAGCTTCCTATACCCTTTGCTTAGCTTTTTGTATATTTCGTAACATTTCCGATTTACTCATCTCATGTCTTGATCAAAATTTCCAGGTGAATTGGTACTTGATAGGTTAATTTTACTTATCCCCCCCATTACGTTTAAAATTTTGGCTTTGTAACCCCTCTCCTTTTGCATAGATTTTTGTGGCAATTTACCCAACTCATGTCCTGGTCAAATTTTGCAGATGAATTGGTTAGTTTCAGTTATTTCTTCCCCACTGATGATTAAAATTTTGGCTTCATATCCCCTTTGCGTAGATTTTTATACATTTGGCAGCACTTCGGAATTACTCATCTCATGCCTTCGTCCAAATTTCCAGGTTACGATGCAGGTAAGCATGTATTACAGACATTTTATGGTCCTGATTTATAGACGCAGTTTACTTTTCCCAGCAAACATCATAAAAATGTTCATTTACACAACTTTCTGGGGGCAATTGTTAAGCTGTTATTAAAGCTGTTGTTACAGTCTTAAGCAACGACGATCATTCCATGCTATACATTCCCGTTTTACTCATTTCGCTTTCACTCTTGTGCAACATATTACATTAGTGTCTGCATGTTTTCATCTCTTCAGGATGTATAGACAACCTAACTACTCAGAGATTGTTGAACAATTTTGATTTAATATCAAAATGTCGTTTGACCCTTTTTTAGAGCCAAGCGATATCAGAATTTGAACAAAAATATGAAATGATGTTTTGTTTTGAAAAAAGTCAAGTTAGGTATACTCTTCATTATCCAAAAACATTTTTAGAATAACATAATACTTTTACTACATTGAAACTTGTTTTATATTTTGTCATACACCCTAATTTCGAACTTTTAAAAGTAATATTTTCCAGTTTGATGATTTTGTATCGAATTAGTAATTTCAAAATGTTCAAATATTATTTCAACTATGTGTAGAGCTCAGTACTGCCATCTATCGGAAATCAGTAGCATTAATATTCATTATATTGAGATTTTCCGCTATACAGAGTATAAATTACAATAAAAAAAGGAGGAGTACAATATATATATTGTTATATAACATATATGTTATAACAGTCCGGAATTCAAAATTCGAACTTTTACGAAAATTGAATTTTTACTGCCAATCGTTCTTGGGTTATAAGTAGCAACGCGCTATATACTTAATATACTTAATACTCTATATACTTAATTTTTTTATATAGAGTTGTTTTTGTGTCTAATGCCACGTGGACAAGCCAAGCATGGGAGCCAGAGTCTACACGAATTAAGGTGAAGGGTTACTGCTTTCGTTTGAAGACCACCGCCAAAGTGAAATAAAGACTTTTTGCTCAAATTGGTGCGTTGTAATTGAAGCAGGAACTAAGTAGAAGGTCTGTCATCTCCAGAGTTGTCGTTTGGATTCGGAGAATATTGCAACCCGATTTAATTTTACATGTCTCAGCTGCCATTAACGAACACATCGGATCTTTGACCGAAGCGAGACTCGAATCCACCACTCTCCAGTTAGGTTGGTTTGGATCTCTGCGGTCTATTGTTTTGCACACGAGGGCTAATGAGACCGAGACCTAATGCTTAAAGCCGATTCCGAACGTCTACGAACATCCATGCCTGCAGTGAGATTCGAACCCGCGAACTCCGGCTATGAAGAGCAGCACTCTACCATTCAGCCACCGTTCGGTTAGGAGTTCGATGCTTTTGCGTGGAGATTGAAATCAGAAGATGTTCTCAACTACATTATAACAGTCCTAAATATATGATTTCAAAAACAATTAGCCGTAGAATATATTCTACGGCTAATTGCTTTTGAGTTATGTGAGGCACGTAACGTGCTTAAAGTATGCATGTACAAATAGACTTCACGACGAAACTAGTCAAAATGCACCCAGGAATAATCAAAATGGATATTAAAATTTAAAAATTAATATTCCGTTGTACGTATGTATAGACATAACATTAAAACTTGTCAAAAGGTATTCAGGCATGGTTAAAAAGAGTATTTCTGGTGAAATTTGAATACTGAAATTTTTCGCGGTTTCAAGAATTTCTTTTCTTTGTTACTTAGTTACTCTTTACTTTACTTACTTAGGAAGTAAGTAAAGTTAATAACTCTGATTCCCTTTATAGTGAAATACCCTTTTGAAGCCGTATTCTTTCTAAAATCAGCTACTGCTAGTCAAACTCACAGATATTTTCGTATTCCACCAATGTGTCTGATAAGCAGGAAATTGTTGTCGAGGTGTTAAAGAACAGAATGAAGCTATTCTATTTCGATTGGAATTTATGTAACCGAAATGAAAGACTGAATTGATTTCACAATACCGTGTTGGGAACGAACGTTCTTTAATGACTGACTGTATTCCTTTCGCAATGTTGTAACTTCTGTCTGCTTTGTGTTATTTCGTTTATTCTGTTAAGAATTATTGATAAGCTGAAAAGTGAGCAGATACTAATTTCTTCAGCCATTTTTTAAAAAATATTTATGACAATTTTTCAGTTTATATTGTTGCCACTTTTATATGGTAAAAGGCGATGGTTCGAATCGTTTGCTTCCAAAGATATCCCCATAGGACCAATATTATTGTTCTCTGCATTCATCGCTCCCAGATTCTTCGTTTTTCAAAATATTTAGTCGAAAAAGTTCGGTTACATAGCTTTGCTTTCCTGGAAATATCATTTTTGAGGAATTTAAGTTTGGTTCTACACGGCAGCTTCTACACATTTTCGTTGTAATAGAAATATTTTCATTAATTTTCAAAAAGCAAAAGGATCAAAGATAGTTGTGACGGAAAATGGTGTCTCATGTCCTATAAAAGGTAGCGGCAGAATTAGGATTAAAACTTCTTGACTAGTTTCGCTGTGACGCCTGTACTTATTTATCCCGTAGCTCAAAAACTATCAGCCGTAGAAAGTTGAAACTGTATTTAGGACTGCAGTGACCCACACTCACTGCCAAACTACATCTACCACACTTTTTAAAAGAATAATTCACCGTTACAGAAAATGTTCTAAAAACGTGGGCTTAAATATTAAGTCAGAAAAGCAAGACTATGAGAATTAATGAGAAAAAGAAAAAATAATCCAGTTATCAGACGAAGAAATTGAAGATGCCGTGTGCTCTTAGTGCCATTGTAAGCAAAGAAGGAGGCACTGATGAAGAAGTTAGAACAAAAATCCGAAAAGCACAAAATTGTTTTTGTAACCAGCAAACATATGGAAATCAAATAAGCTAATGCCGAACGATGGCCGAATGGTAGAGCGCTGCTCTTCGGAACCGGAGTTCGTGGGTTCGAATCCCGCTGCTGGCATGGATGTTTGTAGCCGTTCGGAATCGGCTTTAAACTGTAGGTCCCGATCTCATTAGCGCTCGTGTGCAAAACAGCAGACCGTAGCGCTCCTAACCAAACCAAACCAAATAAGCTAATAAAAAGAATAAAATTCATGGGTATGTAAATTTAATAGTGGAAATAAAATTATATTTACTACACACATCGTATGACAAGATGCAATACCATCTTGAAATATCGATTGGGAAAAAGTGTTGAGAAATTACAGAAGAGGTAGAGCAGGAATAGTTAAATAAGCATTTTCTTTTGTAATTACTGTGTACTTTTACAAGTTTATCCCTTTGAGCATTAAGTGTTGAGAATGAAATGGTATTGTTTTGAAATGAAATGAAATGATGTTGCTCAAAAGTGAAGTAAAATGATGTTGCTAATCCAGAGGGGCAGCTGTTAGTTAGCCAAACTGGAACTTTTTTGTTGAAATAAAGAATTTGTTTTTATTTGGCTCCTGCAAGCGTGGATGATTCTAGGGAATTTCTTACAATTTTTTACTTTAACTATTTAAGTGCGACAAAGCGCCTATCTTGCAAAACGCATTATCTTGTGTTCTGCCAAAAATGCGTAGAAGCGTGATTGCGCTAATGTTTGCTAATATAATTTTCGCTTTAATTGATATCAGTTTATTGATATCAGTTGTAGTTTTTATTAATATAACTCATTTTTGGGGTAACGTTATTTGCTTCATCCTTGCCATTTTTTCAAGTCTATTAAAATTGCAAATTTCTTAGCTGCTATTTTTTTTTTAAATTTGGCAACTTTCTTAAGTATAACGTAGAATATTACGTATTATAATTTATTAAAAAATTTGTATTTTAAAAGGTAAAATTGGTGGTTTATGAAAGAGAAAACAAATATCTAAGTTTAGCTGTTTTTGTTCTTTTAGTGTGTGTGTGTGTGTATATATATATATATATATATATATATATATATATATATATATATATATATATATATATATATATATATATATATATATATATATATATATATATATATATATATATATATATATATATATATATATATATATATGATAACCATTCTGTTTCAATTTTTATCATAAAACTTTAGATTTGAAAAAAAAAGTATATATTTATTATTTTCCTTTTAAGTATATGTTTGTGTTACTTTGAAGCGCTGTTTTTAATTAAAACTTTTTATTAGATTTTTATACACCTGATTCATCTACTCAAGATTAAACTGACGCAGTAAATTAATTCAAAATAGTTCATACAAGATGAAATGTCTTTATTCCCAGCTTAATTTCAGTAAAACATACTCTGAATAAATTAGTTCTGCACCAGCAGATTTTGTTAAAAGCAAGGTGAAATCATAACAAACAAATACAACAAATGTGTAAACAGTTAAAGTGGAATTGTGTAGTATCTGATCCAAACATTTTCATCTTCCCTTATCTGTTTTCGTATTTGTTTTGCAATGCAGTCAACCTTGTTACTATAAAAACACAGCACGTTTAAAGGGATTACAGACTCACAAAAGTATATTTCTTGGTTTATATTTGATTTGCATATGTCGTCAGCAATATATTTAAGTAAAAGTAATTAAAATTGAGAGATAAAATTTGAAAATTATTTTTGAAGCCATTACACTGAAATTGTTTGAAAATTACCTTTCTTGTAAATGTTCCATGCTCGGTTCTTTTACACGCAATGTCGCCATTTTTATTTAAAGATTCTTTTTTGACTTTGGAATAAAACTTAGTTGTTTACGTTATCATGCTCGGAAAATATTAAGAGAAAAGTAGTGTATCGAAAAGAATAGAATTTACAAATTACTCAGTTTATTACAAATTAATTTTAACTAACTTTTATTGTTTTCCTTCTATTTGCATATGTCATCAGAAATATATTCATGTAAAAGTAATTAAAATTGGAAGGTAAATTTTTAATTACTTTTGAAGCTATTATACTTTAATTATTTGAAAATTACCTTTATTGTAGATGTTCCATTCATGGTTCTTTCACACGTAATGTCGCCATTTTTATTTAAAGATACTTTTTTGACTTTGGAATAAAACTTAGTTGTTTAAGTAAGCATGTGCGGAAAATATTAAGAGAAAAGAAGTAATGTATCGAAAATGTCTATTTAAGAACAGAATTTACAAATTACTCAGTTTATTACAAATTAATTTTAACTAACGTTTATTATTTTTCTTCTAGTTGCATATCTCACCAGAAATATATTTATGTAAAAGTAATTAAAATGAGAGGTAAAATTTTAATTATTTTTGAAACTATTATACTTTAATTGTTTGAAAATTATATTCATTGTAAATGTTCCACTCATGGTTGGTTCTTTTACACATGATGTCGCCATTTTTATTTAAAGATACTTTTTGACTTTGGAATAAAGCTTAGTTGTTAATGAGCATTCGTGGAAAATATTAAGAGAAAAGAAGTAGTGTATCGGAAATGTCCATTTAAGAATAGAATTTACAAATTATTTAGTTTATTACAAATTAATTTTAACTAACGTTTATTATTTTTCTTCGATTTGCATGTCATCAGAAATATATCTATGTAAAAGTAATTAAAATTGGAAGGTAAAATTTTAATTACTTTTGAAGCTATTATACTTTTAATTGTTTGAAAATTACATTCATTGTAAATATTCCACGCACGGTTAGTTCTTTTACACATAATGTCGCCCTTTTTATTTAAACATACATTTTTTACTTTGGAATAAAACTAAGTTGTTTACGCTAGCATGCGTGAAAAATACTTAAAGATACTTTTTGACTTTGGAATAAAGCTTAGTTGTTAAAGTAAGCATCCGCGGAAAATATTAAAAGAAAAGAAGTATCAAAAATGTCCATTTAAGAACAGAATTTACAAAGTACTCAATTTAACACATTAATTCTAACTAACTTTTATTTATCCTCTCCGATTCGCGACCAGTCTTCGTTCTGGATAATTTAAGTTGCCAAATGAAAGTTGGATTTATTTCAGAATTTATGTTAGCTTTTATGACATATCTTTAATAAAGCGTTTAGAAGGACACATAATATAAGTAAATTTCAAATTTAAATTATTGCCTAACATACGTCTCCAAAGAAGCCAAAGATATAAGCTACAGGAAATAAAGTGAAAAGCAATAAGCAGGAATAAGCTACAGGAAAAGAACTGTAGGTGGAACTTTCCTAGAATGTCATTCAGCGTTTCAGCCTCGAAAATACAAAAACTTTCAGTATCATTGTTTACTTAAAAAAATCGAGAAATTATTGCTTTTCGCGAGTATTTTTTAAAGAGAAAGAATAATTGAGCCTTTAATTCTCATAAATTTCAAAACTTTATCACTGAAATTATTTCCTCATGTGTTTTATATTGGCCTAACCGCCTAACCGCTGGAATTGCTAATTTATTTTCAGATAAATCAAAATGAAACTAGTGAAGTGACGTATTCTTTCCGAAACACTTTACGAGCTGTTTCAATATCAGATAAATTAGGACGTGTTAGATTAAAACTACCGTATCTATTGTTTCAATGAACGTGAAAATCAACTTTTCCCTGACCAAACAATAACTAATTATTAGAAACTTTGAAACAATCGGCAGTATTTTTTACTAATTTTTGAAAACGTTTAGATAAAAGAAAATTTTTCTGAGGTTTAAAAGGACACATAGATAGGTATCTAATGATTAATCGGTGAATAGCTTCGGTGGAACATGTGTGAAAAGAAAGCGTGAAAAATAGTTTAAACATCCCCTATATAATAATGGCCTAAGTGATCTGCCCGTCTGTCCTCGAATTGATGAAGTTGGATCTGGAATGGATAGAGGCATCCATATTGGATTCTTGATGAATTAGGGTCAGCAAATTCAAAGAGAGTAAAGTTTATCTTCTCCTAAACTATCGATCGGATTCTAAAATAAGTTGGTATAAATATGCTTCATATCACAAGGAAAAATACTGTCTTCTTTAAAACGTTCGAAATCCACACCTTTCCCCCTTTTCGAAAGTTTAATGCCATTATTTCAAGCCCTATTTTCCCCGGTTAAGAGCAGGAGATTAAAATTATCAATTTGTTACATAATAAATAGGTAAAAATAACATTTTCTTCTAGCATTATGACGTCATTTCTTTAACTCTCTAATTTAATCCTTTCTTATTTTAAATTATTTAAATAACGTCTGCATTATTTTCATACGTTTTATATCACGGAACTTAGATATGACGTAAATAGTTTTCTTTTAGTTTTGGCTTAAATAATAGATTAGATACATACGTGATAATTTTAAGTTTAATCAGGAATTATTTTTTCTTGGAATGAAAATTTTATCTCAGGTATTAACAAAAAATTCTTTTCATAAAAGTCTAGGAGTCCATTTCACGGACTAATAAATATCTAGCGTTTAACTTATATATCTTTGAAAATTTAGAAGTTTGTTCGTTTGTGTGTTTGTTTTTTATACATAACCACACTGTTTGACTAAATGAATTCAACATGATTCTAAACTGCATTCACAGTATCGGGAGATTTTAGAGGAGTATAAAGATAAACAAATTATTGAGCTTGTACCAGATAATTCTCAGTCAAAAAACAAACCATTTTTTTACCTGCCTCATGGATTAACAATTCTGGAAAATTAAAAATTTTACTTATCCCGTCATATGACGGGCTATATGCTAGTTAATTATAAAATTTAAAAAAATATTTGAATTTCGGAAAAAGAAATAGTTTACACCAGGGCTTAATACCGTAATTTTTTCCGTTCCGGTTCAACTAAAAAAAATATATCGATTCAATTCCAGTTTTCGTTCTACCAAAAATAATGGTTTTAGGTTCAGTTCCGAATGAATAATTATATTTTATGTATATTCTTATATGTACTAAAAGTATAATTCTGTCATAAACAAAATATGTAATTTTATCAAAAGTTAGAAGATTTTCTTTTTTTAACACATTGTGTGCGGGTACATTTGGCAGCGAAATTGTACAGGGAGCGGGCGTTTTGCGCGTAAATTTAGTTGTTCAGTTAAATATCAATAGATCGAAAATTATTTAATTTTTTAACCAACTTTTCGTATTTTATATTGAAATATATAAACAAATATATAAATAGACAAATAAACAAATTTATATATATATATATGTAATATATCAAAATTATTTAACTTTAATATTTCTTCAAAAACATCCTCTCTCCAATTTTAATTCACTTAAATATCACTACCAGCCTCTAAATGGTTTAATCAACGGAGTATTTTCCACTTAACATTCCTTTCTGTCATAAAACTGTAAACTTTCTGTCTATAGAGCAGTTTTCAAGCTGGTGGCAAAACATGATTTCGCGTTTTGCTGATATTGCATTTAATTCGCTTAGTAAGCTGTTTTTGTTATGGGAAAATTCTTGTTGTCAGCACTCTTGGGTGTACTTGTGTCAGAGCAGAGTGAACTATGTGGGCTTTTGATTGTATATTGTCCAAAAGGATAGATGTGTGGTGTTGCCGCTCTGAAATAAAGTTTTAAAATTAGACTTCTGAGTTCTCTTAAATATGAAGCCCGACTGCATTCTTATTACTTATAGCTGTTGAGTTTTCTCCTTGTGAAGGAGTGTTATAAAAAATGGATTACACACACACACACACACACACACACACATATATATATATATATATATATATATATATATATATATATATATATATATATATATATATATATATATATATATATATATATATATATATATATATATATATATATATATATATGTCGTATCTAGTGGTAAGGCGAATGGAATAATTAGTCTTTCTTAGTAAATCATATCTTTATTCAAAGTAAAGTTTCGTTTTCAAGGCTTCACTTGCGCCATTTTTATTTGTTCATGGCGGAGCTAAGCGTGGAGTATGTTGACAGCTCGATGCTTATGCGCTAACTGTCAGTTATCGCTTCTCGTAATCATCAAATTCTTCAAATAGCTTTCCACTTGACCGGATGATCCTAAAAGCTTACTCGAGCTTGGGTTTTTTTCATTTATTTTGTTATTACGAAAGAGTTCCCTTTTAAATTGTTCCCAACTCGCTTAATTTTCCGAACTTCCCCCCCTTTTTAACCTGACATATATATAAATACAAATATATATATAATATATAAATATACAAATATATATATAATATATAAATATA
>CM063510.1:95704413-95706913 GCA_032207245.1 Pardosa pseudoannulata
TTCTTCTCCATATACCATTTACACTAATTCCCCCCAAAATACTTCTCAATATTTTTCTTTCAAAAACTGCTAGGGTTTCCTTGTCTCTTTCTGTCAATGCCCAGGTTTCAGCTGAGTAAGTCAAAACAGGTCTTATTAGGCATTTATACAATATTATTTTAGTCAATCTTTCAATGTACTTAGACTTTAAATATTTCTTTAATCCAAAAAAACATCGATTAGCAGCAGTAATTCTGCTATGAATTTCAACAGATATATTATTTTGTGTATTAATTTCCGAACCTAGGTATATAAACTGCTTTACAGTCTCAAATCTATAACTGCCTATTTCTAAGAAGGGGTGATTATATTCTGATTTTAAACAAGGCATATATTTGGTTTTAGTATCATTAATGCTCAAATTCATCTTTTTGGCCTCAGTTTCCAGAGAAATAAAGGCTTGTTTTAGTGCATCTAATGTCCGGGCTATAACATCAATATCATCTGCATATGCAAGTATTTGTACAGATTTGTTGAAAATGGTTCCTCTAGAATTTAAATTTGAATCTCTAACTATTTTCTCCAGTACATCACCTTTAAAGCCTTCAAAAACGAGGAGAGTGTTTTAAGCGGATACGTGAGCCCACGGCATTCTGCTCGAGTTGTTTTGTGATAATTTTGTAAGCTTGGTACGCGTGTGCAGTACCTTAAACTTGATGCCTTTCTGGCATTGTATTTTCCAACTGACTGCCAATAAATAATTATTTTCCTGCTGTCTTACTTAAAGTCCATTCAATCCCCGAACCCAGCTTTGAAGTTCGTAACAGTATACATTGTAATTAGTTTACAAAAATTTTGCAATGCATACACTGAAAATATTTCATGGGGGGGGGGTCAGATCTCTCAGGATCGTAACTAGGTCCTTTAGCGCCCGTAGAAAAAAAATTGGTCTGCGCCCCTACCACGCAATAAAGTGCTAAAATATATTAATGCATTTTTTTTCTAAATCATATATTTAGAATGAACTCAAAATATTTTGTTAATTCTTAAAATGTTCCTACTATATTAAATTTTAATTTTTTCTTCTATTGTGAAGACTCCCCTTTGTCTGAACATGCGCCAAAACAGCTGATCGGAGTACACCTGTGTACGGAGTACAATAGCGTGGAGTCGCAGAGTCTGGAATCTTGACAATCGGACTGAATAGACGAATACGCCTCTGATGGAACTCGTTAATGAATGCTCGGAAATTCCGTGAAGGGACAGCCAGCGAATGAGAATTCAGCTAAAAAATATAACTGTAACTTTAGCTGGAGTTCTCAAGTAACTGGGATCTTAACTGACCCCAAAAAACAATTGGCGGAACCGTAACTGACCCCCCCCAGGTATAAAAAGCTTACAATTTTGCGACTCAGGGCTTTTCGTCATTTTTTTTTCGTAGGTGTGTTGACCTCGTGGAGGCTTTCGCCTTTTTTACCGGAGCCAGCTTTCTAGTTCGGGAGATTCGTAAAGTCCGCTCATATAGGGAGCGGCAGAGTCTCGGATACCGAACGGGGGATAAATTGGGTTTGATTGCACCCCGAAAAGCCTCCCCACTTGTAAGAGATTATTAAATCTCTTGTTTTTCTTTCGACTGTGATCGTCGTGAGGAAGTTATACTGGCAACCATCATTTGCAGTTCTACATGATTTGGGAATTAACATTCCTTTGTAAATAGTCGTAGTTAATCAGGAATAAAAGTAAATTTCCAATTTTATCTTTGACTGTGATCCATTATTCACGTTACCTCTCATTTGAGAATATTGAAGGCGTCACACTATATTTATTTTATTATACAGTGTTCCTTCGCCACTTCGCGCTTCATGTTTTGCAGCTTCAGTGCTCCGCGGGTTTTACCAAAATATTCATCAAAAAATAAAAAGGAAAAAAAATACAACCATATCGGAGCCACATTGCGGAAAGGAGCGTTGTCTCATGTTGATGCGCGAGAGAGAAGGATTCCTGCATGTCAATCAAAGAGATGCGTTGACTCAGAATACATACCACGCGCTCTTGAAACGACAAAGTTTGCAAGTGAGGAAGAAAATAAAGAGGAAGACGAAGAGAAGAAACGGTAGACGAAAGTTATATATCTTTGAAAATTAAGAAGTTTGTTCGTCTGTGTGTTTGTTTTTCATACATAACCACACGGTTTGCAATCTGTTCGCTAAATTTTGGACATCATTCATATATACCGCCAATTAATCACTATCAATATTAAAACCACTGCCGTATATCCTATTACGTATTATGACAAGATAAATTAAAGTTTGCAACTAACACACAGTCAGTAAAGATAAACAAATTACTGAGCGTGTACCAAATAATTCTCAGCCAAAAAAAAACAAACCATTTTTTTACCTGTGTTATAAGGTACTGTAGCATCACGCTACTGGAAAACTATTTTTATTTG
This sequence comes from Pardosa pseudoannulata, assembly GCA_032207245.1. Taxonomy (NCBI): domain Eukaryota; kingdom Metazoa; phylum Arthropoda; class Arachnida; order Araneae; family Lycosidae; genus Pardosa; species Pardosa pseudoannulata. Next base: position 95,706,845 of record CM063510.1, read on the forward strand.
TATTTGTTTGTGTATCAAGGCTCGCTCTGACGTCAGTCGAATGTGTTCTTGCTATCTGGGAGGTCCCCA
>CM063510.1:95711913-95726913 GCA_032207245.1 Pardosa pseudoannulata
ACTGTAAATCCTTTTTACGACGACCCCACAGTGCAGTGATCTCTCATTATAACAACCGTTATTTAAAGCCCCAATCGGATTAGCATAGTAGTAATGTTAATTTTTGATTTGCTACAACGACCGTCGGATTTTTATTTTTTACAATGATTGGATATTTTGTCAATTTATAAATATTTGCATCTCACGTCAATATCTTTTCAGAGTTTTGTTCAGAATTAATGTATTTAGTATATATTACTGTAAATCCTTTTTACGACGACCCACAATACAGTGATCCCTCATTATAACAACCGTTATTTAAAGTCCCAATCGGATTAGCATAGGAGTAATGTTAATTTTTAATTTCTACAACGACCGTTGGATTTTTATTTTTTAGAATGACCTTGTGATACAATGACCTTGTGAATTTCAGCTGAATTCCTAAATACACTATTCCCACAAATCGAGGACCGCTGTTTCAATTTCTCTTTCAATTTCTTGTAGCTTCGTCACCCCAACAACATGAATGGAATGCTAACCAGGGCTCCATTAAATGTGAGTAGCGTATGTGGTTTTCAAGGAAAAGCAATCCATTTTCTTGTATCAGAGCAATACTTCTTTCACACGTGCAGGTGCAATTCAAGGTCATTTAACTGCATAAAAAGTTTACCGATGAGGTACAAGAGCAATTAAGATGGCAATCGATTTTTTTTAAATAAGAATGACTGAGAAATGTTGATCGCAAAATGACTTAGACTTAAATGACCTACACCCAGATCCAACTAAAGAGTTTATGGATGCAAAAGCCTAATTGGGTGGGGAAAACCGTTAGACATTATTCATTTTAATGTTATACACTGAATTATTGACTTAAAATAAAAAACTTTTTTTAATCACTATCCCTATTTTTATTAAATATTTTCATCCATTTTAAAATTTTATATATGCCACAAAAATATTTTATGTTTTTCTATCCCTAAACTCTCTACTCTCTAGTTTTGTGTTATGAACTCACGAATCCACCCTTCTATCTCTTTGCTCTTTTATGTGTTTATTTTTCGCTCGTTGTCATTTTTGTGCTTACTGACAGAAGCCTCTGGATTGAAGGGCTCGGCCCATATGGTCCAGTTGCCACATCACCTTTAAAGCCTTTAATTTGTATAAAAGAGTAGTTTGAATTTAATATATTATAAATTTCCTTTAACTTTTTAATATAATTACGATTTTTATCTATTCTTTTAAAGTATTCGATCTGTGTTTCGTTTTCGTATTTTTTAATAAACATCGGAATGAGATTACATCTTAGTTGCATGTCATGCTGAGGATTGCCTATCATTCCACATTTACAGTTTGGTGAATCTAGTTTTCCAATTCTATACAAGTAGGTTGGGAAACTTCCATGACCGGTTATGAAATATTTTAAAATGTTATTTTCGAATTGTAACTTTTTTCTACTTTTGACATTATAGTATAGGTTGCTCTTCCTTTTTCACTATTGTCTCAATAATCTTCAAATTTTTATTTATGTTTACTTTCATATATTTGTTAAGTATTGATACCAGCTGTATAATCCAAAATGACTGCAAATAAAAGAAATGTACTGCCGAGATGGACAAATGTATTTCGTTATTAAAAAGTTGAAGCTATTTGGGAAATTAGCAGAGAGCAATACTGTAGTGTAGTTGCACTTCCCACCGCTAGGGGCAAGAAGGAAATGATCTGCTGTTCTGCAGGAGGGGGATTCAAAGCCAAGAACTATGTTATGGAAAACATATATAGAGCTGTGTATAAAATATACAAAACTGAGATAGAGAATGGATAAATAAGATAAATGTGCAAATGGGTATTTCCCTATAGCTGGAAATAAATGATTCCCTGTTTGTTTCATGACTCTTACGCGATTTTCATCCATACTTTGGACTAGGTTTAGGTTGGAAATCTGCCTGCGAGACATTAGTAAACCCACAACACACATAGTAGCGGTAAAAGATTGAAAAACGGTGAGAATATAACTCCATACTGAAAAATCGCCAAGGGTGCAAATTATACTGTATATCAAAGTTTAGTCTGCAATTGAAATAAGTAATACTTCAGAATAGGATGCCCCTTGGTAAAAAAATGGCGAAATTATTGGCGATGTTTACTAAAAGACCAAGGTATCCCATCCGAACATTGTATTCCTTGCTTTTTTTTGGCGACTTTAATTGAAGCAGTGCGCTTCATTGCAGTATAATTATATACTCTTGCTTAATTAACCAAAACCACTCAGAAAACCCGGCATGGTTTGACAGAAGAACAGGATGCCGCCGCCAACTTGGCGGTAAAGCTCTGGGCATAGTAACTTAACATTTTCTCCTAATTTCTCGCCGTGTCCAAACAATCTGTATCTATATTTTAATTTATATTATATTTGTATCCAGCTCTTATTGTAAAACCCATTTCTTATATATTAAATGCGCTTAATGCTTAAAAATATTAGATAAACCATTAGAGGTTCATTATGGCTAAATTTTAATAATTTGGAGCTGTTGGCTTTGTAAATTGTTAAGGGATTAATTTCCCATAAATGTAAATTCCTAACCACTATGTAGCTTAGAGGGCTAGGCCCAGTCTGTGTAACGAGTTCACTGAGATGCACTGAGATTCCCTCTTTATCGATGGTTTTTGTTAATTAAGAAAATGTATATAATTCTATTACAATGGCAATCAATTATAGTCGCCCAAATAGCAAGGGATACAATGTTGTTTGGATGAAATATCTTTGTGTTTTAGTAAACATCGCCAATAATTTCACCAAAATTGCCAAGGGGCACCCTATTCTTCAGTAGTACCTCCTGGCATTTATATTGATGGGCAATTAATCCCTCAACAGTTTACAAATCCAACAGCTGCAAATTATTAAAAATTAGCCATAGTGAACCATTAATGTTTTTATGCATAATGTTTTAAGCATTAGTCTCATTTATTATATAAGAAAAGTGTTACACAAGGAGAGCTGGATACCAATATAATATAAATGACATATAGATACAGATATAGATAATATATAGATACATAATATCAGGGCCTCATTATCGCACGGGCACTTGGGGCACGTGCCCTAGGCAAGAAAGTTTTAGGGGGCACGGAAATTTAGTCGAGTGTTTGAAACACATATTAAGTGGCGAAAAATTGCAAACTTACGCTACCATCGTTAAGTTTTAATAAATTATTGAACAAGGTACCTGTGTTTGTCATGAACTCTATTGTTTCCTATTTACTTTAATTTTACTGTTATTTACTTGATAATTAATTCCCTCAACAAACCTAGTGCTCTTTTTATCCTATGGGTTATTGCATATTTATAAGACAGATTATTAGCAACGTACCACTATAAACCATTAAATCATCTCATCAATTTAAATTATATTTAATTCTATTATTATTTATTTTCTGCACCACAGAGCTTGTGAGTGTGACAAGGTAAAAATTAAAAAAGGGGGTCACTCTAGCTCTTTAAAGTCCTTAATTTTTAGCATGGCTAAACAGAGATAATAATGATTACGTAAAATGAAAATTTGGTGTTTTTGATTTTGAATATTACTCTAATGCTAATTTCTTAAATCTGTTTACTAATTCAATGTTATAATTTTTATATGACTATAATTATGATAATAATTTGTCGCTATAAATTTGAAGGGGGGTGGAGGGCACAAAAGTATCTTAGTCGGGTCCTGCATAATATATAGATACAGATTGTTTGGACTCGGCGAAATCAGGAGAAAATGTTAGGCTACCGTACTCAGAGCTTTACCTCCAAAATGGCGGAATCACCATGTTTTGATGCCAAACCATTGAAATCTTGGTTTATTTAAATAGAAAAAGCTAAAAAAAACCCTTTCATTTCACTGCTAATTATATTTACTTTTAAAACGAATAATTCTTAGTGCCCAATTGGAAAAATCCCTTTTGAGAAATTTCAGAGAATTGCACATTTGACTTCAAAAACTATCGATTTTTTGTTTATGAGATTATTTACTCGCATTTCGACTTTTAAAGCAACGGGAAGCTCATCTTTCATTGTTGAGATGACAATACTGTGTAACAATTTAATTAAACAAAGAATGCAATGTTTTGCAACAATAAAGACAGAGTTCATTTTGCAATAATGTCACAAACTAAACAATTACTGCCTGATATATTAAAAGTTTATTTCTAAGGCTGCTACAAAACGATTTTGTGCATCTATTCTGTCTCAAACTATTAAGATACTGATCCTACTGAAATGGAAACTAGAGTTTGTTTGAATTCTGATGAGGAGGATATTCACATAAGAGATACTGATATTACTAATATGGAGTCTGGAGGTTTTTGCAATTCTGAGGATGATGATTTTATAACTGAAGATATTGGTTCTATTGAAATGGAGAATGAAGATTTTTCGAATTCTGATGATGAATTTTTTATTGAAGATAATCATACTATTGAAATGCAGATTGAAAACTTTGAGAATTTTGATGAGGATTTTTACGTTGAATCTGCTGATCCTTCTGATATGCTTTATATGCCACAGAATTCTAATGAGGATTTTCAGATGACAGTACATATTTCTGAGGATGAGGAATTTCCTGTGGAATATTTTGAAAAAGATAATTTTCCGATTCGGTAAGAAATATTTTTAACTTTTTCTGAAATTATTTTTTTCTGATTCATTTACCTTTTAAACCAGTAGTCGCTAAACTAGTTAAGAATCTCTGCTCATTCAGAATAGAGTACCCCTTCATAGATTTGGTGACATGTTACAGCATTCATCCAAACGATTTGGTTTGGCTTGGTTTGGTTGGAGCCCTAAGCTCTACTGTTCTGAACACGAGGGCTATTGAGACCGGGACCTACTGCTTAAAGCCGATTCCAAACGGCTACGAACAACCATGCCGCAGTGGGATTCGAACATACAAACTCTACCGAAGATCCTCTAGTTACTATGAGTTTGTGTTTAAAATTTAATGAATGTCCAAGACTGTCTCCATTTGTCGAGTCTACTCCCCGGCAAAGCAAAATACAGGTCGATTTATTCTTTACCTAAAACTCACTTAAAGCCATAAATTTCATTTGAAAAAAGAAACCTCAAATAGATATGTAGAGCAAAACCCGAATTGGATACTTTTCTTTTTTTATGCCAAATATTTTGAAAAACCGATTTTAAAAGATGTACCCCTTTGAAGCGTTTTTAAAGATAAATTGTCCCGTCAGGTTGAGCATAATTCTGCAATTCTCCCACGAGGTACGGTTTGGTGATCATTGCATTAAATCTTCACCAATTAAATTGAAATACTGAATCTCTTAGATGGAAGCAAAATTTAAAATTCTAGCTTGTAATTTCCTAGTGAAATAATACAGCTGCTAGGATCTTGATTTTAAGATGACTGAATACATTTATGTAGCCAATTTTGACTCAGAAATTAATCTGTTAATTTGAAAGAATTTCATTTTAGCTATACAAAACTGTTATCTTTTGTCTGCCTGTTTATCAGATGTGTTATGACAAATTTACATTCTCTACTAAACCAGGAGTAGATTTAAAATGAAAACTTTAACTATATATATTTATAAAATTTGATATCACTTGTTTGTTTTTAATAAATAATGCATCAGTTTGGAAGTCTTTAGAAGTACTTCAAGTGTATATAAAGTTTTAATATGACTATTCGTATCCGTAGAGTTAGGATTTTTTAAGAGCTCCGGTAGTGCCATCTGGGGGCGATTGGGAACGTTAAAATTCGTCATATTTAGATTTTAATTTTTTAAGAGTACTGAAGGCGTTTTAATATCTATTGACAGTATGGTGATATCTGTAATGAAGATTTTTCATGTCCCTTCATTACACATTTCCCTTGTGGGATATATATATATATACTTTAACCTACATTTTCGCCTCTTTTTTCGCATATTGCCCCTTGCAGGAGCAGCTCTTGCTGTTTTCTCACGATAGCAGCTTATCTTTTCAAGTAGAGTCGCCCTCGATCTGGGATTAAGTTTCGGACCAAGTGTCTAATTCTGGCCACCTGCATCCTCAGCCCTTAAACCTTTCGACCATAATTTGCGCACATCGGCTCATATTCTGATGGATTCTGAAGTCATAAGTTTCGCTTTGAGATGACAGCCGATCTTTTGCAAAGTGCCTCGTTGCGAGGTGTTGCTAAGCTCCGCTCCGCATCGTCTTTGGCGAATTTTCACCACCGGGGTTGCGCCTCACTGCGATTGGGTTTTTGTTTTCCGCGCTCCTTGTACCGACGTTTCATTGGTCAGAGCCGCAAGAACCCTAGAGAGCTCTCCTAGAGAGCGCGGGGTTTTCTTGGAGCCTGGCAACCCTCTTGCTGGCTGTGTTTCGGCGCTTTTGGCGTGAGCATAGCCTAGAAGTTCTTGTAATTTGTGAGAGACGGAGAGACACAGAGATAAAGTTTTAACACCCTTGCCGACGCTTTTTTTTTTTTTTTTTTTTTTTTTTTTTTTTTTTTTTTTTTTTTTTTTTGGTAGGAAAAATATTTCCGTTGGAGCTACCTCTATCTTTGTCCAGTCTAAGTACCCTATCCTTGTTTTGTTTTACTGCGACTTTCCTGGCGTTATTTTTACTTAAAGCAACGAATTAATCTCCATCATATTTTATATAACGCAACAGATTAGTCTCCATCATTTTTTTATTTAAAGCAACAATTTAATCTCCATAATTCTTTTAAACAACGCAATTGAATGAATCTCAGTTACCCACTATTAGATCAAGGCCGAAGTGGACTATGTTATTTGTAGAGTATAAAGTGAAGAACATTATTTGATCGCATACTAAAATAAAGGATGTCCCTCCATCAAGTCAGCGTCTGATTTTTATCTACCTGAGGTGACTCTCAAAATAAAGTTCCGACTCTTCATTACTTAACCTACATACTGCTCTCTTCCTCTACATGGAGCCCCGACTCTTCAGTATAGTATCACAGAATAGCTGTCTAAATTTTGATGACTCTATGACAAACCGTGTAGATTCGCGTAAAGACCAAATATACAAACCTACATATATACACACACTCACGTTTACATAGAAAGAGATTAGATAAATCTTTATAAAATTTTATGTGCATTTAATATCGTTAAACATTTTGTATTTTATTTCTTGCAGATGGGGAGGACGGCGTATCTTTCGAATGGCTTTACTTCATCTAGAATGTCAAAATGATACTTGTAATGTTTCTGATCGTCTGCAATTAGCCATGGAAGAAAAATATCCAGCTATATCAATAGAATGCAAACATTACAGTGAATCTCTACAGTCATGGATTAAATTCGGAAATTCCATTTGCTTCACGTCGGCATTCATGTCTGTCACATCACTAATTCTCGGATGCTATGAATACAAGAATTTATCTTTGGCATTTGCTGTCGGCAGCATAACATTCAGGGGCATTTTCGGATATGTGTGGGAGAGAAAAGCTCTTTCGAATTACATTCTCTACCCAAATAAGAACATTCCATTTCGTCTAAGAACTGAACCTCCTAACGTTTTACTTTTCCGTAAGCCCAAATCAACATTCTCCATGAAGAACATTCTTACAACTTGCGCAGTTGCAGTTACTGCTTATTTTATCTGCAAAATTATATAAACTTTTGGTTCCTTTATAAAACGTTCAATTAAAAAAACAATTATCTGTCAAAAAAAGGAGAAATATACATTTAATTTGGGACTTACTCTACAGATAAGGATCAGAGCAGACAGAAGTAATGAATTTCAATATACCATTAAAAACACTGTGGCAGCATCCGAGTTCATCGTCATCAATGAGAGCCTTTGAAAAATCCCCATCAAATTCTTTAGCACATCGATTATCTTATTAGCTTTATTCTCCTATTCGAAATGCAAACAATCAGAAGGATCAATGCATACTTTTAGAGTGAAAATCACTTCCAAAACTCTATTCAGATTATTATTCCGTAGAGTTAAAAAGAATGATAATCCAAGGAAAAAGCAAAAAAAGCAGCATAAAAGAAATCCCAGAAATGAAAAGCTTGATGAATAGCAATGTAGCGCCGATGGAACCAAGCAGTAGCGAAATTATAAAAGTTTCATGGATAGCAAGTAAAACAAAGCAAAAATGAAATTATAAAAGGTCGATGCATAGCAACACAACGCAGATGGAAAAAAGAAAAAGCGAAATTTTGAAAGCTTGAATGAAAAGCAATTTAGTGCCGATAGAATTAAGCAATTGTGAAATAATGAAGATGCGATGCAAAATAATGTAGAGCCGATGAAACTAAGTAATAGTGAAATTACAATATTAAACGCTTGGTGAATAGCAATGCAACCACTGATGTCACCAAAAAATAGTGAAGTTATGAAGATCAATGCATAGGATTGCAACGCCGATCGAACCAAACAATAGCGATATTATAAAAGCTTGGTGAACAGCGATGCAGCCACTGATGGCAGAACAGAATAGTAAAATTATGAAGAATCGATACATAGAATTGCAACGCCGATCGAACCAAACAATAGCAATATTATAAAAGCTCGTTGAATAGCAATGCAACCACCGATGGCCCCAAACAATAATGAAATTATGAAGAATCGATGAATTGGACTGCAACGCCCATCAAAACAAACAATAGCAAAATTATAAAAGCTTGGTGAATAGCAATGCAACCACCGATGGCCCCAAACAATAATGAAATTATGGAGAATCGAAGCATAGGATTGCAACGCCGTTGGTACCAAGCAATAACGATATTATAAAAGCTTGGTGAATAGAAATGCAATCACCGATGTCTCCAAACAATAAAGAAATTATGAAGAATCGATGCATTAGATTGCAATGCCGTTGGAACCAAGCAATAATGATATTGTAAAAGCTTGATGAATAGAAATGCAACCACCGATGGCTCCAAACAATAACGAAATTATGAAGAATCGATTCATAGGATTGCAACGCTGTTGGAACCAAGCAATAACGATATTATAAAAGCTTGGTGAATAGCAATGCAAACACCGATGGCCCCAAACAATAAAGAAATTATGAATAATCCATGCATGGGATTGCAACGCCGTTGGAGCCAAGCAATTTTGATATTATAAAAGCTTGGTGAACAGCAATGCAACCACCGATGGACCCAAACAATAGTGAAATTATGAAGAATCGGTGCATTGGACTGCAACGTCGTTGGAACCAAGCAATAACGATATTATAAAAGCTTGGTGAATAGCAATGCAACCGCCGATGGCTCCAAATAATAATTAAATTATGAAGAATCGATGCATTGGATTGCAACGCCGTTGGAACCAAGCAATTTTGATATTATAAAAGCTTGGCGAACAGCAATTCAACCACCGATGGCTCAAAACAATAGTGAAATTATGAAGAATCGGTGCATTGGACTGCAACGTCGTTGGAACCAAGCAATAGCGATATTATAAAAGCTTGGTGAATAGCAATGCAACCGCCGATGCCTCCAAACAATAAATTATGAAGAATCGATGCACTGGATTGCAACGCCGTTGGAACCAAGCAATAACGATATTATAAAAGCTTGGTGAATAGAAATGCAATCACCGATGGCCCCCCAAAATAGTGAAATTATGAAGAATCGATGCACTGGATTGCAACGCCGTTGGAACCAAGCAATAACGATATTATAAAAGCTTGGTGAATAGAAATGCAACCACCGATGGCACCAAACAATAAAGAAATTATGAAGAATCCATGCATGGGATTGCAACACCGTTGGAGCCAAGCAATTTTAATATTATAAAAGCTTAGTGAACAGCAATGCATCCACCGATGGCTCCAAACAATAGTGAAATTATGGAGAATCGATGCACAGGATTGCAACGCCGATGGAACCAAGCAATAACGAAATTATATAAGCTTGATGAACAGCAATGCAATCGCTGATGGAACCAAACAATAGCTATATTATAGAAGTTTGTTGAATAGCAACGCAACGCTGATAGAATCAAAAAAGTCGACGAATAGCAGCAAAACGCAAATGGAGCCAAGAAAAAGCGAAATTTTGAAAGCTTGTTGAAAAGCATCGCCGATGGAACCAAGTTATGGCGAAATAAAGAAAACTCCATTCATAGCAATGCAATGCAAATGCAAAAAATATCGAAATATTGAAAAGTTAATGCATCGCAATGCAACGCCGGTGGAACCAAGCAATAGTTGAATTATATAAGTATTCCAGCTCCATAAACACGTACTTGCTTCTCTGAATCAAAGGGAGGAAGATGTAAATTTTCATGTTCACAAAGAGAAAAAAGTTATCAAAATTTTATTATAGCGATTCTACTGATGTCTATAACCTGGGATAAAATAAAATTGTTTTTTTGATCCAAGTCTGTTTAGATTTATTAATACATTAACATTATTTACATATTTACAGGTGATTAGATAAAGGAGAGAAAAAGTTGAAAACAGTACTATGAGGATAAACATACATACATAAAAGGGATTTTCCCAGATAAATTAGATAATTTAGTATTTTTGTGATTTGTTAACGGGTCAGTGAGTCAGGCTTGTGTACACTAATTGTGTATACAGATGAAATTTTGAAGCACTGATATCTAATAAAAAATAACTGTAAATTAAAAATAAAAAAGAAAATAAAATTGGTTTAATTCCAGTGAAAATTACTTAGAACGTTATAGATATATGTACATTGTTATGAATATTTATGCATATTTTGTTGTCTGAATAGCAGATTATTGCAAAATAAGATAAAACACAATAATGTCAAATACATACTTATTAAATTTAGTTCAATTTTAGTAAAATTAGAAATGATTGGTCAAAATAAAGACTTCCAGAATTCTTAGAACTGTTTTCAGCATAAGTTTTACTTTTCTAAAGACTCAGCAGGTTAGCTACAGTCCTTATAACTAGAAATAAAAATGCACAAACTTTCCATTAAGTAATTGTTCACAAAGAGAAAAAGCTGTCAAAATTTAATAATTAAAGTAATAAGTAAAATTAAATTACATTAATTACATTACATTAATGTAAATTAATTACATTACATTAAATTACATTAATTTAATTACATTACATTAATGTAAATTAATTACATTACATTAAATTACATTAATTACAATTAAAATAATTAGTAAAATTAGAAATGATTGGTCAAAATAAAGACTTCCAGAATTCCTAGAACTGTTTTCAGCTAAAGTATTACCTTTCTAAAGACTCAGCAGGTTAGCTACAGTCCTTATAACTAGAAATAAAAATGCACAAAGAAACTTTCCATTAAGTAATTGTAGTATAATTCAAGTGAAAAGTATTTAGAAAGTTTTGGTCGTGTACTAACGCATACATCGCTTTAAGTTTGAAACCGATACATTTGAAATGTTAAAATATTGTGGGTTTACTTTCGTGTAGCTTTATATAGGGGTAAAATTTGAAACGAAAAGAAATTAACACCAAATTATTACATCATTAGGAATACAACTGAAGAATGCAATGATGCAAACTATACCTCCTGAAATGCGATCTTCTAATACAGGATTTCCAGATCTTGAATTGCATTCAGGCAATTAGGACTTCATATCTAAAAATGAAAAATACATATTAAAATAAACAAAGAAAAATTTTCTCTTAAAGAATTGAAAATAATGTAAATTCTCCAGCTATTACAAATAAATGAAAATAAAATAAAATACTAATTTACAAAGTCTAGAAACTGCGAATACGTAAGTGGTACAATTGTGGTCAGTAGATGAATTTCTCACACCTAACATGAGTTGGTAATCGAGCCTCAGTAGCTCAGTCGACAAATGCGTCGATTTCGTGACAGGAAGGTTGTGAGTTCCAGACTCAAGCCTATTATTTCACCATTGTAATTCAAACACAAACATGATTAGCAAAGTTAATTCATGGTATAAATTTATATTACACCACTCATTAAAGCATTTAATGTCTAAAAGGGTAGAGTCTTTAGCGGGAATTTTCAGTAAGACGGTACAATTTAATTAATTCAAAATACAAAACATTTTAAAAGGAATATACTAAAATACTGTTTATAAAATGTAACATGAAAAATTTTATAATGCATAAATAATTTTTTTAATCGGTATATTTTCATCCTATTTTCTTTATTTTTTTCACAAAGTTTTCACAAAAAAAAAAAAAAAAACCCATTAAAACTAAATAAAAAAAAATTGCCCGCTTTTAACAAAGAAATCTGATAGGTGTATTATTTTATTATTTACAATTACACTCTTTTAAAGGTTAATAATTAATAGATAACTATCAATTTAGATAAAGAAATTGCTAGTTGAGGCAATTAAATGCAATATAAAATGTAATTCTCAAAGATTATTGTTTTTTTTCTTAGCATTTATAAAAATGTACTATCCAGCAAAGTTTAATTTAAAGTTTAGTATTCATAGTAAACTGAAATGTTAGTGTTTTTCGTTTGTATTAAGCTTCTAATCACATGAAAATTTATAGTTACGATAAAATGATTTATGATGGATAACACTTAATTGACAGGTTACGATCTCACAGACAGCTAGTTATTTTTTATAATTACGTTGTTTATACATAGGAGTTTGCAAACCTGTATAGTTACCTCTTCCAGAAAACTGAATTGATTTATCCTTATAGGTTATTATGTTATCTGTAGCAATGGGGTCGTGACTTAGAAGTAATTTATATTAAAAGCATAACGGTCTCCGAGACCGGACATGCCCTGTGTTATGGGTAAATAACCATGCCTTTCTTTTGATCTATGTGTTACAAACTTTGATTTTTGAGAATGATGTCTTTAAATGGTTTGGAAATTTTTTGAGCAAGTGATGAAGGTTAGATAGGGATAACACATGATAAAATTCTGGTGAATTATTGCTGTTAATATAAATATTACCTTGCAATATTAAACTTTACTAAGAGTTGACGGTAGCTAAAGAACCACCGTATTCATTAATGGTGGCTAAGGCACGTAAAATGGGTTCGTGGTCATAATGTCTTCCAAATTCAAAATCTATCTTTGAAGGCGGAAAGTGAAGTCTGGGGTTTTCAGCTTGGTGCTTGCCTCTAAATTAGGGGAACCCAGAGGGTCAATATAGCATTCCTTAAGCTACAAGTGCTCCGCTGGTGAGGCTACATGAGTAAAATATTCGTGAATGGTATAAAGATTGCTAGCTACGCAGGGAAAAATTAACAACAGTGCTTGAGCCCATGGTTCAGGGCACCATTCAAAATTTTAAAATTAACTACTGGTAATTGATAGCCAGAAGAATGACTGCAGCAATTGAAATAAAAAAATGCAATTGATGTTCTTAAAGGCTTGCATTTAGCAAAAGCGGAATGAGGGGAAATCACCAAAGAAACAATAGCGAAAGAATTTGGTCATGCTGGTTTCACATATAAAAAAAAAATTCTTAAAAATAATAGAAAAGGATACAACTTAGATTTCTGAAGACAGACCCTTATCGCTAGCAGGACCGTCCAATGTAGAACGAAAATATCGGCCATTATCAAAACTATAATATCGGCCCAAATCAAATGCTTCCTATCTTAATGATATTCATGAATATCATTTTTTGATATTTAGCAATGTTGATAAATATTTCCCCGATATCTTTCAATATACTTTTTTGACATTTAGCAATGTTGGTCCATATTTCCTAGATATCCATGAATATCATTTTTTATATATATCAATGTTGGTCAATATTTCCCCGATATCATTTTTTTGATAATTAGCAGTGGTGATAAATATTTCCCCGATATCTTTGAATACCATTTTTTGATATTTAGCAATGTTGGTCAATATTTACCCGATATCTTTGAATATCATTTTATGATATTTAGCTATGTTGGTTAAAATTTCCCGATATCTTTGAATATCATATTTTGATATTTAGTAACGATGGTCAATATTTCCCCAATATCTTGGAATTACATTTATTGATATTTAGCAATATTGGTAAATATTTCCTCGATATCTTTGCATATCATTTTTAGATATTTAGCAATGTTGGTCAATATTCCCCTGATATCTTTGAATTAAATTTATTGATGTTTAGCAATGTTAGTCAATATTCCCCCGATATCTTTGAATTACATTTATTGATATTTAGCGATGTTGATCAATAATTCCCCGATATCTTTTCATATCATTTTTTGATATTTAGCAATGGTCAATATTTCCTCGATATCTTTGAATTACATTTATTGATGTTTAGCAATGTTGGTCAATATTTCTCCGATATGTTTGAATATCATTTTTTGATATTTAGCAGAATATCATTTTTTGATATTTAGCAGCGTTGGTCAATATTTCTCCGATATCTTTGAATATCATTTTTTGATATTTACCAATGTTCGTCAATAGTTCCCCGATATCATTTTTGATATTTAGCAATGTTGGTCAGTATTTCCCCGATATCTTTGAATATCATTTTATGATTTTTAGCAATGTTGGTCAATATTTCCCCGATATCTTTGAATATCATTTTTTGATATTTAGCAATGTTGGTCAATATTTCCCCGATATCTTTGAATATCATTTTTTGATATTTATAATGCTGGTCAATATTTCCCAGATATCTTTGAATATCATTTTTTGATACTTAGGAATGTTGGTCAATATTTCCTTGATGTCTATGAATATCATTTTCTGATATATAAGAAAGTTTGTCAATATTCTCCAGATGTCCTTGACTATCACTTTTTGATATTTAATTAAGTTATTAAAATTTATTTTTAGCTCAAAGCTTTCTACAATACTTTATAATTTTTTTAGAAACTATACTGCTATAATTATGAAAATTACTTTAAGATCTATTTTTAAAAAAATATAGTTCACACAAATTTCAAATAGATTTGATTTAACTCTATTTTTAACAGTAAAAATTTAGAATAAATTTAAAACGCCATATAATACTATCGGTAACAATTGAAAAGAAAAATATATTTCTGCATATCTTTATTTTTTCATGTTTCATTAAAAAGCTATAATGTTAGAAAATGTGTTTTCAGCCTTGATATATTTCAT
>CM063510.1:95731913-95784413 GCA_032207245.1 Pardosa pseudoannulata
TAGGATTTGCTAAGTAAAGTCAGTGAAACGTGTCGCCATTCGAAGAATTAATCTCTTTTCCTTAAGTAAGGATGAAGCCAGTGCTACGATTATGAATTACTCGCCTCTCATGCATATCGTTTACATTTAATTTCGAAAAATTAGTAAAATGCGGTGCCGGCTCATCAAGGTCGGAAAGAATTGATATTCACACTGGAAGATGGGGTGAATTTAAATGAGTTCTAAGCATTAATTAGGTTAGGGATATATACGAAAAGAAAATTTATGTTTAACATTACTGAATTATAATAAAAATCGCTATTCAAAACATCTGTGATATGTAGATGCATTTGAAATTTTAAAAATACGAAAAGAGCAGAATTTTAAGCATCCCACCTTAGATTTACGTGGAACAGCTATATATAAAATTTTTCATAGGAGTATTTTAATAGGCTGTTCATGGTGTTTTAAATCTGTTCACTCCTTTATATAGAAATTAAAGAAAAAACATCATTTTGTGTATTTTTACAATTAAAACAGTTTTCTGTATTATACAGTAACAAAATTTTTATCACTATATATAGTACTGTTAGTAACATTAAAAAAGTCTCGTTTTATATTTGAGTTTTCTACTGACTCCAAATACATGTATATAATATACACTCAAGATCCAAAACATTATGACAACCCCTACATTTTGCAATGAACTCCCGCGGATGACGTGGAAGGCACGTGATCAGGTGGAAGTGGTATTTAACTGCTGCTGGAGAGTCTGAAGAATCATTCGTTCACTTACTTCTGTGTGAAGGGGGAAAGGCTGCGGATCTAAGCGATTTTGATAGAGGGCAGATTGTAATGGCTCGAAGGCTCGGAACAAGTATTTCCGAAACTGCACGACTTGTGGGTTTTTCGCAATCTACAGTTGTTAGTACTTATGCAAAGTGGATGAATGACGGTGAAACCAGCAGTAGATGACATGGTGTGGGACGTCCACATGATTTTAAAAAAAAAATCGTCGGTGATTGTCTCGCATGGTGAAGTAAAACCGAAGCCAGACAGTGGCTTAGATGAGAACCCAATAAAATGCAGGGCCAAGTAGAATAGTATCGGAGCACACTGTTCACTATTGGATATGGGGCTACACAGCAAACGTCCCACTCGTGTGCCTTTTCTGACCAAGCGTTATAGCCGACTGCTCCTACGCTGGGCCAGGAATATCGCGACTGGTCCAAGGATCAGTGGGAAGAATTGCCTGGTCAGATGAATCACGGTTTGTCATTCATCACTCCGATGACCGTATCAGGATACTCCATCTTCCAGGCGAACAGTTGTTCCATCAATGTACAGTAGGTCATACACAGGGTGCGGTATTTCTCTTGGGCGTCTCTACCTGGTTATGGTAGAGGAGATAATGAATGCTACAGGGTATCTGAACATTATTGCGGACCAGTTTCCACCCTTACAAGTCTCTGTTAGCTGGAAATGGAATGTTCAAAAAGATAATGCCCCGTATCACAAGGCTAAAATTGTGTTGGAGTGGTTCCAGGAACATAATGCTGAATTCCAGTTAATGTCCTGGCCGCCTAACTCACCGGATCTCAATCCGATAGAACACATTTGGGATGTCATGGGGCGGCAGCTCAGAGTTCAAAGATCACCAATTCGATATATCTCGGATTTGCGTAACCGTTGCTTAAACATCTGGTACAATCTGTCTCCGGCCATCTACCAAGGACTTATGGCATCCATGCCAAGGCGGGTTGAAGTTGTATTGCTCTCCAAAGGTGGGCCAAGTCGTTATTGACAGGTGGTCATAATGTTTTGGCTCTTGAGTGTATATTAAATTAACAAACCCTAGATTAAACTTTTGAAAATAGTGGAATTTTAAGCATCACACGCTTGAGCTACGTAGAAAAACAATGTAAAATAATTATGATAAATGCATTTTCTTATGAATTTTAATGCTTTCTCTCCCTTATAAGGTTGGTTGGTTTGGAGCGCTACGGTCTACTTTATTTAATGAGACCGGGACCTACTGCTTAAAGCCGACTCCGAACAGCTACGAACATCCAGGCCACAGTGGGATTCGAACCCACAAACTCCGGTTCCGAACGCCAGCACCCTAACCATTCGGCCATCGCTCGGCCCCTTATAAGGAAATCAAAGGAAAAACAGCATTTTGTGTATTGTTATAATTAAAATAATATTCTAGATTACATAGGAAAACTATTTTATCATCATCATCCTATTAGTAAAATTAAAGAAATTTCATTTTAGGTTTCAGTATCTAAGTTATATTTATGTATATAATATGTTGAACTAAAAGTGTTATTTTAAGCGTCACATGCTTGAGTTACGTACAACAACTAAATACAAATTTTTGGATCGAAGTCTTTTTTGGTGGATTTTAATCGTTTCTATCTCTTATATGAAAATCAAAGGAAAAATAGCATTTTGTGCATTGTTATATTTAAAATAATATTTTAGATTATGTATAAAATCTATTTTATCACCATTATCCTATTAATAAAATTCAAGAGATCTCGTTTTAGGCTTGAGTATCTGGGATATCCAAAAGCACGTATGTAATAAGACGGACTTCACGATAGGTGGTTGAAGTTATGGCCCATAAAAATGACACGGTTTTAGTTAAAGACCTTTATTAAGAGGAAGTTGGAGGACGGGTTCCCACTTCATCCATAGGGACAGGACAAACTGAGGGGTCAGCTAGCATGTACAAGACATCTGGGTCAACATCTCATTCAAAATCTGTGGGAAAATCTCTAGGAAAATCTGCTTCCGATAGCGTGCATCTCCTTTTTGTTTGGAAATTTCCTAAATTGTCTGCTAGGGTAATGCAGAGTTATAATTGGTCAGACCCCCTTCTCTGAGGGCGTAAACTGTAGCCCAGGTGGTCAATTTAGGTTAGGGGTTAAAAAGGGGAAAACAAAAGGCCCCGAGAATTTTTGCCCTTGATTTAAGATTTGAAAACCCCTGAGAATTTTCTCGGGCTGTCTTAGGGATTTTATACAAAATGCCTACATTAGTTCCCCGATCCAGTTTACTTTTCCTTACATGTATATAATATATAATATATTAAACTATAGAACCCTATAGTGTACTACAGTGTAAACTAATATACCTATACCTAGAAATTATCTAGAAATTTGCTATCTGGGAAGGGCTATTTTGCTGCAAAAATGTAGCAACCTTGAAGCAAGCGAAAATTCTTAGACTTGTAGTCTTGTTTCAAAATTGCAGACTTGTCATGCTGAACTTGTTGCAAGTTTGCAGGCTTGCAAAGCAAGATAGCTACAAGTTTGTTGCAAACTAAATTTGCTATCTGGGAATCTCTAATTTAGTAAATATAATGCTAAACCCTTTATTCTGAATTCGTAACCAGTAGGCTTTCCTGAAGCAAGTTCTATCATTCCGACTAAGAAACGCCGAACGATGGCCGATTGGTTAGGGTGCTGGCCTTCGGAACCGGAATTCGTGAGGTTCGAATCCCATTTTGGCATCGATGTTTGTAGTCGTTCAGAATCGGCTTCAAGCTGTAGGTCCCAGTCTTATTAGCCTTTGTGTTGCAAAAAAAGCAGACCGTAGCACTCCAAACCAAACCGACTAAGAAACTCGTTAGTACCTACAAGTACTACAGTACTTGTAGGTATTAGTACTACTACTTGTAGGTATACTTGTAGGTACTACTTGTAAGTATAGGTACTTGTAGTACTTGTAGGCTTTTTCGACCTTATGGCATCTAAAATCTAAGTACCTACAAGTACTACAGTTACTTGTAGGTACTTAGATTTTAGACGCCATAAGGTCGAAAAAAAACCTCAAGGAGGATAAGTTTGAAGTTGAAAAATTTGGAGAATTGTCTAGCGGCTATGTATACACTTGAGCAGGCCCTGAAAGTTGGAATTGTTTTAGAAACCAACATAAATAGCCGGCTGCTTATAATTTTGTATAACTTTTGTATACACACACCTTTCTTTCAAGCTCTATTTCGGTTTGAAAGCTAAAAAAAATCTCATTTTGTGAGAAGAATTGGTGTCTTACAGTTTACTTCTTTAAACTATGATTGTAAAAGGTAAGTATATAAAATGAAGCATTGCGTATCAGAAGATTTATATGTAGATCTCAAATTGAAACTGCTTTTATCATCCTTGGAGCTACATCGCCAGACGGCATAATGTAAGCAGCTTTCGAAATCGAAAATAAACTTACCTCTACGAGCTATTGCGGGTGCCAGAGTAAATAAATAAAATAATAAGGACCTGCCCGTGATTAGTTTCAGAAATTTCTGAAATCGGTGCTTAGTCTCTGGAACTTTGTAGTTCAAGCTAACGAAGGCAGGTGATCTAAAAAAGGAAAATTGCCAAACAAAAGGGAAAATTAACAACATGTATTTCGAAATGAACTCTTCTCAGCAAACGTATGTCACGAAGGAGAAGAGTTCACATGCATCTCCGTTGCCAAATGTGCTTTTTTTAAAAATCAGTTTTGAAAGAACTTCATAAAAATATCTACTTGTACTGAAAAAAATATATAAATGTTAAATTCTCTTACTTTTGAGGCTTTTTTCAATGATGTAGCAAAAATTTCTTTCAAAATGGTTCATTAGCATAAATTAAACAAATACAGTAAGCTCCGCTTAATGTGATAACGGTTAATGTTATGAATCTCTTATTGGTATCGAAATCACTTGGTCCCGATTTTCTCTGTTGCTTTGTATGTTTAAATTATCGCTTTATGTGATCATTACATCGGTTAATGGGATCAGTTTTCGAACCTCATTTTAACTGGCAAAGGAATATTCACAATATATTCAGAAGGAACCCATTCTTTTACTGCTCTTCGCTGTTGTTTGAATTTCCGAGAATTCTCCTCTTCAACGTAGGGAAATGAGGAATGAACAAAGGAGTGGGAAATTACACGTTCCTGGAAATCGAAAATAAACACCCTGCTATGGTCAGTGGTGTCATATAAGCAAAAAGCAACACATTCTTATCGGAACTGAGAAGGAGCGTATACACATTTTATGCCTTGCTCGCTTCCATGCAGCTTGTCGATATGGAAGCCAAAAAGCGAAATGTTTAACATTAAAACAAATGATCGAAATTTTAAATCATTATGACACGTTGATTATGATTCCGAACAATTTACCAATCAGCTTCTTAGAAAAAATTATAGACAATCAACAATTGATCAATATTTTAAATTATGCATACAATTCTTATATTTTAAAGGATAATATACATAGATAATATAAGGTGTGTTTTTCATTTTGTTTTGAAATTTAGTAAGTGGGAATTAAAGGGGGGTTAAATTTATCTAATTTTGCATATCGTTTATTTTTATCAATCGGTTATTATTTTCAAAATCATGGTGTATGACTTTAAAAAGCGGAGTATTGTATCTAAATTCTAAAGTACGCTTACGTAATGACTACCGATATATACGTTGCATTATAACTATTAACACATAATCTACTATCAGATTTCTTCATTTGATGTGAATTTAAAAATATATCAGATGATTTTTTTAGTATAAATGTAATGATTTTTAAACGAATTCACTTTAAACTATGATTATGAAGGTAAACTATAAATCAGAGACTATTTTTTATGAATATTTTGAAATGTCAACATCAAATTTTGGATATCTGGATATTAATACATAAATAAAATTAACCCTTCCCGGTTTTTTGAGCTGAACTCGGGCAGACGAAATGTATCATCCTGGCTCATCCCGATGAGCTCGGCACTGTGAAATTTTAAAACAACACAGTCTTTCCCGAATTATCTCACATGTGCAATGGCAATGCTTTTTTTTTTTTTTTTGGCTACAATTATTTGCTGTCAAAGAACACAGCAGAAAGAAGGGAAGGAGAGTAGCTCTATTCCGAATGCATGTTGGACTCTGTGCAGTACCCTGTCGGATTGCATCAAAAGCAAATTTTGATTAATAATCATAAATTATTTATTAAATGGAAAAATAAATAAAATTAATTCAAGATAAAACTTATTCTAAGCTTAATATTATATTATAAATTATAAATCTAAAATTGATCAATATTTTAATTATGCATAATTATATTTTAAAGGATAAAATACATAAATGCAGATAATATAAGGTGTATTTTTTCATTTTGTTTGAAATTTAGTAAGTGGAATTAAAGGGTGGGGTAAATTTATCTAATTTTGCATATCGTTTATTGTTATCAATCGGTTATTGTATTAAGCGGAGTCCACTATATTTTTTAAATTTTAGATTTATAGTGTGAAATTCGGAGAATTGTCTAAGAGCGTCGCACTCACTTGAGCTGAACCGGAAAGTTAGCCTGGTTTAAGACCCCAGCAAATATAAATGGGTGCATTATAACTTTTACACACACACACTCTCTTTTCAAACAATATTTGGTTTGAAAGTTAAAAAAGTTTCATTTTATAAGAATTAGTGTTTTAACAGTATGCTTCTTTAAACTATGATTATGAAATGAAAGCATATAAAATGAAGACCACTATTTTAGAAATTTAACTTATAGATCTCAAATTAAAACTGCTTTTAACTTGACGCAACATTGCCAGACAGGATAATGTAAGGAACTTTCGAAATCTAAAATAAACTTTACCTCTACGGGTGCAAGCTATTACGGGTGAGAGAGTAAATAAATAAAATAATAGCGACTGGCTGGAGATCAATTTCAGAAATGCATAGTTTCTGGAATGTCGAAGTTCCAGATGACAATGGCAAGTGATCTTAAAAAGAAAAACAATAAAAAAAAAGAAAAAAAATTTATTAGCATATATTCCGTAATGACTTGCTCCCAGCAAACATATCCACAAAAAAAAAGTTCACATTAAATTTGCATTGCCAAATGGGATGACATTATTTTTTTTTTATCAGTTTTGAAAGAACTTCATCAAAATTTCTACAGCCCTGTTTTTAACTAAACAATACCGAATCATGGCCGAATGGTTAGAGCTCTGATCATCGGACAGAGTTCGTGGGTTCGAATTCCACAGTGGCATGGATGTTCGTAGTCATTCGGAGTCGGCTTTAATCAGTAAATCTCGGTCTCATTAACCCTCGTGTTAAAAAAAGTAAATTGTAACTCTCCAATCGAAACCCAAACCCTTAATCAAACTTTCTTCAGATATATATATATATATATATATATATATATATATATATATATATATATATATATATATATATATATTTATTTATTTATTTATTTAAAAAAAAATAAAAAAAATAAAAAATAAAAAAACTAGTATCCGAAGAAAAAACAAAATTATCGCATACATTTTCAGTCTGTTTATAGTATAACACAACGGTGGTTAAATGGCAGCTCTTCAAGAAGTTTATTTCAGCTCAACGAATAAGTGAAAATTATTAGTTATATTTTAAATTGCTCTAAACGTATAAATACATGCAGCCATAGGAAACTTGTAATCCAAACAGGGATCCCACTTATTATTGTCAATTTAGTGAATCATTTAGCAAGAAGATGAATTTCTCCAAGTGTTCCATTAATCTATTAATGAATTTCGTACATGTTTACCGAAATCTAAGTAAAAACAATTAAAACGGTGCAGTTTACAGTCGATTTTTGGATCGACATATGATATTAAAGATTTGTAATTTACAATGAAATTTATTAAATCAAAGTTTCATTCACAATTTCTAATTATCAATCTGATTATTAAAAAAAAAGCTTCTACGTTATAAATAAATTTACTTTGTAGTGACGAAGAGCGAATGCATTTTTTATAAATATCTTGAAAGTTATTAATATACAGTGACGCCCCCCCCAAAAAAAAAGACAGTAAGGTTACATGATTTAATTGTTGAATAATTTTGCATTACATTATGCTTTTGAACTAAAATAAAATTCCGAAAAAAATACAATTTCAAAAATAAATTAAAGAACTTGTTTTAATTTCAGTAGTACATAAAAATAAATTATAAATTTAAAGAACATTACGATGATATCACTTTCGATAGCCAATAGAACTTAAACATTTATCCAAGGTAACAAAAAATAACTTTTAAATTTTAAACAGAAGCATTCAATACTTCGTGTGATATTCTTTGGTTGCTATAACAGCTTCTAATCCTTTGTTCATCGAAAGGAACAACTTTTCAGGGAAGTCTGTTGGTACACTGTCCCATATATTCTGAAGAGCACTTTTCAGTTCATTTTTATTTTTTATTTTATTTTCTTCCAATTTTTTTTTCATAAACACCCATAAACGTTCTATAGGGTTCAAATCCGGACTTTGTGGAGGATGGGACAGTACTTTTTGTACATTATATAATAACCATTTCTTTACAATATGAGCATTATGTTTGGGATCATTGTCTTGGAGAAAAGAAAAGTTTCTATTTAAATTCAATTTTACAGCTGTGCCTGGTAAATTTTGTTTTAGAATATTTAAATATACCATTTTGTCCATGGTACCGTCAATAAACGTTAAATTTCCAATACCGCTAGCTGCCATTGCACCTCATACCATAGCGTTACCACCGCCATGTTTATCAGTTACTTTAATTTTTGATGATTTAAGTCTGTACTTTCCTTCCTCCATCAGTAAAAATAACTTAAGAAGTAAAAATATCTTTATCAGTAAAAATAACTTAAGTAAGTGTCATAACGTTCCATTTAGTTAATTTTAATTCTGTTCCATTTAGTTTCCATTAATTCTATAAGCTTCCCTTAAAAATTCCCTGTTTGTAACTTTCCTGCCATGCTCCCAATTATCACGTTGGTGAGTCGAAAAACCTATTTTTTTTATCGCATAAGCCGCTCTGGATATTCAATCAGATGACATCACACATACCAGGAGCGTCACTTGGCGTTCTCCTTGGCGAGCGCTGCATTGCAATAGTTTTATAAATTCGCCCTTTTCATGATATGACATATCCCCACTCCACACATTGGTATGTTTTAGTCCTGCGCTTGGCGATTTTCCACTGTACCGCCAGTCCACTGGAATGTTGATAAGTTTTCCAACCATCAGCGGTTGCCAGCCGTTTCAGCTCTGCAGACTCGAGATACTCTTCACTTAGACTTAATCTTAGACTTGACTTGCTTCCCAGACTGGCGGTTCTCATCCGAACAGACAGGATGGAAGAGAGAGAGAGACCTGGATCTCGAAACGAGAAGAGGAGCTCAGAGTTCCATCCTCCATAATCTTCTTACCATTTTTAGTTCATTTTTGATTTCTCCCCTTTTTTATTAATTTTTATCTTTAAAAAAATTCAATCAATTGTCTTCTATTAATCTTTTTAAAATTTTATATTAATATCAATAAAATCCATTAATTCAGTAACTTCTCCTCTCCTTACTTTTTATGCCTATTGTGTTTTTTACTTTAAAATTTAAACTTGTTGGCGAAAAGCCAAATTCAATTTATATGTTAAATATTGGGTTAAGGACATAACGCGTATTACCACTATATATCACCCACTCAAATAATATATTTTTTATCGTCTTTTCTATGGGTTTCTTTTTCAGGTACAAACCTTTTATGTTTTGCTCGACTCCTAGTTCCCCATAGAAACCCCACTTCCACAGAAAACGCCATATTAGAGTAAGAAGACTTCCAAAAGTCTTGGGACTTATGCAATATCATTTTTAACATACTCAAAACGTTTTTTCACATTTCTGACAGATAAGTACGGTTTCTTTTGTGGTGCGTAGGCTCTATATTCTGTAGAATGTAAAACATTTCTTACCGTCTGTGGATGCACATTGACAACAGATATCTCCTTTAACTGTCTTGCTATCGTTACTGCAGAAATTGTAGAATTCTCTTACACAAATTTCATCATGCGTCTCTCTACTGAGGAGAAGAAATCTTTTTGGGCCGACCACTTTTATTTGGTCTGCGGAAAAATCCATACCTTTTATAGTTATTAATTACGTAATGCACTATTGAATGAGGCTTTTTCCCAATTTCTGCAATATCTCTTTCTTTTTCTTTTCTTTCCTTAATTTCACAATTAAGTTTTTCATATCTAAAGAAGTTTGATTTGTCTCCATTTCCCAAAATTTACACCAAGAAATATAAATTTTAGGTTGGGGAAAAAGAAATCTATTATTTTTGCATGAAATTAATGACTTTATTCAACATGTTTCGAATTGTCCGATCTGGGTCAAATATGCACCGTTTTGTTGAATAATTTGTTGCCACTTTAAAGGTAGCTTCATAATGCCTCTCTCATAGAAGGCTTGGTCCTTATTGGCAAAAAACTCTAGTAATCGATTTTCCCAATCTTCTCTTGATCCCAATTTCTTATCCGTCAGCAAGTTTTGCAATGCTAGAAAAAGGTGGTAATCGCTTGGTGCCAGGTCTGGACTATATGGTGGATGCATTAAAACTTCCCTATCAAGTTCCCTGAGTTTCTGGCGAGTCACTACAGACGTGTGTGGCTTGGCGTTGTCTTGATGGAATACAACACCTCTTTTGTTGGCCAATTCTAGCCGTTTCTGATCAATCGCTAGCTTTAAACGGTCTAGTTGTTGACAGTAGTGTCTGAATTTAGTGTTTGGTCATAGGGAAGCAACTCATAATAAATGATTCCCTTCCAGTCCCACCAAATACACAGTAGAACCTTCCTGGCCGTTAGTCCTGGTTTGGCCACCGTTTGAGCTGCTTCACCGTGCTTTGACCACTAACGTTTTCGTACAATATTGTCGTATTTGACCCATTTCAAATATTGAGCTTCTTTTTGAATCCAACTTTGAGCAAATGGTTTAAAACTGTTTTACAGTCGATCTTTAGCTCGTGGGCCATGCTACGACTACTAACATGCCGGTGAACTTTGATTATTTCTGTGATTTTATCGATATTTTCGACGACGAGCCTGGCTGTGCAAGGTGCATCTTTAACATCAAAAATGCCTGAACGGAATAGACGAAACCAAAATTGCACATAATTAGCTGTTACAGTATAAACACCATAAACACCATTCACAATTTCAGCCGTCTGCCTTGCATTTTCGCTTTTAGCAAAGAAAAACTGTAAAATGTACCGAATTTTCTCTTTGTTGATTTCCACTTTTAACACTCTGTAACTCACAACTGAATAAACCCAAACAAAACACAGTAAAAATAATATTTTAGTGTGAAATGTCATCTTGACAACGAGCAGAAATTTGAAATTGTTTGATCGATACTTTACGAGATATTGATCACTACAGCCATATACCGAAAAAAAATAATGGATTTCTTTTTTTCCAACCTAATATAAACAGTTCAGTCTCAAAGCTCTGACTTGGATTTGTGCCAAAAATGAAACAGTGTCTTAAAAATTTGCATAAAGCAATGCATAGTGCAAATAAAATAAATATCCAAGATTTTTCTTTTTGGCTGTGAAAATATCAAAATCTTAAAATTAAATGCAGTGTTTTATTGAAATTCAAACCAGTCATCTCAATCGTGGAAGAAATTACCATTTTAAAAAAGTGTTTCATTTTAAATGTACAACTCGTTTTAAAAATATTGCACTACAAAATGGATTCTCCTTGCTGTCCAACATTTTTTTTTGGTTCACTGTAAATAAATTATGATTCTGAATACTTATTCTACCTAGAATTTTGGGTGCTGCTTCCAAGGTTTTCAGGTTAGTAACTTTATCACTTGCTGCAATCTGGCCAACCTTGGTGTTGTAATGTACTTACAACCTAAACACCAGTGTTCGGTTACAAGGGGGAAACACAGAAAGAATATAATACTTTATATTGAGATTCAGACATTTATTCTGTACATTCATTTACAAATAGATCCTTGGTTATCATATATCATAATCATCAATTATTTATGTCTTACATTTGCACTATAATTATTATAATTCTCTTTATAAGGCGTTATTATTTAGTAACAAGTTTGAATGATTAACAGAGGCTTAAGTTAAGTGACTGTAAATATTATTTTATAAATTACCTCCATTAAAGGCACAGGGGAGCAGGCAGGGGCTTTTCGCACTCGATGCGTCGGTCCTTCAGTTGGTACAGAGGGTCAGGTAGAGGCTTTCCTCATGCGGTGAGTCGGTCCGGGTGTTCGGGCGCACGGGACGAGTCGGTGCTGGTGGATTCTTGTCCCACTTCTCTCGAATCCCGACTTCAACTCCTCTCCTTAACTTCGTTTCCAAACTCCTCACCTCGGTTTTAACGCCCCTTTTTCTTCCTTTCCAATCGCTTGTTTTCGGGAAATTTTCCCACATCTGCATCCCCTTCGGGAGTGCAGGTGGGCTCATTAAAGTAGCCCCTTTTGTGCAAGCTGACATTACTTTTTAGCCCCTGCTCCCATAACTCACATCTCCGTGCGAGCTTGACCGTTACGCTGCCATTCCGTGTGTTGTGGTGTAGTACATTGCATTGTCATTTCGAAGACATTGATAACCCCAAGTTACTTTACATTGCTTTTAATTATTGTATAGTACCACTGTTCTATATTACAATGTTCTAAATTAGAAGAAAAGACAAGAAAATATGCAAAAAAATATATAAAAAATAAAAAGTAAAAGGAGCACTCCACGTGCTACGCCTAAAAAAAATGCCAATGTCCAAGAGAACGCTGCATTCTTTTCCTTCCTTCTTTCGACTCAGGCAACCCTACACTTTTTCCATTACCCTGTTCGTTGTTCCATTGTCCTTTTTACAATGCGTCCTTTTCCGGCTCTGCTCAGAAGGACCGGGACTCCAAGGATGGTCCTGAATCGCCTCCTGGAGACCAATCACAATTCTCCAAAAGTTGGTGAAGTTTAAGTGCATTTATCTTCTCTGGCCACACCACACGCTTCTTGGAGTTGCGAAAAAAATTGGGCATTCAACCCACAACGTGTGAGTGCGGCGAGCAAATCAGTTTCGCAAACCTAAACATAGCTGCACTCTCACACCGTGATCTATACCTTCTCTGCGGGGGTCCCTAAACTAGACGTGCACGACTGGAATCCTAAATTCCTCTAGAAAATCTCTCCCACAGCTGTGCATGCACGTGCAGAGCACCGTGGGAAAGTACCTCGGTACACTTGGTATAAAAATCGTAATGTAAAAGATATAATTCAATTTTTCTAGTAGTAGTCTTCCCCTACCGAATTTTAACTTTATTCTTGCATCTCAAGTTTACGTACATTATAAAAACTTAAATTTCTCTTTTAATCTTTTTTTTTACTTGCAACAAAATTCTACTTAAATCATTACATTAAGTTTTAGAGGTCTTTACTGATTAGAGAAACTAAAAGGGGAATTGACCTGAACTAATCTCTATAGCTAATCATACTTTGAAGTTTAGAAAGCATCTCCGCAAGTTTTGAATTATAAGCTGTGTAATTATTTGAAAAGCAAATATAACAGTGGAGTAAATATGAAACTTAATTTAGATTTTAAAACTATTTTAATTTTGTTACACTTTGATTTTCAATGAGACGAGTTTCGTATCAATAACAGTGGAATGATGTAACTTGATTAATTTGAAATTTAAATACTAAATTTTTTCAAGTGTTAGATTTTATCATTTGGAAACAAAACATGTTAATCAATGATCTCAATCTCAATTATCATACTTAAAATATGCTCCAACCTGAGTTAATAAGATTGTAATGCATTAAACAAAAGGATTTGCAACATTATTCTGCATGAAAGTATGTCAGTAATTTTAATTTAACACATGTATTATTTGTTAAGAAGTAAGACAACAATCCTAGTAAATACGATGAATAATTATAAATAGTTCTGAAATGATAGACAAAATTATTAAAATAACTTGACACTGTTAGGGAATAAAAAGTTAATCTACGGAATATTCATTATTTTTCTGATATTTTCTGAATTTTTCAGATTATGTTCTTTTTTTATGCTGATCTGTGTGTAGAATTTAACTTTTTATAACACATTTATGGCGTTTCTTTAAAATATTCTTCCTCCACTTCTTTGGGTAGAATATTTAGCAATTATACACTCAAGAGCCAAAACATTCTGACCACTTGTCAATAAGGAGTTGCCCACCTTTGGAGCACAACACAGCTTCAACCCGCCTTGGCATGGATGCCACAAAATGACCGGTAGATGACCGGAGACAGATTGTACCAGATGTTTAAGCAACGGCTAAGCAAATGCGAGATGTTGCGAATTGGTGGTCTTTGAACTCTGAGCTGCCATCCCATGACATCCCAAATTTGTTCTATCAGATTGGGATCTGGTGAGTTACACTACCAGGACACTAACTGGAATTCAGCATCATGTTCCTAGAACCACTCCAACACAATTTTAGCCTTGTGAGACGAGGTGTTGTCCTATTGGAACATTCCATTTCCAGCTGGAAAAACAGAGGCCATGTAAGGGTGCAGCTGGTCCTCAATGATGTTCAGATAGCCTGTAGTATTCATGGTCTGCTCTACCCCAACCACAGATCCTAAGAGACGCCCAAGAGAACGTTCCCCAAAGAGTAATACGCCACCACCGGCCTGTGCATGACCTAATGTAAATTGAGGGAGCAACTGTTCGCAAAACGTATAGGATATACGGAAGACGGCGTATCCTGACACGGCTATCAGCGTGATGAAAGACAAATCGTGATTCATCTGACCAGGCAACTCTCTCCCACTGATCCATGGACCAGTCGCGATGATCCCTGACCCAGCGTAGGCTCAGTTGCCGATGACGGTTTTGCTTCACCATGCGAGACAGTCTCCGACGACCTTTTTCTTTCATAGCGCGTGGAGGTCCAACACCATGTTGTCTACTGCTGGTTTCACCGTCATTTATCCACTTTGCATAAGTTCTAACAACTGTAGATCGCCAACAACCCCCGAGTCGTGCAGTTTCAGAAATACTTGTTTCGAGCCTTTGAGCCATTACAATCTGCCCTCTATCAAAATCGTTTAGATCCGCAGACTTTCCCATCATACACAGAAGTAAGTAAAAGAATGATTCTTCAGGCTCTCCAGCAGCAGTTAAATACCACTTCCACCTGATCACGTGCCTTTCACATCCTCCAGGCGAGTTCATTCCAAAATGTAGGGTGGTCATTATGTTTTGACTCTTGAGTGTATTTCATGACATAACGAAAACAAAGATTTTAGATTATATGTCCTAATATCATACTTTTTCTTTAAATTAAAAAAAAAAATCTTTTTCACGTTTAATAGTTTCAAATCTGGTATTTTTTTTCATGCACCTTCGTAAATCATTAAAAATATTATTATAAAATTTGTAGTACATAATTTTTTTTTTTATAATTTTGTGGATTTAATGTGTTTAGGATTTTTATTATGGGTTTAGAATGTTGCATTCAAAAATTCATCGTTATCATATCTAGCCACACAGCCCAGGGTAGGCCGGTGATTTCCTTTAAAGGCTTCTCCAGGATAACTTGTTTTCTATCATCGATTCTCAGTTCATTGCATTGTAACGAACCTCTTACATCGTTTGATTCCCAATTAAATTCCATGATAGTAAAAAAGAAAACCCTAAAATTTCAGAACTCTGGTGTGTTTCCGAGAAATTAAACCTATTTTATTCAAGCTAAGTGAACTAGTGTCTATGTGGAAAGAAAAAAATCCTTTCGCATCTAAAGTATCCAAAAAGTGCACAGCCGTTTTATCTACTAACCTTTGTGTGGAAGTAAAATGATGACTACGATAAGTGCTTAAGGTATCCGTCTACGGAGAGCCTTTTCAGCCTGCAAATTAAGAAAAGCCTTTAGCACAAGAATTTGGAGAGCCGTCAATTTTTCAGAAAATTTAGTAAAAAAAAATCTGGTTTTTTTTTTCAAAAGATCTAATTTTTTAATAAATTAAATTATTTCAATATTTTTTTATGAAACACGTTTCTTATACACTGGACTAGTGAATCACCTAAAATCTTTGCTTAATTTACTTTTGGTAAAAAATTTTGGTCATCAAATTCATACACGTTGATTTTTTAACGAATTTTCATTAACCTTATATTTTGTGAAACAAGTAATTTTTGCATGAGTTCATGCAAGGTTCATTACCATTATTTTAAAATACTTTATACATTTTTAAACTTGCAAATTTAGAATTTTTTACATTTTTTAAACATTTTATCCCAGATTAAAAAAAATGCTGTTTATCAAAATTTAATCATAATTCTTTTTTTAAATACAAACACATTTATGTACATAATTACAATTTATATTAAAACTGCATTGACCATTATTAAGTTAGCTACTTTATACATCAGAAAAATAAACTCCGCCTTAGTTTGCACCCGCTTTCTTTTTCGTCTGGCATTTTCTAAGACTTTTTCTTCCTTACAACAGCAGTGGTGATATTGTTGTAAGGATGCCTTTTTAAAATCCTTTTAAAAAAGAAATGGCAAAATTCGAAGTGGTTGAACTGGAAGTTTACGTAGAAAGAGCTTCCATAGTAGCTGTTGTTGAAGTCTGTACAACATTGTTTACAGATATTTCTCCATCTTTTTCAGTTAACACAGGCTTTTTCCTTCCCAGTATCAAATAGCTGTTTCAGCAGGTTAGGGAATGTCGTTTTGGGCACTTTTTGAAGACGGCTCTCCGTGTACCACATCTTCAGCATTTTTCTCTAGACACACTTCATAGGGGATAAAATATAATTGTTAAAAGTTATGATGTGTTTTTTCAGTAAATAATAAAAAATGCCCATTTTACCCCACTACTCATTTTATTCCAAGAGACACTACTAATGTTACGGGTCATTTGCGATCTCCCTTTTTACAGAACTAACCAATTTCCACTTTTTTCTTAGATTTTTGGTTGGCCCCCTAAATGCATTCGTGACTGAATTTTTATGAGAATGCGTGAGGAAATGCATTTACTACACGTAGTGAAATTTTTCAAACACTTCATTAAATAGTTATTTTTGAAATCAGAAGAAGATCAAAAGAAGGAAGTGGTCGCATTAATGTGACCGGACTAGGTAATTAAAGCGGAGGGGAAAATGATTAACATTACACTTGAATTGTAGATAATAATTTCCCTTACTGTATTTACCCCTATTTTATAAGATTATACTTTTTTTTATAAATTTGCTGATTCCCAGATAGAATATCTTGGCTGGTCAGAGTTATGCATTCCAGCAACGGGTTTATATTTCAGAACTCTTTTAATAACAATGTTATCATTATTTTGGACCAAATAATTGATCCATTTTCCTTTATGCATTTAATGACAAGCTGCTTGTATAGTATGTAGGATTCAAAATAGCATATGGTCTGTCAGGAAAAAAATGTTAATTTATTCTGAAAGGACTCTATGTTGTAGCTTTTTCTGTGCACTGAGATCTATGGTAGTTGGTTGGTTTGAACTTAGTGTTGAATTTTGTGAGATCTATGGTGGTGTAAGTATAAATCAACTATCAAGTGAATGTTTGCTCATATGTCTCCAAGATCTCGCAGAGCAGTGATATTCAACTGTTTACACTTTGGAAAACTCTTTCAGCTTATAGGTTTCTTGTCTTGAAAGAATCTCCTGATCAAAGCAGGTGAACAGAAAAAATAAAATAACATTGCTTTATCTACTAACACTTCGCGTGCTGGCAACGTATTTTTAAGTTTTTTTGCAGTCTCACTGGAGCGCGGGTCACGTAAAAATACGTATTTAGTAGATTTGTGGTGGATACCCGCTAACCACCACAAATCTACTAAATACGTATAATTATATGTATGTGTGATATTATATGCGTGTTGTTTGCGTTGCTATGCAACGCTTTGCATTTTTTCTTTCCACAAGTTATGATTGTCGAGTTACTCGGTCTTTTGTTGCGTTATTTCGTCTTCAATCGAATTCCTAGCTCCAGAACGTACAAGTCGTGTTTTGTCAATTTGAAGCTTGGTTTTTTATTGTTGAATACAAAATTGATAAAATGAGATGCTGTGATAAAGATAGTGATGAAGAAATATACGCTGACAGATTATCGGACTTTAATTTTAAAAATCGTTTATTTTGTGATTTCGTAAAAAATATTGGTTATTTTTTGTTAAATAATCATACAGCATATATTAAAGTGCAAAATAAAAAAAGTTTCGTTGATAAAAACAAAGTAGTTTTCTATTTTTCTGCGATTTTTCTGAATAACTAAACTTTTGCACGATTCACGAAAATACGCCCTCTGCACCCGTAAGTTGGCTGTGAAGTATACCCGCATGCCAAGTGTTAATCAAATTTACAAAATTATTACTGCATAAGGATTTCAACACAATTTAATCATCTTAATAAGATATTGAATGGTAAGGTACCTTTTTGGTACTAACATCTGGTACATTTGGTACTTACTTTTTGGTACTAACATTCATTGCCATCTGTAATAGAGAAACTATTTTCTGTATCCGTTGTATGAAGCTTACCACTTTTAAAAGCATATCCATTATATCTAGAGTAGTAAAAATTGCAAATAAATACTAAGAGCTAGCAATTACGTTATAAAAACAAAATATTACTCCCTTGTACGCTTGTACGTGATTTTATTTAACATACAGAATGAGGTTAACAAAACATACTTGGTTTCGTAATATGCGATATAAGTTGCAACTCAAGGGGTTGGCTTTATCCCTGATAATCAAGGTGCATAGGCGGAAGCGGGCAAGGAATATGTAACGTGATGCTTCTCGATTGATGAATTTGAAGCACGTGACTTTTACGGAATTTAAGATTTTATTTTATTCATATTTAGCCAATAACAATTAAAACAGCAGCAGGTGTTCATATACCAGGTGTTGATCACACAGTCGGATACTCCTGTAAGAATGTATCCTTGCCGAACAGTGTGAGTGTACCAAAGTACTTTCCCACGGTGGTCTGCACGTGCATGCACAGCCGTGTGAGAGATTTTCCAATTGTGCACGTCTAGTTTAGGGATCCCCGCAGAGAAGGTATAGATCACGGAATGGCAGCGTAACGGTCAAGCTCGCACAGAGATGTAACCGTGAGTTATGGGAGCAGGGGCTAAAAAGTAATGTCAGCTTGCACAAAAGGGGCTACTTCAATGAGCCCCTGCACTCCCGAAGGGGATGCAGATGCGGGAAAATTTCCCGAAAGCAAGCGATTGGAGAGGAAGAAAAAAAAGGGGCGTTGGAACCGAGGTGAGGAGTTTGGAGACGAAGTTAAGGAGAGGAGTTAAAGTCGAGATTCGAGAGAAGTGAGACAAGAATCCACCAGCATCGACTCGTCCCGTGCACCCGGACCGACTCACCGCGTGAGGAAAGCCTCTACCTGACCCTCTGCACCAACTGTAGACCGACGCATGGCATGAGAAAAGCCCCTGACTGCTCCCCTGTGCATTTAATATACTTAAAGATAAAATAATATTTACAGTCACTTAACTTAGGCCTCTTTTAATAATTTAAAAGTGTGATAGAATTGTACTAATTATGGTGTAAATATAAGGCATGAATAATTGATGATTATGATATATGATAACCAAGGATCTATTTGTAAATGAATGTACAGAATAAATGTCTGAATCTCAATATAAAATATTATATTTTTACTGTGTTTCCCCCTTGTAACCGAACATTAGTGTAGAGGTTGTAAGTACATTACAACAGTGAGATTATTCTTTTTTAACCTCCGAGTATGCATTCCCCGGTTTGTTCATACCAAGTGTCCTCATAAAGGTGAAGGGTGGCCCACTCCTGGACAGTGTAAGGATTAAATCTTGATCTATTCTTTGATTATCAGAGTGAATTATTATTATGTGAATCAATATATCCTTCCAATCTTCTATAGAACAAGTTGAAATGAACATGATATGATTATGTTTCTTGTTTGTTGGGTATGTGACCTGACTTGTATGTATTAAGTTCTAATTGGTCATTTGTAAAATAAGAGTAGAATTTTTCTGTCAAAAGTGTGGGAAAATTTTGATTCCTATGGGATTTAAGTGAGGTCAAGACACATAAATCTTCTAAATTTTCGGTCATTAATTTCTTTAAATACTAAATATAAAACATCTTACATTTGACACACTTAACATTTCTTTTACCATATCTCAAATGGAACGAAAGTTATGGCAAATCTCATTAGCTAATATTCATAATTTAACCCTAAAAAGCTATACAGTTCTCGTTGAACGGTGTTATTATTTCAAAGAAAAGGAAGGCAAATAATACACACGTTTTCAATTTAAAAAAGGATTTATTTCATACTAAAACTATTTACAGCTTTTAAAAGTTTACTATACTGTCTCTAAGTTTACTATACTAACTCTATACTGTCTCCAAGGCAAAAATATAGCTCTATAGGGCTGAACTTTAAAATGTATTTTTTCCGATCTCATATTTAATTTGTGCGAATGACATCTAATAGCTATAATGAGTCTTAACAGATAGGAGAAATTTCATAGACTGTTATATATATATATATATATATATATATATATATATATATATATATATATATATATATATATATATATATATATATATATATATATATATATATATATATATATATATATATATATATATATATATATAAATGTTAGGAATTGTACATTATATAACTTAATTAGTATTTGACTTATTATTATATTTTAAATTGAGTTTATTAACAAAAATTTAGGCTCTTTTCAAGTATTACAAAATAATTTACAAATAAAAAATAAATGGGTTTTAAATGATGCATATAGTAAACATATAGTGTTGACAGTTATATTCGTTAAACTGTTTTCACTGCGAATGCAAAGTATTTTCTGATATTAAGAGTGCAAGTATTACTCTAATTTCTGCATTCTAAAACAGAAGGATGAAAAAAAAATTATAATTTGTTTAAAGAATGGAAACAAGTAACCCAGTTATAAATGAATAATAAAAATTTCAGTTTGAAATAGGTCCTAATGATTAACAAAAAATTCTGTCATGAAATAATATAAAAATCTAAAGGTTCAGTTTAGAGCAGACGGCTTTACTTTGTTTTCTAGAGTTAACGAGACTTACTGTTTAAATCCGATTCGGAACGGCAATGAATATCCTTGCCAACAGTGGGATTCGAACCAACGTTTTTTAGTACCGGTGTTGATGAGTTAAAATCCCACTGCTTAAAGCCGATTCCGGACTGTTGAGAACATCCATGCAAGCAGTCTTGATATCAAGAGATTATTCATCTGACTCATCAGTTCTATCACTCGTCTATTTTCCTATGACAGTCTGACAGACTTCAGATTCTGTTTTGTTTATTTCTTCTAGTAGGATCATCACGAGTTTTCAAAATTTTGCACAACAGAGGCTGAGAAATGTTGCGCTGACTCATTTTTGGTAACCTGTCATAACGACATTAAAATTTTGATTTTTTGTTTTAATGTTAAATCATTTCGCTTTCTGGCTTCCATATCGACAAGCTGCATGTAAGCGTGCAAAATTCCGGGAACGTGTTACTCCACTCCTTTGTTCATCCCCCATTTCCCTAGGTGGAAAAGCGTGAATTTTCGGAAATTCAAATAACAGCGAAGCAAAAGAAAGGATGGATTTCTTCTGAATACATTGTGAATATTCCTTTCCCAGTTAAAATGAGGTTCTAAAACGGATAACATTAACCGATGTAACGATCACATAAAGCAATATTTTAACATAAAAACGAATAGAGAAAATCGGGACCAAGTGATTTCGGTAACAATAAGCGATTGATAACATTAACTGCTATCACATTAAGCGGAGTCCAGAGATTTAATATTGGATTAAGATAATCCAATATTAAATTTTCTAATATTTTATAAAAAATGCAAGAGTGTCAAACAAAATATAAGCATCTAAATCATCGGGAGCATAAATGTAAATTAGAATAACATGTTTCAGTCCCGCTCGAGGAATGTGTGAAAATTTTAGTCTCTAATGATATTTAAGCTAAAAAGGAAATGATTTGCGGTCAGACAGGGAGTTTTAAAAGACTAGAGCAGGCAGCTGACGTGACGCCGTAAATCCGCTGGGAAGCAATTGTTATCTTACTCCACCGCAGGAACAATGTAAGATGCAACATGACTAACGTCACAGGTGTTCGTACATTTAGAAACCGAGAATGTAATGAGGATTAATTCCTGCATGGGAACATAAAATATATAAATAGAAAAGTGTTGTAGCACATGTGGAGTGATTATCAAATCTTTGTTGCACCTGTGCAAGTAGTTGTAATGAAATGCACACAATATTTCTTATACTAATTTAGAACCTTGCATTTTTTATCCGCACATCTCTTAATTTTAAGCTATCTTTTAGGAAGTGTGATACAGGAAAGGTGGTAAATGCATATCTGCGTATAGATAAGTATATTGTTATTATCCTATACTATAATACAAGAAATGGTTGTCAAGTCGAAAATCGCCCCAGAATTAATAAACTGTAGTAAACTTGGGGATCTGGGGTTTTTGGTCACGAGGAATCGATTGGCATGGGTTTTGACGCGCTAAGGTCACGTAGTTCGGCGCTACAGATAGGGCCGGGTTCGAACCCCGGTGCGGGCAAACTTTTTTCTCATGCGTCCAAACCAAGTGAAAATTGGTACCCGGGGGTTTTCGACCACGAGGAATCGATTGGCTGTAGTTCTGACGAATTAATAATAATAATAATAAAAGTCTTTATTGATTTGTCTTTATTCCTTGATATCGGTTTCCATTTTTATTTTCTATCAACTCTAAATATTAAATTAATGTAGCAAAGTATATATAACACATAAACGATATAGTAAAAAAAAAATAATGCAAACAAAAATTTTGAAAACCAACCACAAAAAATTAAAAAATAATGCTTCACTAACGTGCCGAAACAACCTCGCCGTTCAATTTCCAAAGCCACACTAAACACAGAGCATATAACTTATCAAAGTCCGTCGCCGCGTTAGTGCGTCGTCGGCATACCAGGAGGTGCCGCTCTGACGCGCCAGTGCGTCGGTGGCAGCGAACGTGTTAAGGAACTGATTTCGATTTCAAATCACCGTCAACAAAGTTCGACATTTCAACATTCATCAGATTTCAAGCTACATTTTCAACATGCAGAACGCACCTCTACATGAAATGCTTCAAGGAGCCGGAATTTTGGAACAACAAGCGATCAACTCAATTATACCCGCAAATGGACAACTAGAAGATACCGTCATTGTCAGAATGCTTCTCCATTCAACACACTTCAATCTTTACACTGCTCACTTTGTACCATTTCTTTAATTGTATAATTTTTTGTTATCAATTACATTTTATTTCCTATGACTTTTCAAACTTTAATTTTGTATAGAATAGTTCCCTTTCCAAACAACTTTGTTTAGAATAGTTTACAATGGTGCACTTTAACCGGTTATCTTTTCACTAATGGTTTCACAAATTTTCTTATGGCATGTATTGTTTTGATAAATCACAATTGAAAATTTAAATCTTCGAGTTAGCTTCGATACCTGTTTTCTCCGAGCGGAGCTCGGTAACAGGTACTTACAAATTATATATGTTTGCATAAACATATATATATATATATATATACATTTATGTATATATATTCATATATACATATCCATATGTGTATATCTGTATATATATATATATATATATATATATATATATATATATATATATATATATATATATATAACATATATATATATTTATATATAACATATATTCATATATACATATCTTATGTATATATTGTGTGTATATATTATATATATATATTTATATATATAATATATTATATATACATATAATTTTTATATTGTATATATATATAATATATATATATATATATATATATATATATATATATATACATATATATATATATATATATATATATATATATAATTTATATGCACATAAATGTATAAATATTTTATACATATATACATATATACATATACATATGAATATATATATATATATGCACATATAATGTATAAATATGCATATATGTATATACATATGCATATATATTCATATATGTGTATATTTATACATATTTAGAAAAAATTAAAAGTTATTTGTATTATATATTTTTCTCTCATAGATTATAAAACGTCCTGCAAATAGTGTCATAGAAAGGAGGACTGCAGAAAAGGGGGTCACCCCTGCCTATCTGCTTTGGATACATTAATATTGTTCCCGTAAACATCGATAGCATATATTCTGTTATTTTGCAGATTTTTTTTTCGAGTGACTTCTGCTATAAAAAACCTATCTATTAAAAGTAAGTCGCCATCAAATGTAAGACAAATTGCGCTATTAATGTTTACCGTTTGAAAGGTGATATTTGACTCAAGGTAGTAAAGCCGAAGGTCATGGAGCTGATATTTCAGCTTTGAGAGTTTAGTTAATGACTTCGCCTGTGATTTATAAAATCTAAAATGGATGTTACGAAGATGATTAACTTGGAGACTTTCTATACACTGGAAAAATGCCTCCTAGAAAAGTCATTACACA
Source organism: Pardosa pseudoannulata (assembly GCA_032207245.1). Taxonomy (NCBI): domain Eukaryota; kingdom Metazoa; phylum Arthropoda; class Arachnida; order Araneae; family Lycosidae; genus Pardosa; species Pardosa pseudoannulata. The sequence continues at coordinate 95,756,300 of CM063510.1, forward strand.
GGTAGAAATTTGTCGATTCATGTCTGCCGCTTTAATATCGTGCATTTAAATGTATACAGTGTAACGCAGTACTTTTTTTTAAATATAGAATATCTTTCATGAAATATTGTAGAAAGAGATAGTTTGTAATATTAAACAAATACTTTATAATTTACTGTTAACTATAATATAGTTATATTTTATAAATATATGTATACATATAGTGTATACATATACATATATGTATATACATATGCACGTACATATGTATATATGTATATATATATTCATATATATACATATATATATTTACATATGCATATATGTATATATATGCATGTCAGGTCTAAAAGGGAGAGGGGTCTAGAAAATTAAGCGAGTTGTGAACAATTTAAAGGCAAACTATTTCTTAATAACAAAATTAAAGAAAAAAAAAACCAAGCGCGTAAGCTTTTAGGATCATCCGGTCGGGTTGGAGGAATTTGATGAGTACTTAAACCGATAATAGTCAGTTGGCGCGTAGGCGTAGAGCTGTCCACACACTCTACGCGTGGTTTCGCCACGAATGAATTCAAATGACGATAAATTCAACTCCATTTTAAATAGCCGAACGATGGCTGATTGGTTAGGGTGCTGGCTTTCGGAACCGGAGTTCGTGGGTTCGAATCCCACTGCGGCATGGATGTTCGTAGCCGTTCGGAATCGGCTTTAAGCTGTATTTTCATATCTGTGTTGCAAAAGTAGACCGTATAAAAACCATTTTAAATAAAGAAGTTTTTTTTACTAAGAAGGACTAATTATTCCATTCGCCTTAACACTGGATGACGATATGCATATATGTATAAACATATGCATATATATCTATATACATATGAATATATATATGTATATGTGTGTGTATATATACAAGTACTATATAAAAGTATTATATAAAATTTTATCAAGTATTACATACAATTTTATGTAGTGAACATAAAAGTTTATTAATGTTTATTATTATAAAGTTTTATTACATGTTCAAACAAATTTTTAGACCACAAGTGGCCTAAATATGTATTGGGACATGAAAAGAAGAGCTTAATATATTCTTTTAAGTTATAACTAATCAGAAACAATATTTATACCAGTGCAAATATCTCCTTCCTCTTTTCTTTTTTTTTAATTTTTCAATGGGAAAATATTATCAAAGACAGCAGAATGGATTATGATTGATTTGATTCAGAGTGCTAAGGTTAACAGTTTGGTTACACGAGGACTTATTACCTGGTAGCTATATGTTTAATACCATCTGTTGGCACCACTGAGCAACCATGAGCTTACGATATTCTTTTAAGTTATGACTAATCAGAAACAAGATTGTAAACCAGTGCAAATACCTCCTTTTTATGTATCAATGTCTCAACGTGGCAGGTACTTCTTGCAAGTTACTAAACGGCAAGAAAGAAAATTACAACCTAACCTAGCTCTTGTTCATAAACAGCAGTTCTGATATTTTATGAATAAGAGATGTTTACATAACGAAAAGGAAAATCATTAGTAGCAGCCTCTAGTTAATCATCTCTTTCGAATCAGAAAAAGAAGAAATTAAATAAGGTGATGGGAAAGCACCTTTGACCCGCGAGTTACACATTTCAAGCATTAATTGGCGAGGAGTCAAAGTGTCAATTCAGAACTGCAGTTCAGTTTTTGATTTTTCCTAATTAGGTTTCGAATGAAAGTTCAAAAGAAATCGCGGAATGTTACGAATCAAAATGGAGAGTGAGGAATAAATACAACATATTATACTTCTCCAAATACCCTATAGGTTTGGGTTTGATTTCAGAATAACTCTTTGATAAAATTCTGTTGTTCACTCATAGAGAGCGATGTTGCCCTACCTATATGGTTCTCCCAGAATAAAAAGGGCAACATAAATCAGAGGATTGTATAGTAAAATGTTAAAAAAATCAAGTGCCCCGCATTTGAAAAAATATCTCCTAAATTTTCTCAAAATTAAAAAAAAAAGGAATAGGGAAACAAATTTACATTTTCCCACGTTTACAAATGCATGTTTATGTAAAGCCACTAAGTTCCCATTTATTATTCTACTAAATCTTGTCATTGGTGTCCATTAAAATTATCTTAATTCAAATTTTTTGTCATTCTCTAAAAATAATGATCTTAAAGGATTCACTAAAAAATATAAAAATATTAATGTGACAAAATATAAAAAATAAAAATATTTTATACTGTTATTTATAAAATATAAGTAAAGATAATGAATAACAAATTCTTAAAACTCCATCTGCTTCAACTACCTCATTAATTATTTTTATTTCTTATGGACTTTATGCTTATTAAGTTTTAACAAACACTTTTTAATAATAAATAAATAGGCATAGGTTAATAAATAGGCAAATTAAATAGGTATAGATAATATCTTGCAATATTTTAATTTTTAATGTGATTTTCTGGTTGATGTTTGGGCCCAAAATTTATAAGATCTTAAAATTTTAACTTCAAGTCTTCAGATAAAAATGAATCTAATTCATTACTCCGCGTCAAAATTCATCAAAATCATAAGTTTTATATTAATAACCATTGTAAGGTGCATTACCATGAGAAACAATTTTTAAGCAATTACCAATGTCAGCAATTAAAAATATTATTTATCAGATATACTCACGTATAATATTAAACTGTTCTTGCCGACCATTAACTGTCCCGAATGTAAAGGCCCCTCCACACTATGGTCCACTGCAAGCCATCACCACCATCTGGAGGGGGTATGGTTTATCGTAGTCGATGGCGGCAAATGTTATGTAGCCTCCACACTATGGCCAGTTGTTCACCGCTTCCTGATGGTACCATGATGGGCACTTTTTACTCGCATGATTCATTTACTTTTTCCTTGCGCATTCTGCCTTTATCTCCGCATATCCCAAGGCTTTTATCGTCTGCCGCCATCGGCCACTGCAAAGCCTCCAGCGGTGGTGTATGGTTTATCGTGGTCGATGGCGGCAAATGTTAAAATAGCCTTGGCGGAGGATGGCTTCGGAGGCGGTTTTTCTCCAAAGATCAAAGGCAGCCAGATGAGCAACTAAATTGCGCGGTAGACCTCATGGACGAATCCACGTGCTCGGGTCATTTAGTGGCCCAGCGTGTGGATGCAACCCGTGAACCATCGTTGAAGGTCACCATCAGAAAGTGGTGAACAATCGGCCATAGTGCGGAGGCTACATAATATTTTCTGCCTAAAACATCGTATGATAATAATATTCCGTGAAAACATTGAATTACTTCATTTACTCATTCAATAATACTAAAAACATTTATGTTTTAAACAAGTGTGTTGATAAAATCAGAGTCATTAGTAATAACATGTTGATGCCTTTAAACTGATGACATCAGCATGGTACAATGCTTGTTGATGTCTTGTGTTAGAAATTTATTATACCCTGCAAATGATAAAATTAAGCTGATCGAGGTTTAAAGATGATCAAAAATAATATAAAAATCCTTTCAGAGTGTATGTACTTTACGCATATTGATTACACTCACACTATATACATATTTTGTATATAAGTCGAATACGAGAAAATAGCTTCTGAAGAGTGGGTTTATTTAGGACAGGCACAAAATAATCTGATAGTTAACACATTGTGTGCGGAAACATTTCGCAGTGGAATTAAACCAGGAGCGGACGTTTTATGCGTAAATTTAGTTATTCAGTCAAATCTCAATAGATCGAAAATTATTTAATTTTTTAACCAACTTTTCGTATTTTATATTGAAATATATAAACAAATATATAAATAGACAACTAAGCATATATATATATATATATGTGTGTGTGTGTGTGTGTGTGTAAGGGAAATTCTCAGGGGTTTTCAAAACTTATATCAAGGGTAAAAATTCCCGCGTCATTTTCCATTCCCCTTTTTAACCCCTAACCTAAATTGACCACTGGGGCTACAGGTTACGCCCTCAGAGAAGGAGCCTGGCCAATTATAAACCTATATGGCCCTAGTTGACAAATTAGGAAATTTCCAAATAAAAAGGAGATACACGCTAGCGGAGACAGATTTTTCTAGAGATATTTTCCCACAGATGTCGACCCAGGTGTTACGTGTCTTGTACATAGAACTTCATGCTAGCTGACCCTTCAGTTTGTCCCTATGATGAAGTGGGAACCCGTCCTTCAAAGTTATCTTAATAAAGGTCTTTAGCTGAAACGGTATCATTTTTATGGCCATGACTGCAACCCCCCATCGAGAAGTCCGTCTCATTATATATATATATATATATATATATATATATATATATATATATATAAATACAAATATATATAATATATATATGCATACATACATATATATAATATCATTTTCGCAAGTATAAATAAAAATTTAATTTTAAATCTAAAATGAATTTTTTAATCAACCTTCCCGTTCTGTGGTTCCGCATCGACTGATGCAAAAAATTGGTTTTTATTTGTCTAAATTTTTCCAGAATCTATGTAGTAGGCAATAACATTCGGCTTCGTTTTCCTATACAAACCGTTATTTTTGTACCCACAAACAAACCATATTGTTACACTAACTCGTACTAGTAAGTGACCGCGTTCCAGTACCAATCGTCAAAAAACGTACTAGTACGTGTCCCACATGCAATGTGTTAAGGATAGTTTAATTACAGTCGTCTATTAATTATCATTCTAGATTATCGAAATTGCTGATAAGTTTCACACATCGCTTATGCAGTCATTATAAAAAAAATTCCAGAAAATGCATTTTTGAAACACCGCTCAACGAAAACTGCCGATAGGAAAGTAACTCCCTCGGTGCCATCTCAAGTTATGCATACGTGACTTGTCAGCAGACGTTTGCACTGCCCGTTTATCAATGATGCACCATGACCTAAACCTTCGTCTGAAGTTCAAAAGCTTATGAAAACGATGACAGAGTCGAGCGCAAGCAAAATACAAAAAAGTTACCCAGAAGGAGCGATCAGATAGGTGATTCCTTCGGCCGTCCCTCTCTCCTTTTGCGTCTTGCAATCGAACGAGCTGGGGCAACATATTTTATCTCTCTCATGGTGAGTTGATGGAAAGTCCGCTTGCTTCAGATGTGTGCCATCAAGTGTTTACAAAGAACCTAAAGTGAGACTGAAATTTAAATATAGTAAACTCACATTTCCAAGAATGTGACACGTAATTGATACGTATCTATAAATTACCTGAGCTCTTTGCTGTGCCTTCGCCTTCTCGAATGTTGTGGCCCAATGGATATTTGACGATTAGAGATATCGCGAAATAGCAAATTGGTGTTACATTGGAAGATATCTGATCAGCTTCATTCGAAATTATTTTTGTTTCTATAGAGAGAGGAGATAAAAGGTGAGTAAGACTGTTTTATTTGAATATATTTTTAAGGTCTTCGTGTGTTTTTAGGATCATTTGTGATATGAGTTAGAAAAGATTTATACTTTATCCCTCTAAGCCAGGGGTAGGCAACGCGGCGCCCGATCGATTTTTAATGCGCCCTCGCTAGACTAATGTAAATGTATGATAGCCAGAACGATTTACTTATTCTTGTCAAACGGCGATATACAGCAAGTAGTCAGTTGAGTTTAGGACATTCAAATGCATGTTGGTGTTGTTGAAATCCCATCTATTGAAAAAATCTTTATCACATGTCCCAAATATAAAATATACTGTTGAGAGTTTAAATTTGAATAACGAAAATTTTACTGCTACATCATATTTAGAAATTATAGATAAGCTAATAGAAGAGTTTTCTTCTAGATTTGATGATTTTGCAGCATTAGAACCCGTTCTAATATTTTTCATAAATCCATTCAATGTTACTGAAGATGATGTCCTTGAATTAGTTTCAGTGTATTTCGAGCTTCATAATATCGAAGACCTAGAATTAGAAATAATAAACTTGCAAAGTGATATTATTTTAAAAGCGCATAGTAATGATAAAATGTTTTGGAATTTAGTCGATGAAAATAAGTATCCTATTTTAAAGAAATGTGTGCTAAAAATTTATTCATATTGTGCAACATACAATTACGATTCTTTGTTCTCAAATATGAAAAATTTGAAATCAAAATACCGAACAAAGCTTAATGACTCACATTTAGATAATTGTTTAAGGACCGGGAACTCTAAATATATCCCCAATTATAAGAAATTAGATGAAAATATGAACACCCAAGTTTCACACTGAACTATATGTATCATTATGTATGACACCAACAAAATAAAGTTATAAAAAAATCTGGGTTTTTTTTAATGCCTATTTATACCTTTTGATTATCTGTAAAATATGCGCCCTCGGTGATTTACAAATTTAGTATTGCGCCCTTAAGAACAAACAGGTTGCCGACCCCTGCTCTAAGCTATCATCTCAAAGATGTTAAGAAATACTTTTATGGAGTTTTTGAATAGAGAGCCTTAATGGTTTCCTTCGGTGTGGAATCCCCTGGAGGTAGTCCAAAATATTTCCCTGCACAGGGGCGTACGCAAAGGGGGATGTTAGGGGTTTAAACACCCCCTTGAGCTCAGAAAAAATGGCAAAAATAAAAATGTTAGTAGAAATTATGCGGGCTATTTTTTTTTTGGAATTATGAACCCCCCTTGAAAATTATCACCCCCCTTGAAAAAATTCTGCTTACACCACTGTCCCTGCATAAGTAGAGTAGGGGAGATAGTTAGGAAAGACAGAAGGTATGTAAATAAGAAAATTACTTATCTAAAGGATGCTTCATATGAGAAAAGGTAATCATCACCTATACCAGGGGTGACCAAACTTTTGGGATCCCTGGTCTACTCCGCATTTAATATATCGAAGGCGGTCTACCAATGGCAGAGCTAAATTAACGTAACGTGCATGTTTATATATATTTTTTCGGTAACAAGAAAAAATGATAAATTATCTAATTTTTTTAATAAAAAACTTAATATTAATATTCACAAAATAAAAATTTACTGACGAAAATAATCAAAGTATTCATTCATCAAAAATTGACCATCCTATTCACTTCGTTTAGTTGAACTGTATATCTGCGACAAGTTTACCATATTGTGGCTGGCACGAGCTTATTGCAATGCGTAAACACGAAATTAAATGTTCATCTGTGAAACGAGACCGATGTTTGGTTTTTATGGCGTTCATGGTTGAAAAAGCAGATTCGCAAAGATACGTCGATCCAAAGTATGATTTCAAATACAAAATCAATTTCTAAATATTTGGAAACGTTTCCTCAGAAATTAATTTCCAAAAATTTTCATTTTAAATAATTCATTAATTTTGTGCCATAATTCATAAATTAAATTGTTAATACCCGAGATCATTATCAGGATGGTCGCGCAGACTACCTAAAATGTCTTCGCGGTCGACGTCTTGGCTACCCTGACCTGTACTGTAAGTTCCCAACGGGGGCGGTACTACACCCACCAGTGGGTAGACCTCTAAGGGGGCGGTAGCGGGTTCGAAGACAAATGGGGTAGGGGGCGTTAAGGCAGTCAAGTGTGTTGATCAGTAGACATATCTATATTAATAATCAATAAATCAATCGAATAATATTATATATCATAATAATTGGCCTAGTTTTTATTCCAATTACAAGTTTTGTGAATTCAATGAGCCTCCGTTTAATCACATCTAGGCCAGGGCCCGATCAAGGCAAAGTTGGGACGAGGGCCTGGTAGTCTTTCGCCCCCGCCCCCTATCCTCCTTTCAAGGCAAAAAAAAATTAGTTTATAAAAGAGGATACAAACTGTTTAGATTACTGCTTAGATTAACTGTTAGAGGATTTACTGTTTTTATTTAATTTCTGAATAAGGTTTCATGAAATATTACTTGAATAATTAACAAAAAACATTCTCAAATTTTGTTAATTAAATTATTTAAAATTTAATAATTGAGTACCAAATTTTAGGGGGCCCAGGGCCTAGACCCAGACGGCCCGTGCTTTAATCAGGCCCTGCTCTAGGGTAGAGTACACAAATTTTGATTTCAATTTATTCATTCTATTTCGCTAAACGTGGGCTCAGTAACTGTCTAAGTAAATGAACACCACTGAAAGAATAATGTTAACGAAATTCAAACCCGCAATCAACGAATTCTTAAAACTCCACCTGTCTCAACTACCTCATATATTATTTTTTATTTCTTATTGACTTTATGATTATTTTTAAGATTTTAACAAACAATTTTTACTATATTTCATTGTTGTTTTATCTATTTTCTACTTTGTGATTCTTAACAGATAGATAAGCAGATTGAATAAGTATAGATAATATACTGCAATATTTTAATTTTTGTATAATTAGGTATCGTGGAAGAGGCCATTATTTTTTTCTCGTAAAGGGGCAGTGGTCCAGAAAAGGTTGGGAACCACTGGAGTAGAGCTTAAGTATTCCATCTGGTGGAAATTCACAGTAATAATACTAGTTATAAGCAGATTAAATAAGTATAGATAATATACTGCAATATTTTAATTTTTGTATAATTAGGTATCGTGGAAGAGGCCATTATTTTTTTCTCGTAAAGGGGCAGTGGTCCAGAAAAGGTTGGGAACCACTGGAGTAGAGCTTAAGTATTCCATCTGGTGGAAACCCACAGTAATAATACTAGTTATATTGAAAAAAATTTTATGTAGATATTTTGTACTAAACCGAAATTTTTCTTGATTCCAATAATTTTTCATTCAGTAACAGGAATTAATAAATAGTAAAAATTCAAAACTATTTCTGCAACTAATAAATTTTTATTTTTGTTTTCTAAAAGTGGGCTTTAAAAGTATTATTACTGTTTAAATAGCATTTTCACAAATGTATATGAATACACCGAACCAGAGACCAATGCAGACACTCTTAATAAATTGGTGAACATTTTTGTGATAAGAGCAGGAGAGAAATATTTTACGAATAATAAAACACTTCAAAAAATAGTAAATACTTAATGTAAGTACTACTGAATCGTAATATAATTATATCAAAGATTTACTGGATTTCACTATTGAACTCTGATTCAAGGAATTTCATGTTTACAAGCCAGCGCGTATATCTAGCAATCACTGATGTGCGTCACTTGCTTATTAAGTTTACATAGTTCGTTATTTGTTTATGTAAGGAAATAACTTAAGTCTACTGAAAGTTCTGGAATCTTTCTGAATTGAATTAAATTATTTTAAGTGGCCATCAATTGAACTAACTGCGTTTCCTTTACGTTTGATTCACTTGGTTCACTGTTGACTTACGATAGAAAATATTGCCATGGTGAAAAAGTTTATATTTTATTACTGTGCCAAAAGATTTTACATATATTATTAAATTTTTCTATAAAAAATATAATATTTGAAATATATATTTTTGTAAAGCAATTATAACACCTAAGGAAGAATCTTGCCACAAATAAAGAATTTCCATTTGTTCTGTACATGTTTAAAAAATTATAAATATGCTGTTACGGGTGTGACAGTTATTTTTTAAACAGGTAAAGGAACGGAAATTCTTTATTAGGAAAAAGGGTAATCATCATCTATACTGTAAGTTCTCAATGGGGGCGGTACTATCCTCCTCCAAGTGGGTAGACTTCTAGGCGGGAGATAGCTGGTTCGAAGACAAATTTGGGAGGGGGCGTTAAGACAGTCAAGTGTGGTGGTCAGTAAACATATTTATATTAATGATCAATAAATCAATCGAATAATATTGTATATCATAATAATTGGCATAGTTTTTATTCCAATTATAAATTTTGTGAATTCAACGAGCTTCCATTTAATCACCTCAAGGGTAGAGTACACAAATTTTGATTCCAATTTATTCATTCTATTTTTCTAAACGTGGGCTCAATAATTAGTTGACTGTCTAAGTAAATGAACACCACTGAACAGATAATGTTAACGAAACTCGAATCCGACATTAACGAATTCTTAAAACTCCACCTGTTTCAACTACTTCATTAACTATTTTTATTTCTTATTGACTTTATAATTACTTTTAAGATTTGATTGTTGTTTTATCTATTTTCTACTTTGTAACTCTTTATAGATAGATAAGCAGATTAAATAAGTATAGATAATACATTGCAATATTTTAATTTTTGTATAATTAGGTATCGTGGAAGTGGTGACGTTCGATTATTTTTTCTCGTAAAGTGGCAGTGGTCCAGAAAAAGTTGGGAACCACTGGAGTAGAGCTTAAGTACGCCATCTGGTGGAAACCCACAGTAATAATACTAGTTATATTGACATTTTTTTATGTAGATATTTTGTACTAAACCGAAGTTTTGCTTGGTTACAATACTCTTTCATTCGGTAACAGGAATTAATAAATAGTAAAAATTCAAAACTATTTTTGAAAATAATATATTTTTATTTTTGTTTTCTAAAAGTGGGCTTTAAAAGTATTATTACTGTTTAAATAACATCTTTACAAATATATATGAAAACACCGAACCACACACCAATACAGACTCTCTTAATAAATTGGTGCAGGCTCTTAATAAGTAAGAGCCTTCTTGCCTTATTTGAAAAAATATTTTAAGATTAATAAAACACTTCAAAAATGATGTAAATACTTAATGTAAGTACTACTGAATCATAATATAATTATATCAGAGATTTACATGATTTCACTATTGAACTCTGATTCAGTGAGTTTCATGTTTACACGTCAGAGCGTATATTTAGCAATCAGTGATGTGCCTCACTTTAAGTTAACAGAGTGCATTATTTGTTATGTAAGGGAATAACTGAAATCGACTGAAAGCTCTGGAATTTTTTTGAATTGAAATAAATTATTTTAAGTGGCCATCAATTAAACTAACTGCGTTTCCTTTATGTTTGATTCACTTGGTTCCCTGTTGACTTACGAAAGAAAATATTCCCAAGGTGAAATTGCCATAGTTTGCATTTTATTACTGTGTCAAAAAATTTTGCATCGGGATTGATGGAAAACGTACATTCCATAGAAACGGGTGTGATACTTCGAACTACTTTTTATCACTATTTCTATAAAGAATATAATATTTCAAATATATATTTTTTGTGAAGCAATTATAACACTTTTTGAAAATAAAGAATTAAAACAAATAAAGAATTTTCATTTCATCCGTAAGTGTTTAAAAAATTATAAATATGCTGTTACGGTTGTGAATATTTATAACTGTCACACCCGTAATAGCCTATTTATATTTTATTTAAACATGTAAAGAAACGGAAATTCTTTATTTTTTGTAAAAATCCTTCCTTAAGTGTTATAATTGCTTCACAAAAAATATATATTTGAAATATTATATTCTTTATAGAAAAGTGACAAAAAGTAATTCAATGTGTCACACTCGTTTCTATGGAATGGCCGAAAATCATTTAACCCTCTGACTGCTCAATTTGTAAACCTCGATCTCTTTAAAAGTAATCTGAATGCTGTAATCTCTTCGTAAATACTCCTTGTACTTCATCTTCAGCATAGAATTGAGTATTTCTCTTTACGTAAGCATAAATACGGAAAAAGCAAAATTTTTCGATTTTTTCTTATCTTAGTAAATTTAACTCATGTTAATATAAAAGTGTTAAAAATTAACATTTACTCTCATTTCTTAACATTTTTAATTTATTCTTCTTTATTACATTATCCTATATTGTATTTATCAAACTTCCCATGGAAGGAAAACATTTTCCTTTTGGTAATCTGAATGCTGTAATCTTTTCTTAAATATTCTTTGTACTTTATCTTCAGTATGGAATTGAGTATTTCTCTTTACGTAAGCATGAATACAGAAAAAGCAAATTTTTCGATGTTTTTCTTATCTTAGTAGATTTAACTCATGTTAATATAAAAGTGTTGGAAATTAACATTTACTCTCAATTCATATCACTGCAAATTATTCTTCTTATTATATTATCCTATATTATATTTATCAAACTTCCCATTGGAATGAAAACATTTTCCCTTTGGTAATCTGAATGCTGTAATCTCTTCGTAAATACTCCTTGTACTTCATCTTCAGCATAGAATTGAGTATTTCTCTTTACGTAAGCATAAATACGGAAAAAGCAAAATTTTTCGATTTTTTCTTATCTTAGTAAATTTAACTCATGTTAATATAAAAGTGTTAAAAATTAACATTTACTCTCATTTCTTAACATTTGCAATTTATTCTTCTTTATTACATTATCCTATATTGTATTTATCAAACTTCCCATGGAAGGAAAACATTTTCCTTTTGGTAATCTGAATGCTGTAATCTTTTCTTAAATATTCTTTGTACTTTATCTTCAGTATGGAATTAAGTATTTCTCTTTACGTAAGCATGACTACGGAAAAGCAAATTTTTTTATTTTTTTTTTATCTTAGTAGATTGAACTCATGTTAATATAAAAGTGTTGGAAATTAACATTTACTCTCATTTTTTATCATTTGAAAATTATTCTTCTTTATTATATTATCCTATGTTATATTTATCAAACTTCATTGGAATGAAAACATTTTCCCTTTGATAATCTGAATGCTGTTATCTCTTCGTAAATACTACTTGTACTTTATCTTCAGTATGGAATTGAGTATTTCTCTTTACGTAAGCATAAATACGGAAAAAGCATATTTTTCGATTTTTTCTTATCTTAGTAGATTGAACTCATGTTAATATAAAAGTGTTAAAAATTAACATTTACTCTCATTTCTTAACATTTGCAATTTATTCTTCTTTATTACATTATCCTATATTGTATTTATCAAACTTCCCATGGAAGGAAAACATTTCCTTTTGGTAATCTGAATGCTGTAATCTTTTCTTAAATATTCTTTGTACTTTATCTTCAGTATGGAATTGAGTATTTCTCTTTACGTAAGCATAAATACGGAAAAAGCCAATTTTTCGATGTTTTTCTTATCTTAGTAAATTTAACTCATGTTAATATAAAAGTGTTGGAAATTAACATTTACTCTCATTTCATATCACTGCAAATTATTCTTTATTATTATATTATACTATAATATATTTATCAAACTTCCCATTGGAATGAAAACATTTTTCTTTTGGTAATCTGAATGCTATAATCTTTTCTTAAATACTCCTTGTACTTTATCTTCAGTATGAAATTAAGTATTTCTCTTTACGTAAGCATGACTACGGAAAAAGCAAAATTTTTCGATTTTTTCTTATCTTAGTAAATTTAACTCATGTTAATATAAAAGTGTTAAAAATTAACATTTACTCTCATTTCTTAACATTTGCAATTTATTCTTCTTTATTACATTATCCTATATTGTTTTATCAAACTTCCCATGGAAGGAAAACATTTTCCTTTTGGTAATCTGAATGCTGTAATCTTTTCTTAAATATTCTTTGTACTTTATCTTCAGTATGGAATTGAGTATTTCTCTTTACGTAAGCATGAATACAGAAAAAGCAAATTTTTCGATTTTTTCTTATCTTAGTAGATTTAACTCATGTTAATATAAAAGTGTTGGAAATTAACATTTACTCTCATTTCATATCATTTGCAAATTATTCTTCTTTATTATATTATCCTATATTATATTTATCAAACTTCCCATTGGAATGAAAACATTTTCCCTTTGGTAATCTGAATGCTGTAATCTCTTCGTAAATACTCCTTGTACTTTATCTTCAGTATGGAATTGAGTATTTCTCTTTACGTAAGCATAAAATACGGAAAAAGCAAAATTTTTCGATTTTTTTTCTTATCTTAGTAAATTTAACTCATGTTAATATAAAAGTGTTAAAAATTAACATTTACTCTCATTTCTTAACATTTGCAATTTATTCTTCTTTATTACATTATCCTATATTGTATTTATCAAACTTCCCATGGAAGGAAAACATTTTCCTTTTGGTAATCTGAATGCTGTAATCTTTTCTTAAATATTCTTTGTACTTTATCTTCAGTATGGAATTGAGTATTTCTCTTTACGTAAGCATGAATACAGAAAAAGCAAATTTTTCGATTTTTTCTTATCTTAGTAGATTTAACTCATGTTAATATAAAAGTGTTGGAAATTAACATTTACTCTCATTTCATATCATTTGCAAATTATTCTTTTTTATTATATTATCCTGTATTATATTTATCAAACTTCCCATTGGAATGAAAACATTTTCCCTTTGGTAATCTGAATGCTGTAATCTCTTCGTAAATACTCCTTGTACTTCATCTTCAGCATAGAATTGAGTATTTCTCTTTACGTAAGCATAAATACGGAAAAAGCAAAATTTTTCGATTTTTTCTTATCTTAGTAAATTTAACTCATGTTAATATAAAAGTGTTAAAAATTAACATTTACTCTCATTTCTTAACATTTGCAATTTATTCTTCTTTATTACATTATCCTATATTGTATTTATCAAACTTCCCATGGAAGGAAAACATTTTCCTTTTGGTAATCTGAATGCTGTAATCTTTTCTTAAATATTCTTTGTACTTTATCTTCAGTATGGAATTGAGTATTTCTCTTTACGTAAGCATGAATACAGAAAAAGCAAATTTTTCGATTTTTTTTAATTCTTAGTAGATTTAATTCGTGTTAATGTAAAAGTGTTGGAAATTAACATTTACTCTCATTTGATATCATTTGCGAATCATTTTTCTTTATTATATTATCCTATATTATATTTATCAAACTTCATTAGAATGAAAACATTTTCCCTTTGGTAATCTGAATGTTCTTATCTCTTCGTAAATACTCCTTGTACTTTATCTTCAGTATGGAATTGAATATTTCTCTTACCGTAAGTATAAATACGGAAAAAGCCAAATTTTCGATGTTTTTCTTATCTTAGTAAATTTAACTCATGTTAATATAAAAGTGTTAAAAATTAACATTTACTCTCATTTCTTAACATTTTTAATTTATTCTTCTTTATTACATTATCCTATATTGTATTTATCAAACTTCCCATGGAAGGAAAACATTTTCCTTTTGGTAATCTGAATGCTGTAATCTTTTCTTAAATATTCTTTGTACTTTATCTTCAGTATGGAATTGAGTATTTCTCTTTACGTAAGCATGAATACAGAAAAAGCAAATTTTTCGATTTTTTCTTATCTTAGTAGATTTAACTCATGTTAATATAAAAGTGTTGGAAATTAACATTTACTCTCATTTCATATCATTTGCAAATTATTCTTTATTATTATATTATCCTATATTATATTTATCAAACTTCCCATTGGAATGAAAACATTTTTCTTTTGGTAATCTGAATGCTGTAATCTCTTCGTAAATACTCCTTGTACTTCATCTTCAGCATAGAATTGAGTATTTCTCTTTACGTAAGCATAAATACGGAAAAAGCAAAATTTTTCGATTTTTTCTTATCTTAGTAAATTTAACTCATGTTAATATAAAAGTGTTAAAAATTAACATTTACTCTCATTTCTTAACATTTGCAATTTATTCTTCTTTATTACATTATCCTATATTGTATTTATCAAACTTCCCATGGAAGGAAAACATTTTCCTTTTGGTAATCTGAATGCTGTAATCTTTTCTTAAATATTCTTTGTACTTTATCTTCAGTATGGAATTGAGTATTTCTCTTTACGTAAGCATGAATACAGAAAAAGCAAATTTTTCGATTTTTTCTTATCTTAGTAGATTTAACTCATGTTAATATAAAAGTGTTGGAAATTAACATTTACTCTCATTTCATATCATTTGCAAATTATTCTTTTTTATTATATTATCCTGTATTATATTTATCAAACTTCCCATTGGAATGAAAACATTTTCCCTTTGGTAATCTGAATGCTGTAATCTCTTCGTAAATACTCCTTGTACTTCATCTTCAGCATAGAATTGAGTATTTCTCTTTACGTAAGCATAAATACGGAAAAAGCAAAATTTTTCGATTTTTTCTTATCTTAGTAAATTTAACTCATGTTAATATAAAAGTGTTAAAAATTAACATTTACTCTCATTTCTTAACATTTGCAATTTATTCTTCTTTATTACATTATCCTATATTGTATTTATCAAAACTTCCCATGGAAGGAAAACATTTTCCTTTTGGTAATCTGAATGCTGTAATCTTTTCTTAAATATTCTTTGTACTTTATCTTCAGTATGGAATTGAGTATTTCTCTTTACATAAGCATGAATACAGAAAAAGCCAATTTTTCGATTTTTTCTTATCTTAGTAGATTTAACTCATGTTAATATAAAAGTGTTGGAAATTAACATTTACTCTCACTTCTTATCATTTGCAAATTATTCTTCTTTATTATATTATCCTATATTATATTTATCAAACTTCCCATTGGAATGAAAACATTTTTCCTTTGGTAATCTGAATGCTGTAATCTCTTCGTAAATACTCCTTGTACTTTATCTTCAGAAAGGAATTGAGTATTTCTCTTTACGTAAGCATAAATACGGAAAAAGCAAAATTTTTCGATTTTTTCTTATCTTAGTAAATTTAACTCATGTTAATATAAAAGTGTTAAAAATTAACATTTACTCTCATTTCTTAACATTTGCAATTTATTCTTCTTTATTACATTATCCTATATTGTATTTATCAAACTTCCCATGGAAGGAAAACATTTTCCTTTTGGTAATCTGAATGCTGTAATCTTTTCTTAAATATTCTTTGTACTTTATCTTCAGTATGGAATTGAGTATTTCTCTTTACGTAAGCATGAATACAGAAAAAGCAAATTTTTCGATTTTTTCTTATCTTAGTAGATTTAACTCATGTTAATATAAAAGTGTTGGAAATTAACATTTACTCTCATTTCATATCATTTGCAAATTATTCTTTTTTATTATATTATCCTGTATTATATTTATCAAACTTCCCATTGGAATGAAAACATTTTCCCTTTGGTAATCTGAATGCTGTAATCTCTTCGTAAATACTCCTTGTACTTCATCTTCAGCATAGAATTGAGTATTTCTCTTTACGTAAGCATAAATACGGAAAAAGCCAAATTTCGATTTTTTCTTATCTTAGTAAATTTAACTCATGTTAATATAAAAGTGTTAAAAATTAACATTTACTCTCATTTCTTAACATTTGCAATTTATTCTTCTTTATTACATTATCCTATATTGTATTTATCAAACTTCCCATGGAAGGAAAACATTTTCCTTTTGGTAATCTGAATGCTGTAATCTTTTCTTAAATATTCTTTGTACTTTATCTTCAGTATGGAATTGAGTATTTCTCTTTACGTAAGCATGAATACAGAAAAAGCATATTTTGCGATTTTTTCTTATCTTAGTAAATTTAACTCATGTTAATATAAAATTGTTGGAAATTAACATTTACTCTTATTTCATATCATTTGCAAATTCTTCTTCTTTATTATATTACCCTATATTATATTTATCAAACTTCCCATTGGAATAAAAATATTTTCCCTTTGGTAATCTGAATGCTGTAGTCTCTTCGTAAATACTCCTTGTATTTAATCTTCAGTATGGAATTGAGTATTTCTCTTTACGTAAGCATGAATACGAAAAAAGCAAATTTTGCGATTTTTTCTTATCTTAGTAAATTTAACTCATGTTAATATAAAAAGTGTTAAAAATTAACATTTACTCTCATTTCTTAACATTTGCAATTTATTCTTCTTTATTACATTATCCTATATTGTATTTATCAAACTTCCCATGGAAGGAAAACATTTTCCTTTTGGTAATCTGAATGCTGTAATCTTTTCTTAAATATTCTTTGTACTTTATCTTCAGTATGGAATTGAGTATTTCTCTTTACGTAAGCATGAATACAGAAAAAGCCAATTTTTCGATTTTTTCTTATCTTAGTAAATTTAACTCATGTTAATATAAAAGTGTTGGAAATTAACATTTACTCTCATTTCATATCATTTGCAAATAATTCTTCTTTATTATATTATCCTATATTATATTTATCAAACTTCCCATTGGAATGAAAACATTTTCCCTTTGGTAATCTGAATGCTGTAATCTCTTCGTAAATACTCCTTGTACTTCATCTTCAGCATAGAATTGAGTATTTCTCTTTACGTAAGCATAAATACGGAAAAAGCAAAATTTTTCGATTTTTTCTTATCTTAGTAAATTTAACTCATGTTAATATAAAAGTGTTAAAAATTAACATTTACTCTCATTTCTTAACATTTGCAATTTATTCTTCTTTATTACATTATCCTATATTGTATTTATCAAACTTCCCATGGAAGGAAAACATTTTCCTTTTGGTAATCTGAATGCTGTAATCTTTTCTTAAATATTCTTTGTACTTTATCTTCAGTATGGAATTGAGTATTTCTCTTTACGTAAGCATGAATACAGAAAAAGCAAATTTTTCGATTTTTTCTTATCTTAGTAGATTTAACTCATGTTAATATAAAAGTGTTGGAAATTAACATTTACTCTCATTTCATATCATTTGCAAATTATTCTTTTTTATTATATTATCCTGTATTATATTTATCAAACTTCCCATTGGAATGAAAACATTTTCCCTTTGGTAATCTGAATGCTGTAATCTCTTCGTAAATACTCCTTGTACTTTATCTTCAGTATGGAATTGAATATTTCTCTTAACGTAAGCATAAATACGGAAAAAGCCAATTTTTCGATGTTTTTCTTATCTTAGTAAATTTAACTCATGTTAATATAAAAGTGTTGGAAATTAACATTTACTCTCATTTCTTAACATTTGCAATTTATTCTTCTTTATTACATTATCCTATATTGTATTTATCAAACTTCCCATGGAAGGAAAACATTTTCCTTTTGGTAATCTGAATGCTGTAATCTTTTCTTAAATATTCTTTGTACTTTATCTTCAGTATGGAATTGAGTATTTCTCTTTACGTAAGCATAAATACGGAAAAAGCATATTTTTCGATTTTTTCTTATCTTAGTAGATTGAACTCATGTTAATATAAAAGTGTTGGAAATTAACATTTACTCTCATTTCATATCATTTGCAAATCATTCTTCTTTATTATATTATCCTATATTATATTTATCAAACTTCCCATTGGAATGAAAACATTTTCCCTTTGGTAATCTGAATGCTGTAATCTCTTCGTAAATACTCCTTGTACTTCATCTTCAGCATAGAATTGAGTATTTCTCTTTACGTAAGCATAAATACGGAAAAAGCAAAATTTTTCGATTTTTTCTTATCTTAGTAAATTTAACTCATGTTAATATAAAAGTGTTAAAAATTAACATTTACTCTCATTTCTTAACATTTGCAATTTATTCTTCTTTATTACATTATCCTATATTGTATTTATCAAACTTCCCATTGGAATGAAAACATTTTCCTTTTGGTAATCTGAATGCTGTAATCTGTTCGTAAATACTCCTTGTACTTTATCTTCAGTATGGAATTGAGTATTTCTCTTTACGTAAGCATGAATACGAAAAAAGCAAATTTTGCGATTTTTTCTTATCTTAGTAAATTTAACTCATGTTAATATAAAATTGTTGGAAATTAACATTTACTCTTATTTCATATCATTTGCAAATTCTTCTTCTTTATTATATTACCCTATATTATATTTATCAAACTTCCCATTGGAATAAAAATATTTTCCCTTTGGTAATCTGAATGCTGTAATCTCTTCGTAAATACTCCTTGTACTTTATCTTCAGTATGGAATTGAGTATTTCTCTTTACGTAAGCATGAATACGGAAAAAGCAAAATTTTTCGATTTTTTCTTATCTTAGTAAATTTAACTCATGTTAATATAAAAGTGTTAAAAATTAACATTTACTCTCATTTCTTAACATTTGCAATTTATTCTTCTTTATTACATTATCCTATATTGTATTTATCAAACTTCCCATGGAAGGAAAACATTTTCCTTTTGGTAATCTGAATGCTGTAATCTTTTCTTAAATATTCTTTGTACTTTATCTTCAGTATGGAATTGAGTATTTCTCTTTACGTAAGCATGAATACGGAAAAGCAAATTTTTCGATTTTTTCTTATCTCAGTAGATTTAACTTGTTAATATAAAAGTGTTGGAAACTAACATTTACTCTCATTTCATATCATTTGCAAATTATTCTTCTTAATTATATTATCCTATATTATATTTATCAAACTTCCCATTGGAATGAAAACATTTTCCCTTTGGTAATCTGAATGTTGTAATCTCTTCGTAAATACTCCTTGTACTTTATCTTCAGTATGGAATTGAGTATTTCTCTTTACATGCGTAAACTTAAATACGGAAAATGTCAATTTTTCGATTTTTTCTTGTCTCAGTAGATTTAACTCATGTTAATATAAAAGTGTTAAAAATTAACATTTACTCTCATTTCTTAACATTTTTAATTTATTCTTCTTTATTACATTATCCTATATTGTATTTATCAAACTTCCCATGGAAGGAAAACATTTTCCTTTTGGTAATCTGAATGCTGTTATCTCTTCGTAAATACTACTTGTACTTTATCTTCAGTATGGAATTGAGTATTTCTCTTTACGTAAGCATAAATACGGAAAAAGCATATTTTTCGATTTTTTCTTATCTTAGTAGATTGAACTCATGTTAATATAAAAGTGTTGGAAATTAACATTTACTCTGACTTCTTATCATTTGCAAATTATTCTTCTTTATTATATTATCCTATATTATATTTATCAAACTTCCCATTGGAATGAAAACATTTTCCCTTTGGTAATCTGAATGCTGTAATCTCTTCGTAAATACTCCTTGTACTTTATCTTCAGTATGGAATTGAGTATTTCTCTTTACGTAAGCATAAATACGGAAAAAGCAAAATTTTCCGATTTTTTCTTATCTTAGTAAATTTAACTCATGTTAATATAAAAGTGTTAAAAATTAACATTTACTCTCATTTCTTAACATTTGCAATTTATTCTTCTTTATTACATTATCCTATATTGTATTTATCAAACTTCCCATGGAAGGAAAACATTTTCCTTTTGGTAATCTGAATGCTGTAATCTTTTCTTAAATATTCTTTGTACTTTATCTTCAGTATGGAATTGAGTATTTCTCTTTACGTAAGCATGAATACAGAAAAAGCAAATTTTTCGATTTTTTCTTATCTTAGTAGATTTAACTCATGTTAATATAAAAGTGTTGGAAATTAACATTTACTCTCATTTCATATCATTTGCAAATTATTCTTTTTTATTATATTATCCTGTATTATATTTATCAAACTTCCCATTGGAATGAAAACATTTTCCCTTTGGTAATCTGAATGCTGTAATCTCTTCGTAAATACTCCTTGTACTTCATCTTCAGCATAGAATTGAGTATTTCTCTTTACGTAAGCATAAATACGGAAAAAGCAAAATTTTTCGATTTTTTCTTATCTTAGTAAATTTAACTCATGTTAATATAAAAGTGTTAAAAATTAACATTTACTCTCATTTCTTAACATTTGCAATTTATTCTTCTTTATTACATTATCCTATATTGTATTTATCAAACTTCCCATGGAAGGAAAACATTTTCCTTTTGGTAATCTGAATGCTGTAATCTTTTCTTAAATATTCTTTGTACTTTATCTTCAGTATGGAATTGAGTATTTCTCTTTACGTAAGCATGAATACGGAAAAAGCAAATTTTTCGATTTTTTCAATTGTAGTAGTTGTAAGAAACGTTAATTTAAATTTAGTACATGTTAAGTGCTAGAAATTACCAAGTCATACTCTTTCTTTTAAACTTTAACACTGAAATTTAATTTTACTTTTAGAGCTTTTTCATGTTATACTATACTATTAAGAACTGCATTAAATTTTCGAAGCTATATTTTGTAAAATATCTGAAAACGACGTTTAACATTAACTGTTTTTAGATTAGTGAATGTCGGGATAACCGGGGACTAACATCTGGTTGTTTTATAAGCGCTGTTAGAGTGATAAGTCACCGGCAAGTAGAATGATTTTTAATCGGTCATGCGACTATTAAATCGAGAAAAATTTCGATTTTTCAAAAAAATATATGTGAAAAGAAATTCAGTTCTGAACATTTGAAAACAATTTTGTAAAAAATTTTCAGTATTGAGAGGAGTTATGAATATAAACGTGTCAACTTCTTACTGTAAAAGAAATTTAACTTGCAAAACTGTAACTTGATTTTTCTCAAATTGTGTTTTTTCCACGTAACTCGCATGTTATCTCAAAAAGTTTTTAATATTTTTTCATGAAATTTTTGCGGGTTGTATACAATATAAATTTCATCCGATTGAACTTAAATTTTCTTGTATATTTCGCCAAAAACTTTTTAATGATAATATTTTGATTTTTAAGAAAAAAATCATTTTTTTTTTAATATTTTTTAAAAAATATATATGTATCTTAAATATATACCAATTAAGGTTCTACGTAATTATAAAATATTGTAGTACGTTTTAAAATAATAAATTTGTTTTAAACTTAAATATATTTTTAGTTATCATAAGCGCTAGCCTTCATATAATTTTTGTTAGCAACAAAGTGACTCTTATTTAAAAACTAGAACATAGCCCGTCATATGACGGGATCAGTAAAAGTTTAAATTTTCTAGACTTGTAAAGTACGAGGAAAAAAAATGGTTTGTTTTTCGCTGAGAATTATCTGGTACACGCTCAATAATTTATCTTTATACTACTCTAACGTCTCCCGATACTGTGAATGTAGTTTGAATCACGTTGAATTCATTTTAACAAACCGTGTGGTAAGTATAAAAACAAACACAAACGTGCAACAAAAAATAATCGATGATTAAATTTAAAATTATCACATATGTACCTAATCTATTATTTAAGTCAAATATAAAAGAAAATGATTTACTTAATATCTAAGTTCGGTGATAAAACGTATGAAAATAGTGCAGACGATATTTAAAAATTTAAAATAAGAAATGATTAAATGAGAAGGAATAAAGTTATAATGCTTGAAAAAATGTTATTTTTACCTATTTATTATGTGATAAATTGATAAATTTAATCGCCTGCTCTAAACCGGGGAAAATAGGGCTCGAAATAATGGCATTAAACGCTTGATTGAAAAGTGGGGAAGTGGTGGATTTGCTAATCCTAACTCATCAAGAATCTAATATGGATGCCTCTATCCAATCCAAGTCCAACTGCTTCATAAATATGAGGACAGACGAACAGATTACTTAGTCTATTATTATAGAGGGGATTTCCATGAAAAATATTTGTTATGTTTCAAAAAGGAATGAGTGTTAATATGTGTTTAAAGATAATAATTTGTTCTAACTATGTTAAAGAAAAGTATGTTTGTAAAACTGGTAGTTTCAGGCTATAAGAAGTCAAAAATGATAACTATTTTGCATTTTTTTTTTTACTTTTAAGAGTCGTATGACCCCTAAGCTAGAGGTCACACTCTATCTATTTCACTATATAAAGTAACAGACGTTGACCTTCTACAAATTGCTGTGATGTCATCACAGAATATTATCATTCTATGGTGTTTAATGTGCTAAATGCAACGAAAATATTCATTTGCAGGGGGCAATATTTTTTGGTTTTATTGATCTGTTTCAATCATCGATATAAGTACCTATAAATGATTGGTCTCAATATGTGTGTTATGGACTACGTTTAAAGAATCTGTTTATTTATGCAAGTTAAAAGTATATTTAATACATGTAGTTTCAACTTTATATTTATAAATGTTATGAAGTTTATAAAAATCATTAATATTTGTTTCATTCTGTTATGAATATTTATTTGTGTAATAAATAATCTTCATAACATTGGGAAAATATTTTAAAAACTATCATTTATTTATTATTTAACCCTTTATCAGCCCAGTATTATTTACTCAGCAATGTACTGAAAATAACTAACTCTTCCAAGGGATGTTTTTTACAGGAAAATTAAAAGATTTTTAAATTTCCAGTGTCAGATTAAAAGACAACTAACTGAAAACATAAGAAGATTCTATCATAATAAAATATTAAAAACAACAACAAAAATCAAAAGATGAACAGTAAAATAAGTCTACAATCAATGCAGTCTGTAAATCAATAATCTTACGTCCAGTCCTCCCATTCATTTTCTCAATATTTCCTTCGTTACCGGAGTTCATGAGTTTGAATGCCACAGTAAACAAGGATGTTCATAGCTGACATTAAGCTGTTCGGAATCGGCTTTAAACAGTTGGTCTCGGTATCATTAGCCTTCTTCTAACAAAACAGTAGACAGTAGCGCTCCAAACCAACCAAGCCGAAAGATGACAGAATAGTTAGGCCGCTAATCTTCGGTACCGGCGTTCGTGGGTTCGAATCTCACTGTGGCATAGATGTTCGTAGCCGTTCGGAATCGGCTTTAAGCAGTAGGTCCCTGTCTCATTAGCCCTCTTTGCAAAAAAAGTAGAATGTAGCACTACAAACCAAACCAACCGGTCACAGAACACTAAAAGGGGGGGGGGTCGTAATTACAATACTTCTGAACGACGTAGTAGCAGGAAGAAGAATTTAAAATTAAAAAATCAAACCTAAAAATTAATAAATCCTTTTTCAAAGTGAAAGTATGTTTTAATCGTCTTTCCTTTACCCTTTTGAGCTAAAAATTGATTTTCCTCATTTCCAGTAATCTAGTCTAAAATAATATTTGAGTTACTCTAATTTATTGTCTAAACATCAAATTTAATTGTTTTAAAGTAGTGTGAACAGTAACTCTTAAATATGAAAACCGTGGCTCGACACGCTTTTTAACTCGACGTTGTACATTCCCGGGAAAAAAAAAAGAGTATGTTGAGTCAAACTCGACACTGAAGCACAAAAAGTTATGATACATTTTTAAAATGTCTGGCATATAGTAACAATAGTAACAATGTTCGACAAAAAAAAGTATACGGATTGTAAAGTTAAAGTAAATTTTCACTTCTTTGATACAAAAGTAATTATTTTTTATAATATTTGTTCAAAAATCGGTGTCATGTTTTACAGACAAGTAGTTTTTCTAATCTTTAAGAAGGTACGTGGAATGTGACTAAATCATGGAGTAAATTGTTAATAGGGTACCTACAGGAAAAAACACTTCAAAACCTTCTCTAACATTAAATGAATGAATAAATAAATCAAATTTACGAGAACCACATTTCGATGTGTAATCATGCAAGATCGAAAATTAGAATTAGTACAAATGCGCATCAAATGGTACAGATTTGTATCAAATTTTATGTCTGTTTGCCCTGATTTCTGTCCTAATTGAACACCTTAAAATAGATAAATGCCACGGGGAGAAATGTGTTTGTCAGAAGACTAAGTATCAATAATGCGAAGACTTAGTTATAAATCTTAACACAATTTGCTGTAACCGTATCCTTCCTAATCAGTAAAAATGCTTCTAATCAGACAATATTATGCAACGAGGTCTTTGACACTTTTTGTCCTTCATGAGCAGCCACTCTGCTTAAAAAGTCTACTGTCAGGCTGATTCAATTTTACATCTTCAAAAAAGAAAAAGTGCTTATTGAGAGGTTAAATTATATTAGAAAAGAGTTGATGGGGTGTTATACAAATCAAAAATTCATATTTACTAAATGAAAGCATTTTAACAAATGATAAGAAGCAATTAAATTGTTACTTATTTACTATAAATCTAATAAATTGAGATTTCGCAGGTGATATATTGCTTGACATAAGTACTAATCTACAAATCACTTTCCATAGTACAACGTGACAACAACAGAACAAAGTTTTAAGGCAAAAATTTCATCAAAAAGGGTATTGTGTAATGCTTCATTGAGCTATCAGTTAACCGGGAGTAGTTGTTATAGAAAAAATGTTTGTACTACGGAACTTATATTCTTCACAACATATTCGAAGAAAAATAGAGTAGTAATAATTTAGAATATTTTAATTAAAAAATTTGAAATTCTTTCAGTTCTTTGTTATCCATTTAAATTGACATCTGGAATTTGTACGAATTGATAAATCAAACATGTTACCAATGCTTAAGGTACAAAACTCAATAAAAAGAAAATTCAAGATCAAAACTCGGGGAGTTAAAACTTTAATACAATTAAATGCACATTTTTATTCGTTTAACCCTTAATTTGACTAAGTCCGCTACAATGAACAATCAAATAAATAAAATCTTTATAATAAATATATATTTTTATCAATAATATATAATATATTAAATATATAATATATAATTTTATTATTAATTATTATTATTATTATTATTATTATTGTTATTATTATTTATTTAAATATATTTTTAATCGATATTTGAAAAAACATCTTACGCTTACAAAATTAACCCACTGTTTACGACTTATTGGGGCCTCTGAGATGCAGGATTGTCTGCTCACATATTCAATCCTGAATATAAACAATGTCGATAAGTTGTTTATCTCATCATGATAACCAGTACGAAAATGTATCAAAACAGTAGTTCCCAAACTTTTTAGTTCCCGGTGCTCTGAATATATCAAAATTTTTTCGCGATGTTCTAAATCAGAGTTTCCCAACGTTTTTTTGACACACGTACCACTTGGTTTAACATCATGTTTAATTGTACCACTTTGTAAAAATGATTGTATTTCCGAAATTTGCTATTGCGAGTGTGTTTTTTATTTGTGTTATGCATTTTATAGAGTGGCCATGTATTTCCATCGTATAATGACAAAAATTACATTGAAACACGCCTAAACGTCATGCCGGTTATATATATATATATATATATATATATATATATATATATATATATATATATATATATATATATATATATATATATATATATACATATGTAATATATTAAAACTATTTTACGTTAATATTTCCTTAAAAACCTCCTCTCTCCCATCCTAATTTTTTAAAATCTATATTCCTAGCCTCAAATGGTCTTAATCAAAAGAGTGTCCTCGACTTAAAATTCTCTCAATACATTTCCCAAAGCTTTCTGTGCAACAGAGGTAAATTTTCTGTCCATTCAACACGTTTTCCAGCTGTAGCCTCCAAATGGCTCAGCTTTTCTCCTGACCTAACAGTTAAATTCGTTGACTAAGTTTCTTGTCCCTTTGGAAAATTCTATCTGTCTTCGCTCTTGGGTACACCTCTATTCGAGCAAAGTGTTTTTCTTGTCATTCTCTTGCCTGTCGTTGACTGGTAAAGATCTCTGTTTTGGCAAGTAATAAATAAAGTTTAGGCTTAGCTACGAACTGTGCTGTTCTTTTTACCAAAACGGTCCGACAGCAATATAATCTAGTTGCTGTAAGTAGACCAGGCTGTAGTAGCCCAGGCAAGTAAAAAGAATATGGGCTATAATTCCAAATCTGTCCAACAGTTGTATAATTCTTGGAAAACATTTATTTATATATAAATATATATATATATATATATATATATATATATATATATATATATATATATATATATATATATAAATATATATATATATATATATAT
Source organism: Pardosa pseudoannulata (assembly GCA_032207245.1). Lineage (NCBI taxonomy): Eukaryota > Metazoa > Arthropoda > Arachnida > Araneae > Lycosidae > Pardosa > Pardosa pseudoannulata. Next base: position 95,783,661 of record CM063510.1, read on the forward strand.
ATATATATATATATATATATACCCATACATGTGTGTATGGATGTATAGATATGTGTGTGGAGGTGTATGTATGTGTGTGAGTGTTTGCTTAAAATTTCATATTTATCTATTATTTTGTCATATTTCATTTACTATTAAATGATTTTAATAAAAACACAAAATTATAAAAAATAACAATTAATTTAAACTATGTCCTCCATTATTAATTATTTTTCGCTTACCAACCAACCAGCAACTAACGTATCACAAATGGTACGCTTACCACATGTTGGGAACGCTGCTCTAAGTCAAATATTGGTCTGTCTAAAGTAACTGGTTTGGTCAGATTAGTTTAAAAATATATGATTAAATTAAACATGTAGTTTAGAAAAACTGTTTATTGAACATACTTATCATCAAAATAAGGAATCGGATCAATGAGTTTGTACGCTACACAGATTCTCAAATCTTAGAATCAAACTGGATACAACTAAACTGAATACAATAACTTATTTATAGGGAAGAGGGATCCAGGGGGGTTTGGATTTTATAAAATATAAGATAAAACTATATAAAATCGGCCATACATCATGATCTCGTACTCTTTATCCATCTTTTGATTCCGAGAAATTTTATTGGTCGATTCTCTAATATTTGATTGGTCCTCACATGTCCGTTTGAATTGCCCGGAATCACAAAATCATTCAACCCTTCGCGGAACCGGAGCTTGGCACCATAAGCCCTGGCCCCTTAGTAACTGTTGCTCCGAGGAGT
>CM063510.1:95789413-95796913 GCA_032207245.1 Pardosa pseudoannulata
TTATTGTCATAGGAGCATTTTGGAGCTGTCTAGTTCTTACATACACACACACACACACACACACACACACATATATATATATATATATATATATATATATATTATATATATATATATATATATATATATATATACATATATATACATATACATATATATATATATATACATATATATACATATATATACACATATATATACACACACACACACACACACATATATATATATATATATATATATATATATTTATATATATATATATATATATATATATATATATATATATATATATATATATATATATAATATATATATACATATATATAATATATATACATATATATATATATATATATATATATATATATATATATATGACATGTCGTGATCCAGAGTTAAGGCGAATGGAAAACAGTCTTCTTGATAATAATAAGTTTATTAAACCATCGTTAAAGTAAAACTTGCGCCATTTTCACTGTTCGTGGCAGAGACGCGTAGAGTGTTGTTGACAGCTCCATGTCCACGCGCTCACTGAAAACTTATCTGTTTGCAAGCTCATCAAATTGTTTCTAAATGCTTCCGCCTGACCGGATTATCCTAAAAGCTTACGCGACGGGGGTCTTTTTAATTTATTTTATTATTATAAAAGAGTTTCCTTTTTAAAATCGCTTTTAAATCACGTAATTTCCAACTACCCCTTTTTTAGACCTGACATATATATATATATATATATATATATATATATATATATATATATATGTGTGTGTGTGTGTGTGTGTGTGTGTGTGTGTGTGTAAAATTGTGGTGCAGAGTTAAGGCGAATGGAACACAGTCTTCTTGATAATAATAAGTTTTATTAACTCATCGTTCTTACGGAAAGCAACAAGCGCCATTTTCAATGTTCGTGGTGGAGATATGCGTGAAGGTGTTGACCGCTCCATGTCCACGCGCCAAATCCCCATTTATCTGTTTGCAAGCTCATCAAATCGCTGAGAAATGCTTCCGTCTGACCGGATTATCCTGAAAGCTTACGCGAGGGTGGGACTTTTCCATTTATTTTATTATTATAAAAGAGTTCTCTTTTTAGAATCGTTTTTAACTTACATAATTTCCAACTACCCCTTTTTCAGACCTCAAACACACACACACACACACACATATATATATATATATATATATATATATATATATATATATATATATATATATCAATGGATCAACAACACGATACTGATATGCCCCTTTAAAATATGCCCTTTTATGTACTACAGTTATTTTTTACAAATTCTTCTACCTTCAAATGACACATCTTTTGTTTCTAGCATATTTACTCGTTCTGCAATTACATGAATCAGCAATATTTCTTAGAAGAAAAATTCCCATCTAAAAAAATAAATTAATTAAAAAAATTCTACTTCCCGTTAGATTGCGGTTGATCACTCAAATAGATATCACATATGAGTGATAAGATGTATTTGACCTTGAAGATATTTTTAATTTTGATGACTTTAGGAATTTATAGCATGGTAACTAAGTGATGTTTCTTCTTGTAAACGATAACATCATATCAACGGCCCGACTCTAACAACTTAAAATTTGAAATATGTGACACGAAATTCAAAACTCGATATCGGCGACAAAATTTGAAATATGTGACATGAAATTCAAAATTTTGATGTCTGCGACAAAATTTGAAATATGTGACATGAAATTCAAAATTTGATATCTGCGACAAAATTTAAAATTCATGTTAGGTAAATTGAAATTTTCCGAGTAATATTAAACATTAAAATGGCGATATCTCAAAACTTTCAAATTTTGGTTGTTACACTTAAGAACTGAGCCGTCGATATTATATATGTACGGTTTTGTGTGAGATTAATAGTTCAATTTTCTGGTTCCTAAATTCCCTTCATTCCATTGTCCCTTGCATAATAATTGACTTTTGTTCTTTTTCAAAATTTCCCTGCTATTTAGTCTGGTTTCCGACATTTTCCAGAACTATCAAGATTATTTTAAAGTAATTTGCTTTCCTCTTTATAGTTATCATTACTTTTATATTAGGTTGGGGAAAAAGAAATTCATTATTTTTGCGTGAAATTAATGACTTTATTTAACATGTTTCCGATTGTCCAATTTGGTCAAATATACACCGTTTTGTTATATAAATTGTTGCTATTTTAAAGGTAGCTTCATAATATCTCTCTCATAGAAGTCTTGGTCCTTATTGGCGAAAAACTTTAGTAATCGATTTTCCCAATCTTCTCTTGATCTTAATTTCTTATCACCCAGGAAGTTTTGCAATACGAGAAAAAGGTGGTAATCGCTTGGTGCCAGGTCCTTACTATATGATGGATGCATTAAAACTTCCCAACCAAGCTCTCTGAGTTCCTGGCGAGTTACTACAGACGTAAATGGTTTGGCGTTGTCCTGGTGAAATACAACACTTCTTCTGTTGTTCAATTCTGGCCGTTTCTGGTCAATCGCTAGCTTCAAAGTGTCCAGTTGTTGACAGTAAAGATCTGAATTTAGTGTTTGGCCATATGGAAGCAACTCCTAATAAATGATTCCCTTCCAATCCCATCAAATACACAGTAGAAGCTTCCTAGCCGTTAATCCTGTTTTGGCCACCGTTTGAGTGCTTCACCGCGTTTTGACTACGATCGTTTTCGCACAATATTGTCATATTTCACCCATTTCTCATCCCCAGTCACCATCCGTGGATCGATTTCATTCCGTTTGGCTAAGGCTTCGCAGACGGAAATACGATCCGTCATGTTTTTGGTGTTCATTGGAGTGGCACCCAAACATCGAGCTTCTTCTTGAATCCAACTTTACGCAAATGGTTTAAAACTGTTTTATGGTCAATATTTAGCTCCTGGGTGATGCTACGACTACTAACATGCCGGTCAGCTTCGATTATTTCTGTGATTTTATCTACATTTCGACTACGTAATTGCCTGTGCTAGGTGCATCTTTAACATCAAAAATGCTTGAACGGAATCAACGAAACCAAAATTGCCCGTAATTAGCAGATATAATATCGGTGTAATACTAGACTCAAGACTCCAGTTGGTGTTACATGGGCCCCTGGTTTTGTTGTTTCGGCGGCCGAAGACGGACACCCCTAGAGGGGGTGGGCAAGTTCCACAGGAGGGGGGTGAGCGATGCGATGCCACCCCCGCCAGCTGCAGAAAAGGACATTTTTTCCCATAGAGGCGAAAACTTGACCGAGGGGGGGGATTCCCCCCGGCCCTCACGAAAAGGAGTGAAAAGGTTGCCCGGGCGGAGCGACGGGGAACGAACATTATTCTTGGGAAAGGAGAGACCGAGAGAGGTGTTGCCGCTCGGCACGATTTACTTTTTGTCCTCGGTCTTGGTTGAGCCCTGTTTGGGTATGATTTGAGTTGTAAATATGTTTTATTTTTAAATCTTCTTAATAATAAATGGTTAATCAAGAGTTTTGTCGCTGCTGTGATTAATTGTCGGCCACATAGGCTTTAAACGAACCCAAGATACCTGCCCCAGTAAAAATAGGCGGGCAGGTATAGAACGAGGCGTGCGGACTTAAGAAAGTGCAGCCGGGGACGTGCGAGGCGTCTTACAATCGGCACCATAAACAGCATTCATAATTTCAGCCGCCAGGCTTGCATTTCCGCCTTTATCAAAGAGAAACTGTAAAATGTACCGATTTTCTCTTTGTTGACATCCATTTTTAACACCCTGTAACTCACAACTAAATGGACCAAACAAAAATAAAGTAAAAAAAAAAAATTTTTTAGTGTGATATATCACCTTGACAACGAGCATAAATTTGAAATTGTTTGTTCGATACTTTGCGAGACATCAATTACTACAGCCATCTACCGAAAAAAATAATGGATTTCTTTTTCCCCAACCTAATATCTGTTTGCTTGCTCTGTATATTTTGTAACTAAAGTAAATAGCACCCAAGTAGTTTCCGAGAACACGAAAGCTTTGTCCAGACAGAAATTAATTCTCTAACTACTCTAAGTGCTTTGGTTTCAACCTCGTAGTCAGGGCTGATTATCGCACGGGCACTTGGGGCACGTGCCCTGGACTCGAAAATTTTAGGGGGCATAAAAATTTAGTCGAGTGTTTGAAACACATATTAAGTGGGGAAAAATTGCAAACATACGCTACCATCGTTAAGTTTTAATAAATTATTGTACAAGGTAATTGTTTGTCATGAACTCTATTATTTCCTATTTACTTTAATTTTTACTGCTATTTACCTGATAATTAATTCCCTCAACGAACCTGATCTTCTTTTTATCCTACGGGTTATTGCATATTTATAAGATAGATTATTAGCAACGTACCACTATATAAACCATTAAATCATCTCAAAAATTCAAATTATTTTTAATTCTATTATTATTTACTTTCTGCACCACAGAGCTTGTGAGTGTGACAAGGTAAAAATAAAAAAAGTGGGGCACTCTAGGTCCTTAAAAGTCCTTATTTTTTAACATGGATAAACAGAGATAATAATGATTACGTAAAATGAAAATTTGGTGTTTTTGATTTTGAATATTACTTTAATGCTAATTTCTTAAATCTGTTTGCTAACTCAATGTTATAATTTTTATATGACTGTAATTATGATAATAACTTCTATGGGTTATAGCATATTTATTACGGATTATTAGCAACGTACCACTATATAAACTATTAAATCATCTCATCAATTCAAATTATTTTTAATTCTATTATTATTTATTTTCTGCACCACAGAGCTTGTGAGTGTGACAAGGTAAAAATAAAAAAAGTGGGGCACTCTAGGTCCTTAAAAGTCCTTAATTTTTAACATGGATAAACAGAGATAATAATGATTACGTAAAATGAAAATTTGGTGTTTTTGATTTTGAATATTACTTTAATGCTAATTTCTTAAATCTGTTTGCTAATTCAATGTTATAATTTTTATATGACTGTAATTATGATAATAACTTCTATGGGTTATAGCATATTTATTACGGATTATTAGCAACGTACCACTATATAAACCATTAAATCATCTCATAAATTCAAATTATTTTTAATTCTATTATTATTTACTTTCTGCACCACAGAGCTTGTGAGTGTGACAAGGTAAAAATAAAAAAAGTGGGGCACTCTAGGTCCTTAAAAGTCCTTAATTTTTAACATGGATAAACAGAGATAATAATGATTACGTAAAATGAAAATTTGGTGTTTTTGATTTTGAATATTACTTTAATGCTAATTTCTTAAATCTGTTTGCTAATTCAATGTTATAATTTTTATATGACTGTAATTATGATAATAACTTCTATGGGTTATAGCATATTTATTACGGATTATTAGCAACGTACCACTATATAAACTATTAAATCATCTCATCAATTCAAATTATTTTTAATTCTATTATTATTTATTTTCTGCACCACAGAGCTTGTGAGTGTGACAAGGTAAAAATAAAAAAAGTGGGGCACTCTAGGTCCTTAAAAGTCCTTATTTTTTAACATGGATAAACAGAGATAATAATGATTACGTAAAATGAAAATTTGGTGTTTTTGATTTTGAATATTACTTTAATGCTAATTTCTTAAATCTGTTTGCTAACTCAATGTTATAATTTTTATATGACTGTAATTATGATAATAACTTCTATGGGTTATAGCATATTTATTACGGATTATTAGCAACGTACCACTATATAAACTATTAAATCATCTCATCAATTCAAATTATTTTTAATTCTATTATTATTTACTTTCTGCACCACAGAGCTTGTGAGTGTGACAAGGTAAAAATAAAAAAAGTGGGGCACTCTAGGTCCTTAAAAGTCCTTAATTTTTAACATGGATAAACAGAGATAATAATGATTACGTAAAATGAAAATTTGGTGTTTTTGATTTTGAATATTACTTTAATGCTAATTTCTTAAATCTGTTTGCTAATTCAATGTTATAATTTTTATATGACTGTAATTATGATAATAACTTCTATGGGTTATAGCATATTTATTACGGATTATTAGCAACGTACCACTATATAAACTATTAAATCATCTCATCAATTCAAATTATTTTTAATTCTATTATTATTTATTTTCTGCACCACAGAGCTTGTGAGTGTGACAAGGTAAAAATAAAAAAAGTGGGGCACTCTAGGTCCTTAAAAGTCCTTAATTTTTAACATGGATAAACAGAGATAATAATGATTACGTAAAATGAAAATTTGGTGTTTTTGATTTTGAATATTACTTTAATGCTAATTTCTTAAATCTGTTTGCTAACTCAATGTTATAATTTTTATATGACTGTAATTATGATAATAACTTCTATGGGTTATAGCATATTTATTACGGATTATTAGCAACGTACCACTATATAAACTATTAAATCATCTCATCAATTCAAATTATTTTTAATTCTATTATTATTTATTTTCTGCACCACAGAGCTTGTGAGTGTGACAAGGTAAAAATAAAAAAAGTGGGGCACTCTAGGTCCTTAAAAGTCCTTATTTTTTAACATGGATAAACAGAGATAATAATGATTACGTAAAATGAAAATTTGGTGTTTTTGATTTTGAATATTACTTTAATGCTAATTTCTTAAATCTGTTTGCTAACTCAATGTTATAATTTTTATATGACTGTAATTATGATAATAACTTCTATGGGTTATAGCATATTTATTACGGATTATTAGCAACGTACCACTATATAAACTATTAAATCATCTCATCAATTCAAATTATTTTTAATTCTATTATTATTTATTTTCTGCACCACAGAGCTTGTGAGTGTGACAAGGTAAAAATAAAAAAAGTGGGGCACTCTAGGTCCTTAAAAGTCCTTATTTTTTAACATGGATAAACAGAGATAATAATGATTACGTAAAATGAAAATTTGGTGTTTTTGATTTTGAATATTACTTTAATGCTAATTTCTTAAATCTGTTTGCTAACTCAATGTTATAATTTTTATATGACTGTAATTATGATAATAACTTCTATGGGTTATAGCATATTTATTACGGATTATTAGCAACGTACCACTATATAAACTATTAAATCATCTCATCAATTCAAATTATTTTTAATTCTATTATTATTTATTTTCTGCACCACAGAGCTTGTGAGTGTGACAAGGTAAAAATAAAAAAAGTGGGGCACTCTAGGTCCTTAAAAGTCCTTATTTTTTAACATGGATAAACAGAGATAATAATGATTACGTAAAATGAAAATTTGGTGTTTTTGATTTTGAATATTACTTTAATGCTAATTTCTTAAATCTGTTTGCTAACTCAATGTTATAATTTTTATATGACTGTAATTATGATAATAACTTCTATGGGTTATAGCATATTTATTACGGATTATTAGCAACGTACCACTATATAAACTATTAAATCATCTCATCAATTCAAATTATTTTTAATTCTATTATTATTTATTTTCTGCACCACAGAGCTTGTGAGTGTGACAAGGTAAAAATAAAAAAAG
>CM063510.1:95804413-95866913 GCA_032207245.1 Pardosa pseudoannulata
TGAAGAAAATTACTTAAACGTTTTGTGTCTTATAACTGAATACTTCTCCTACCCTACACATTAAATTACTAATGGATTTTTACAAAGGGGGGTGTTGAGCCCATTTTGGTTCTGTAGAGGGCGGTAGCTTAACAGTTTGACTGCTACGAAGCGCTATCGCGCTTGTCTTGTGCTGTGTCAAAAATGCATAGAAGTGTGATCGCATTGCTGTATTTTACTGTAATTTTCACACTAGAGATTAAGTCTTATTTTTCTCTCAATTAATGGAAAAAGTTTAGTAACATACAGCACCACGATCGCACTTCTACTCATTTTTGACAGAATATATGAGAAGAGTGATAGCGCTTCGTCGCATTCAAACTGTTAAAAAGTTTGAGAATCACTGTTCTAGATGGGCACGACATTAACCAACCAACCAACTAACTTGAATAGTAAAATTTTATAAATGTGCATAAGTATTTATAATTAAGTTAATCGAATAAGAGATTTTCTGTAATAAATGAGATATTTGCTTCAAATATAAATTGCATTGATTCTTCCATGTACCTCAAAATTTTACTGACGGGGGGCACCATTTGGTCCCTTTTACTCTAAACATCTGAATTTTCTCCAAAAAGTATTTTTTAAAGGAGAATAATCACTTCTAAAACTCTATATGCTTAGTAGTTCCTTTTTATGTACAACATCTGTAGTAACAGCTTTTCCAGATGAACCATAAAGCTATAAATATACTAAGCTGTGGACAAAGTAATTACCGTTTTGATATCAAATCATTGAACTTAATCGTGTAACTCATCGCATTAGATGAATCTTCACGCTTGTTTTTTTCCTTGTAATTCTTATCGCTGATGTTAAATAAGATTGTGTGCAGGCGTTGCTTATGGATATGTGAAAAGAAGATAAAGAACAGAAAAAAGCATTTGCAGATAAAATTTTATTAATAAAATATCTGTACATAACTACTCTTTTAAATTTTACGCTTCGTAAATATTAAACAAACTAGCATATAACTCGTCATATGACGGGATTCAGGGTTGGCATGAATTAAATCAAGATTTAAATCAACCCTGAATTTCTGAAATTGATTTTTTTAAAATCAATGATTTAAAAAAAAAAAAAAATCATTGATTTAAATCATTTTTTTCACTTCTTTTAAAACCTATATTCCAAAGACAGGAGAATTAGGAATCAGTCAGCACAGAAATACCAATAAGTAAATAAATGTAAATAGATAGCATGTGTTTTCTAAGAATTTAGGGATCCAAAAATTTATCAGAAAGTATGTAGTAGAAGTAGGTACAATGACCAGTTATGACTAGTGGAATTCCTTTTATGTAAGAGGGTGGTAAAGAGAGTATTACAGAACTTGAAATCCAGTTTATCTACCAAATAACAACAGCCGTGGCTTCATCTGCTGGAATGGAAAGACAGTTTCCCCTTTTTTTTTTTCTTGGTAGTGTTGATTCTAGCCTTCGTAACATATTAGGAGTGGATAAAGCATATAAATTAGAGTTTTTATTGAAACAGTTAAATCTATAATTCATTGCTTAAAAGAATATTAAAATAATTGTGATTTTTTAATAAAAAGTTTGCATTAAATGAAGATTTAATTTGTTCTTTAAATTTACATCTTATTTAGTTTGCACTATCCAATTACAAAATAATAGAATGTATTTAGGGTTTGGGTTTTGGTTTGGTTTGGAACGCTACGGTCTACTTTTTGCAACGCGAGGGCTAATGAGACCGGGACCTACTGCTTAAAGTCGATTCCGAACGGCTACGAACATCCATGCCATAGTGGGATTCGAACCCACGAACTCCGGTTCCGAAGGCCAGCACCCTAACCATTCAGCCATCGTTCAGTGTTTAGTATGCTCAGTATTTAGTATCATGTATTTAGATTCAAATTTATTTATTTAATTTTAAGTAATCAGTGTGTAGAATATACTAGATAGGTAAGATGTTACTTATAACAAACTATTCCATGTATATTGAATAAATATAAAAAAAAAAACGATAATTAAAATTAGAATTCAGAAAAAATCAAATAAATCTGATTTAAATTGAAAAAAATCTGATTTAAATCAAATAAATCTGATTTTTTGATGTTTTTTTTTTTAAAATCATGATTTTTTTTCAAAGAACGGAGATTAGTAGAATTTTAAATATTCCAGAATTGTTAAGCACCCTATAAGGTAGGTAAAAAAAGGCTTCTTTTTTGGCTGAGAATTATCTAGTACACTCTAATTAATTTCTTTATCTTCACACTCCTCTAAAGTCTCTCGATACTGTGAATGCAGTTTAGAATCACATTTAATTAATTTAGTCAAATCGTGTGGTTATGTATAAAAAACAAAACCACAAACGAACAAACTTCATAATTTTCAAATATTTATAACTTAAACGCTATATATTTATTAGTCCGTGAAATAGACTCCTAAACTATTATGAAAAGAATTTATTATTAATACCGGTAATAAAATTTTCATTGCAACAAGAAATAATCGATTATTAAATTTAAAACTATCACTTATGTACCTAATCTATTATTTAAGTCAAATATAAAAGAAAATTATTTACGTAATATCTAAGTTCGGAGATAAAACGTATGAAAATAATACAGACGATATTTAAATAGTTTAAAATAAGAAATGATTAAATCAGACAGTAAAAGGAATGACGTTATAATGCTAAAAATGTTATTTCTACCTATTTATTATGTGATAAATTTAATCGCCTGCTCTTAACCCCTAGCAATTGGGCTTGATATAATGGCATTAAACTCTCTAAAAAGGGGGAAGGGGTGGACCTCGAATGTTTTAAAGACTTGCTTTGTATTTTGCTAACCCTAACTCATCAAGAATCCAATATGGATGCCTCTATCTATTCCAGGTCCAACCGCTTCATAAATTCGAGGACAGATATCTTAGGCTATTATTATATAGGGGATTACTTATGAATTCACAGACTCATGGAGTTCTTGTCTTTGTGACATAAACATGTTTATTTACCGAAACATTCTGCTTTGATGTATAGAAACAATGCAATACCCTTGTGTACTGTTTTCCATTCGGTAAATTACCAAAGGATGACGTTTGCATTACTGAGTTAAATCCTGATGTTTAATATGAAGAGGGAGAAAGCACTGCATAGTAATATTGTTTTTCTTATGCTTTTCTCTTATGTTATGTAATACGTAAAATATGCTTTTTTAATCTTTTCAAATAAATTTGTGTAGGAGTTTCGTACAAGGCTATGAAAGGGAATGAATTCAAATTAGAAACAGATTTTTTATCTGAATTGTATCTTTACAAATAATTTCAAATAGTGTTTGTAACAACTACCCACACTACCGGGGGCCACGTTGTAATAACACACTTGTTCTGGGGTGCTATACTTGTGTGGGACCTGCTTGCCTACTTTACTGGGGCAGGTATGTTCGTAGATCGCCGCTGGGATGTATAGACTAAATAAAATCCTCCAAAGCTTAGGCGGACAACACGAAATATGTATTTGCAAACAATTCACGAAAACATTAAAGTAAATCAAGATAACATACTGATTTGTTTCAGGGCCTGCATAAAATCAGAAAGGATTAACCGAGCGTTTTATATCCAACATAACATTCTCTCGCTGCAAAACAGAGAGATGTCTTTAAGTCGCAGGCCCCAATCCAACTGCGTCTTTTGCAGCTCTTCTTTCCCTCCTTCGGAGAAGGGGGGGGGGGGGGTTCAGTATTCTCGAAACTTGATCCTTGCTGAAAAAAGAAGTCCTCCCTTCCAGATGTACTGCTGGCCTGCAAAAACACAAACAAACGCATCCGAAGAAACTTATCAGCCCCCCCCCTTTGCCGGTCGGCTTTTTTTATTTCCCTGAGGGAAGCCAGAAAGGGTCAATGGGGGAGATTTTGCTGATATCAAGAAAGGCTGAACACTGGTCGTGCGGTCCAAATTCCTTACAATGTTTTGCCACTTAACCTTACTAATTTTTACAACTGACTGTCAGAAGACCATAAATTACCAGGCAAAAGGGAAACGCTAATACATTTTATATCGTATAATTCGGAAACGTCGAACTGTACAAACATGGCGAGAGGTACATTTTGAAAGTTTCGGTAAGAATAGTGAACGATGAGCATATCTTGCTAATCTGTCATAAATGGTGAGCATTGCACGATATGCCACTAATATTCGGTCAAGTTTAGATTTTCTCCACTTAAGAATCTTTCCATATGTTTGTTCACTTAATTTGGAAACGCTAGTCTCAAAACAATGAGCATTCTCGATGTTCTTCAATATTCCATGTACTCTTATATATTCTGTACATGCTCGAATTCCGTGACCAGAAAATCGTATTTTTCCTAAACTGAATGTTTCTAAATAGAACTTCCCATTTAGTGAGCTCTTACAATATTTAGAACAGAACCTCATTTAGTCGTAATCGGAAAAATTCCTGTTTGCGTAAGAGGAAATTTTAATCAATTACTTCATTTGGTTTTATACAAACTCACTTTTAGAAATCTCAGTTAAAGTTGAGGTCTCATTTCTTTTGCACTAAGCCTATTAGTATAAGATTTTCCTAAAGTTTGACAAGAACCTGTTTGCAGCTCCGAGCATCCACTAAAGCATTTTAGTCTCCTTTCACTTAGAACCTAACATTTTTAATCAATTGATGATAAATTTTATCAGTTAATTGTATCTGACAGAGAGATTTAGCATAAATATATGATGTGATGTTGCAGTAAGTTGCGTTTGGCAGATTAATCCTGCCAAACGCAAAGATCTATGTATAGCAGGTGATGAATATCCGTCTCGAAAAAGGGCTGCCCCGCCTTCCAAAACAATGGGGGAAAAGGCCTGAATTTTAATTTTTTCCCGACTTGGTTAACGCGCTGCACGTGATTCCTCTGCTAAAACTTGCCATTTGGCCTACCCGAGGAGTCATCGGGAAAATTTCATAAAAGACCGTCATCCGAACGACGTTCCGAGAAAAGTGCTGCGAGCGGCAAAGAAATAAGTCGGGCGAACAGTAAATGGACACGAAGAAACAAATAGACACAAACAGTTTTTAAAGTCGATGGAATATTTATTTCACCAGTTACACTGTTTTCTTCTTCTTTCATAAAACATGAGTAGGGCCATCTTCTTCAATTGCCTCGTACCAAAGTAGGACATCTTGAGCGAATATTCGAAAAATGTTCCGCCGGAGCATCGAATTGTCAAGAAGAGTGTGGAATAAGTCTGGGGATTTGTGAAGGAGTGACTTGATTCGGGGACTTCACGGAAGGCTTATACCAACGGAAGCGAACAAGTTAATGACCCATTAAGATGAAGTAGTGGACAGGGGTCACATAAGGCGAAGGGTTCAGGACGTGTGGCCATATTCAACGTCAAGAGGTTCCCATGGGAAAAAGTGATGTAGGACCCTGGGATACATCTGGAGAAGAATCCAAAATGCTCATAGCAAATAGAAAAAGGGCACCCTTTATTAGAGTTATACCCAATATTTATTGCTATGGACAAAACTTATTGTATTATAAGAACGATTGGGCGGGAGAAAGAGAAGAGACGAAGGCAAGAGTGAGATCTCTGCTGAGATTCCCGAAGCCGTGGTTGGGGGTCGACGTGATTGTGTATGCTGGTTCTCCTGCGTCCAGAGAGGGAAACCCTGCTCCATTCCTGTCAAAAATGCTCCAGCATAAACCTGATCCGATCCCCGGGCTGGTGAAGGCTGACTCGGCCTTCAGGAGTAGATAAACTGAAGACAAATTCTGCTTGGGAACAAAACACTGGAAGTTCCGCTTAAGGTCGACCACCTGACAGGAACGTATGAACCCCAGGGCCCTTAGTCTTGTAAAAGGAGATTGGTACCGTAGGTCGTGGCCCCCTAGGGGGGCTTATTACGCCGAGGAGTTTATTATATTTAAACATTTTATACAAATTTAAGAATATTTTAGTATTTTTTTATTTAATTGCTTTTTATAAATTCGAAATCCTTCGTACTATTAAACGATATGTGCTAACCTATATAAAAATTTAAAACATTTTTGAAAATGCAAAAGTGTATCTGACTCATATTTACAACTGCTTGCGAGTTTTCACAACACAAATCCTGGGCAATCGCACACGTGACATAACATAATCCACATACTAAATGATTGTGTGTAAGATATTTACTGCTCAAACAAAACAATCCATTCTAATAAAGTATCTAAAATCCCATATAAAATATCAAATAGACACTATTTCATTTTCAAAATATCATATACATTTATATACATTTCTGAACTGAAAACTCTCCATAAAAAGTTAGATGGAGTATTTCATTTAGATTTATTTTAGTTGTATTTAAATGTTATTTCATACCTTAACATTTTTTAGTAAAAGATAATAATTTTTAAAAAATCTAAGAAATATACTGAGGACAAAACACAGAAATACACTATTGCATTATAACCAATATTACCAGACAAAAATTCACATTTTTAATCCTAAAATTTCTACCTTCGAGAGAGTACAGTATCACAATGTAATTACGCGAAAATTGATCAGAAAAGTTTTTTACGGATTTCCTTACATTGCTTTCGAAACTATATTCATTCATTTCGATTTTCCGGATGCGATGTAATTTTTTATTCCTGTAATATTTTTTGATGAAAAATTCGTACTTTTTTCACCGATTTTCGTAGAATCGTAATTACCTGCTAAATTCGTAGGAACTACGATTTTTTCTGTAGCAGTTGGCACGTTTATATTTATAAGCATTTCAGATATAAGTAAATATTAAACAGTCACACTAAATAAAATAATGTATATGACAAGTGTTTTTATGTTATGCATAAACTGAAATATTTACACAACTTAATATAAAGAAAAGTAAATCTTGAAAGTATATTTATAACTAAATTACATGGGAATAAATACAATACAAAATCGGCTGTATTTACATCACAGAGATGCCATTTGTTCACTAAGTATAATAAGAAAATCATAGCTTTCTAATATAACTAGTTTACACAGTTCGCTCCAATTTCTATTTCTGACATGATTTGAAAACTAGTTCTGTTGTAGCACATAAAGTAAGCTGACTTAATACAAATATTCTATAGCTGTTGGTTTAATTTGAAGCTTTACAGTTAGTTGCTTGTAATTTTTTTTTTCTTTTGGGGTAAACAACCCCACTACAATCTACTGCCTCAAAATAATTCCGAATGATTATGAACATCCATACTATCTCACTGGGATTTGAACTCTCAAATTCTGGTATCGAACGGCAGCATGTTATCTACTCAGCTGTCATTCGGTGCTTAACGTTAATTAATAAATCATATTTCAATAATTCTAAATTAACAAATTCTTTTCTTTTATCAAAAGTTATTAATGTTTTTTAGCTTCATACAGAATGCAAGCTTTCATACTGTCATTTTAAATACATTAACCTATAAATATTAATATATCATATAAATTCGATCCTATAACTATTAATCTATGATCACAAGACTGAAGTTAGGATATTAAACTTGTCGTAAAAGTTGATTTGGTCAAACAAAATGAAAAAAGATAACTGAAATTTTATACATCAGTTGTCAAACAAAAAGTCTTAACCCTTAATTTGACAAGATGTTTTTTCAAATATTTTTTTAATTTCTGTTATTTTCCCATGTCTGTATAGATATTAGGATCTCTGTAAAATAAACAAAAAAATATATCATTTTCCATTTTTGAGATAATGTCCGCTGTGGCGAACACTGACAATTATGTTATATAGTAGTTATAAATATACATGTCCGGTGTAGCGGCCAGACTTAGCCAAATTAAGGGTTAATTAAATGTTTGACTTTCAGAGACAGTAAATCTTACTTTCTTAGGATGCATGACAGCCGAATAGGTAGAGTGTTGCCTTTCGGTACCGTAGTGTACAGGTTCGAATCCCAATGTTGTATGGATGCTCATAGACGTTTGGAATCAGGCTTAGACAGCAGATTCCGATCTAATAATCTCCGTGTCACAAAAAATTGACCACAATGTTTTAAATGAAGCCAAACCGAATATAGATTTGACTTTGCAATTAAGGTTTATTTTAATGTCACCTTTCTTCCAAGTAACTTTAGTCATGGTTTTCAACTTTTTTATTGTCTTAAGACTTGATTACAATTTTAATCAATATGCGTTTTGAGATACGCATATTGCAGAAAAATGCAGTTCAGACTTCAAAAGAAAATATCTCGTAAACGATGACTAAAGTTTTTTGCTAAATAGGTGACATTTAAATAAACTACGCATTTTGCGACTGTGTCTTGGAATATTTTTATTAGTTGTATGCAATTACAGATCAATAAAAGTACCCTCTTTAAGAATACAAGGTACGTTGAATTTCAATTTTTTAAATCGTCAATTTTTAATTATATTGTTATAATGAGCATTTATAGTGTTGTTACATGAAAAATATAAGACACAAAAATCTGTTAGAAAAGAATTTTTTATTAAAATACGAGACTATTTGATAAAAATTGTGACGTTCAACAATTTCAAAAATGTTTTTATTGCATGGCATACTAACAGATCGCTTTTATTTTTTCACTTTAGCTTTAGAATTTATATAGAAACTAGGTATCGATTTTTACTTAAGTTAAAAGCTTTAAGACTATTATTTATAATTATACAATTCTTTAGCATATGTTTCCACCACTTCATGGTATTAAATCTTCTGTAACTCGAGAAAATACTTTATGATTTTTCAAAGGCATTCTCGCTTCTCTTCGGAACGAGCTCGTGGGTTCGAATCCCGCTGCGGGATTAGTTGTTCCTAGCCGTTCGGAATCTGCTTTAAGCAGTCTCATAATCCCTTGTGTGTAAAACAGTAGACCGTAGCACTCCAAAGCAAATCAAACCAAAAGCATACCCTGTTTAATAACAAACACAGCAATAGAAAATATCCAAAATTTTAAATAAGAAATGCATATAAGTCATGTACCCTGAATATTTCAAAATTACTAATTCAATACAATATTAGTCAAATATTACTTTTAAAAAATTTTTAAAAAGTGTTTATAAAAAAAAACAAGTTTCAGTGCAGTTAAATAATTTAAGTTTTTCTAAAAACATGTTTTGATAATGAAGCATATACCTAAGTTTTTTCAGAAAAATAATCATTTCATATTTTTGGTCAAAATCTGTTATTTTTACGACCACTTATCCTTTTAAAAGAAAGCGGCCTCCGGAAGAATAACAGTGTTCCTCATAGGTTAACATGGAAATAGAGGAATTCAATATGGTCAATAACAAACCACCCTAACATTAGCATTTTTAAATAACAGTTATTTAATTTTTTAATAAACGAGTTATATAGCATGCCTCACTCTGAATGTCAATATATATAGGTTAACATGGAAATATAGGAATTCAATAGAGTCAGTACCCAACCACAAAAACACACCCTTACATCAGCATTTTTTAAATAAGAGTTATTTTAATTTTTAATAAATCAGTTACAAGATATAACATTTCTCACGCTGAAATTCAATGTATAAGTAACGTGGAAATAGAGGAATTCAATATGGTCAATACCCATCCATTCTAACATTTGAATTTTTAAATAATTTATTTTAATATGTAATGAAAGAATTATATAACACTTCTCACACTGAAAATCACCGAACGATGGCCTAATGGTTAAGGTCCTGGCCTTCGGAACCGGAGTTCGTGGGTTCGAATCCAACTGTGGCATGGATGTTCGTAGCCGTTCAGAATCGGCTTTAAGCTGTAGGTCCCGGTCTCATTAGCCCTCGTGTTGCAAAAAGTAGACCGTAGCGCTCCAAACCAACCTCACTGAAAATCAATATATATAGGCTCACATGGAAACAGACAAATTCAATATAATCAAAACCCAACCACCCTTTTACATAAGACTTATATCTCACACTGAAATCCATATACACTGTCTACCAATAAGTATTTGGATACCTATGCAAATGACGATATCTGAGATCCTGAGGTACGTCAGGGCCTCCACCGGTATACATCGTGTAGGAAACAGCATCGGCATTAGTCGCATGCAAGATGCCACTCAGTTTGGAGCTTTCTGATTTCGAGAAAGGTATAATTATCGGGTATCACATGTGTATCAAATGTGGACGATTCTTAAGGGACATATCAAGCGATCTGAAGAACCCAAAATCGACAGTGGTCTAAGTGATTAAGAAGTGGAAGGTGAGCGGTGATTGTCGGACTGTGCCCCGAGTCGGCAGACCAACGAAACTGGGAGATAGAGACCGACGAGTGTTGTCTAGAGAAGTTCGGAAGAACCGCGACCAACCGATAGCCCTCATCCGCGAGGAGTTTCAACAGGCATACGGGAGTATTGTTTCAATGAATACCATCCGTAAGGAAGCACATCTGCTTGGTTTTCATGGTCGTGCTGCTGCCCATAAGTCTTTAATCACAGAGTCCAACCGCGCTGCTCGGTTAATGTGATGCAAAACACATCGAAATTGGACCGCAGATCAGTAGAAACGGGTTCTTTGGAGCGACGAATCAGGGTTCACCCTTTACCGTTCGGATGGCAGGGTCTGGGTCTGGCGTCTGCGTGAAGAACGTCTCCTGCCAGAATGCATTGTGCGAACAGTCAAGTTCGGCGGAGGTGGAATTATGGTCTGGGAGGTGTTACTAGTATGGACTGGACCCTTGGTCCCCATTCATGGTTAGCTGAACTCCGATGCCTACTGCACTATTATGGATGACAATGTGCTTCCTACGTTGTGGCAGTTTTACGGCTTGGATCTCTGTTACTTTCCGGACGACAATGCGAGTTGTTATGTTTCGAGGTTAACCCAGGCTTGGTATGGTGCCAATAGAGCTCATCGAATGGACTGGCTTGCCCAGAGCCCAGACCTGAACCCTATCGAGAATCTCTGGGACTAGTTGGATCGCCGAATTAAGGAGTGCACTACCCGTCCAAAATCGGTGAAGGAACTTGTATGTCTACTCCAAGCCGAGTGGAAGACAATACCACTAGCTGTAATACAAACACTTGTGGAAAATATGCCCCAGAGGGTTCACGCAGTAATTGCCTCTCGTGGAGGCTGTACCAACTATTGATTTTAAATAAAGTTAGTTTTTCTTTTTTGTCACAGATGTCCAAATACTTATTGGTAGACAGTGTATGTAGGTTAACATAGAAATAGAGGAATTTAATACGGTCAATACCCAACAACTATCCTAACATCGGCATATTTAAATAATTTATTTTAATATGTAATGAAAGAGTTATATTGCATTTCTTACACTGAAAATCAATATATATAGGTTAATATGAAAAAAGAGAAATTCAGTATGCTCAAAATCCAACCACCCTTTTACATCAGTATTTTTTAAATAATAGTTATTTTTAATTTAAATAAAAGATTCATAGCAGATCTCACACTGAAATCCATATATATTTGTTAACATAGAAATAGAGGAATTCAATATAGTCAATACCCAACCACCCTAATATCTGCATTTTTAAATAATTTATATTAAAGTGTAATGAAGGAGATATATAGCATTTCTCACACTGAAAATCAATATATATTGATTAACATGAAAAAAGAGAAATTCAATATGATCAATAACCAACCATTCTTACATCAGTATTTTTTACATTTTTTATTTTCAATAAAAGACTTATAGCATATCTCACACTGATATATATATATATATATATATATATATATATATATATATATATATAGGTTAACATAGAAATAGAGGAATTCAATATTGTCAATACCAAACCACCCTAACATCTGCATTAAATAATTTATTTTAATTTATAATGAAAAAAGTTATATAGCATTTCTCCCACTGAAAATCAATATATATATATAGGTTAACATGGAAATAGAGAAATTCGATATGATCAAAACCCAACCACCTTTTACATCAGTATTTTTTAAACAAGAGTTATTTTTATTTTTAATAAAAGACTTATAGATTATCTCACACTGAAATCCATATATATATATATATATATATATATATATATATATATATATATATATATATATATATATATATATATATATATATATATATATATATATATATATATATATATATATATATATATATATATATATATATATATATATATATATATATATATATATATATATATATAAATATATATATATATATATATATATATATATATATATATGTTAACATATAAATAGAGAATTCAATATAGTCAATACCCAACTACCCTTACATCAGCATCTTTAAATAAATTAATTTAATTTGAAATAAAAGATTTATATGGCGTCTCTCACACTGAAAATCAAAATATATAGGTTAATATGGAAAGAAAAATTCAATATCATCAAAACCCAACCAGCATTTTACATCAGTATTTTTTAAATAAGAGCTATTTTCATTTTTAACAAAAGACTTATAACATATCTCATGCTGAAATCCATATATGTAGGTTAGCATAGAAATAGAGAAATTCAATATGATCAATAATCAATCACCCTAACATCGGCATTTTTAAATAATTTATTTTAATTTGTAATGAAAGAGTTATATAGTATTTCTCACAATGAAAATCAATATATATGGGTTAACCTGGAATTAGAGAAACTCAATGTGTTCAAAACCCAACCACCCTTTTACATCAGTATTTTTTAAATAAGTTATTTTTATTTTTAATAAAAGACTTATATCTTCCACTGAAATCCATATATATAGGTTAACATAGAAATAGAGGAATTTAATATGGTTAATACACAACCACCCTAACATCGGCATTTTTAAATAATTTATTTTAATTTGTAATGAAACAGTTATATAACATTTCTCACACTGAAAATCAATATATATAGGTTAACATGGAAATAGAGAAATTCAATATGATCAATACCCAACCACCCTTACATCAGTATTTTTTAAATAAGAGTTATTTTTATTTTTAATAAATGACTTATAGCATATCTCACACTGAAATCCATATATATATATATATATATATATATATATATATATATATATATATATATATATATATATATGTTAACATATAAATGGAGGAATTGAATATCGTCAATACCGAACCATCCTGAGATCTGAATTTTTAAATAATTTATTTAAATATGTAATGAAAGAGTTATATAATTTCTCACACTGAAAATCATTATATATAGATTGACATGGAAATAGAAAAATTCAGTATGATTAAAACCCAATCATACTTTTACATTAGTATTTTTTAATGACAGTTATTTTTATTTTTAATAAAAGATTTATAGCATATCTCACACTGAAATATATATATATATATATATATATATATATGTGTGTGTGTGTGTGTGTGTGTGTGTGTGTGTGTTAACATAGAAATAGAGGAATACAATATGGTCAATACTCGACCTCTCTTACATCAGCATTTTTAAATAATGTAATTTAATTTGCAGTAAATGAGTGATATAACATCTCTCACCTTGAAAATCAATATATATATATATATATATATATATATATATATATATATATATATATATATATATATATATATATATATATATATATATATAAGTTAGCATGAAAATAGAGAAATTCAGTATAGTCAACAACCCTTACATCCGCATTTTTTAAGTAAGAGATATTATAAATTTTAATAAAATATTTATAAAAGATATAGCATATCTTACACTAAAAAAGTAATAATCTATTAGGGAAAACCCAAAAAATCTTCAGAGTGCGCCAATCACGTGATATCAGTTTTCAGAATTGATCTTCTTTCACTTTGATTACGAAATTAATGAAGTTCCTTTTCTTAGATTTACATTATCATCTTGGGTGCAAGGATGTAATGCAAAGATCATGACTTAGTAAAATTTTAGTTTCCCTTCCAATGAAAGTTAGGAAACTTAGGGTTCAGGCTTATTAATTATACCATTTTTTATAGTCATTCTGAATAACGAGACGAAAATTTCTGCAACGGGCAGAGGGTGATAGTTTCTCTTAAGATTTACTTGATAAATTTATTTTTTATATGAATACTTTTGCGATAAGTTACGAAATTATGACGTTATAGAGCAGAAGTTATTTTAAAACTGATTACATTACCAGACAAAAAAGAATCGACATATTTCAATAACATTTCACACAATAATTGAGAATTTTCTTTGGAAAGAATTTAAATTATAATTTACTCAAAGTTTAGTCGGATATTATTTTTCTTCATTTATAACTTAAAAATCGAACTCACATTTACTAGAATTCTTATGGTTATTTACAAAGTTTAAAGTGCATGCCAAAATATTTGTCGTTGCGAACATTTCTAAGGACAAAAATATGAAATCAAATTTATTGTCTGCTACCAGTACAGAGAATAGTAAACTTAGGGTACAGGCTTATTAATTATAGCATTTTTTATAGTCATTCTGAATAATAAAGATGAAAATTTCTGCAACTGGCAGAGGGTGATAGTTTTTCTTAAGATTTTCTTGATAAATTTATTTTTCTATATGAATACTTTTGAGAAAAGTTACGAAATTGTGACGTCATAGAGCAGTTGTTATTTTAAAGCTGATTACTAATACCATACAAAAAAGAATAGACATATTTCAATAAGATGTCACACAATAATTGAGAATTTTCTTTGAAAAATATTAAATTATAATTTACTCAAAGTTTAGTTGGATATTATTTTTCTTCATTTAAAAATCGAACTCTTAAAAGAATCGAATCTTTAACTTAAAAATCGAACTCACATTTACTAGAACATTTATGGTTATTTACAAAGTTTAAAGTAGCCAAAATATTTGTCGTTGCGAACATTTCTAATTACAAAAATATGAAATCAAATTTATTGTCTGCTACCAGCACAGAGAACAAAAAGAAACTTTTACATTACGGCTACACTGAGTTTACGTTAAATCACGTGATGCATTTGATTAACGTGTGTTGTAATGTACTTAAAACGCAAACATCAGTGTTCGTTCTCAAAGGGTAAACGCATTAAAAATATAATACCTTATATTTGAACTAAAACATTTAGTATGTACACTAATTATTTACAGATATTATTTCTTGTTTAATATATGACATTGATTACTCGACATTCATCAATGTACAACAATTCATTACAATTTTCTTTTTTTATACGTTATTCCTTAATCAAAAGATTATGAGACCCAAGGTAATAATTATGAATATTATTAAGTTTACCTCCAGTAATTACAGGGGAGCAGACTGGGAATATTAACAGGCTGGACATCGGTGCGGACGTGCGAGCGTCCGGACGTCGGTACTGGCGTAGCTGCCGTTATTTTGCTGGACATCGGTTCGGGCATGCGGGTTCGGGAATAGATTCATGGTCCGGGCTGTCTGGCTTGCTTTCGATGTCCAGCAACTCTTGATTCCCGACATCGACTGCTTTCCCAACTTTCTTTTCAACCTTTTCCCCTCGGATCAACGCTCCTTTTTTTTTCTCTGTCCCAATCATTTGTTGGTGAAATTTTCCAACATCTGCATCCCCTTCGGGTGCGCAGGTGGGCTCATTAAAATGGGCTCTTTGGTGAAAGTTGACATTATTATTTAGCCCCTTCCCCCATATCTCAAGGCTACATCCCTGTCTGGGCTTGACCGTTACATTTGTGCCACTCGGTGAAATATAACTTCTCCGCAGGGGTCCCCACTAAAACTCGAAGTCAACAGCTGCACCTAAATTCTTCTTAGAAATTTAGTCTACAGCTGTGTATGCACGAGGTGACCATCGTGGGAAAGTACATCGGTACAACCTGATTGACGTGAACACTAGAACTCCGGTTGGAGTCATTTCGATTCCAAGTGATGCATGCTGTATACATGCATATATGTATGAATATATATGTGTGTGTGCAGAGGCGTAACTTGGCATTTACAACTGGGGGGGCAAAAATTTTCAGTGATTAATATTCGATAATCCTAAAATGGTTATGTTTTAAACCTTTTTTAACTAATATTTTTATTATTGTTTATTTAGTTATAATTTCAAAATCTTAACAAATCTGTAAAATCTATGCAAATTACAGAACATGATGGTTCCTTTTGTTTATTCTTCCGAAAAATGTTCTCACCAAGCTCGCAAATATATCTGTCGCGATCGAAGTGAGGTCAGATTAAGCGGTAAATACCTGATAAATCAAATAAGTAAAAAAAAAATTCAATTAAGTAAAATTGAATTACGCTGGGTTTTTTCAATTAAAGCAGAAATTGATTTTTACCAAAGATATAAACATAATTTATTTTCTTGAATGCATAGTACTACATATCTATCTCAAATAGTTTGTTTTCTTTATCTTTCTCCTCTTCAATCAAACCGAACGATGGCCGATTGGTTAGGGTGTTGGCCTTCGGTACCAGAGTTCGTGGGTTCGAACCCCACACTGCCGTAGATGTTCGTAGCCGTTTGGAATCGGCTTTAAGCTGTAGGTCCCGGTCTCATTAGCCTCGTGTTGCAAAAAGTAGACCATAGCACTCCAAACCAAACCAAACCTCTTTAATCAAACACACGCTATCATTAAAATGTAAGTATTATTTTACTTTTCAAATGAGTTTAAATATCAGTGTTTCGTTCACCAACGGAACACCAATATTAAGATTTCAGTATATTCTGAAGTTCTTACGTATTATAAAATTAATAATTAGGATTATTCGAAATTATAACATGGATTGAACTTTAGAATTTCAGTGAACATTTGGGGTTTGGTTTGGTTTCAATTTGGAGCTCTACGGTTTACTCTTTTGCTCACGATCGCTAATGAAACTGGGCTACGAACATCCATGCCCTCAGCGGGATTCGAACTCAGGCACCGAAAAGCAGCATTGGCCCTGTTTCGTCTGCACATTTGGGGACACTCTGGTATTTATCGTATATGATCTAACGATGCTCATTCGAATGACAGTAAAATTGTCTTTAAATTCTGACATAAGAGCCCCCGCCCAATTGTCGGAATAATTGCTCCTATTTGGGAGAGGGGATAAATTTATTGTTTTGAGCATCTTCTAATACTAATGAAAAGCCAAAAATGGTTGTTTAAATCGGATATAGTGATGTCCTTTCAAATGATATTAAAATTGTCTCAAAATTCCAAAATGTGGCGGGGGTGAAATTTTGATTTTGGGACACCTTTGGGGGACTTTTTTAATTTTGGGGCATTTTCAGTGTTGATTAAACCCCAAAAATGGTTGATATAATACGATCTAATGATTCTTATTAGAATGATATATTGTTCATGTGTATAAGATCATTTTAAAAAGTCTATAAGGTTATTCCCCAGCCCCTTACAGATTTTCAAAAAAAATTTTTAATTGATCAAACGATGAAATATGTTGATGAAATCTGATCAAACAATGATCAAACGAATGACGTGCTTTGAAATGTTAGTTTCCGTCACGAGGGGGTGAACTAACTTTATCAGGGTTTATTTTCAGTTACATTTAAATATTGAATTGGCATTAAAGCCAAACCTATCAAAATTACATTTTAAAATTTCTTAAATTAGATATTTTTTAAATCAATATTTTGAAATCTTTTGTTAATTTTTAAAATGTTCCATGTACATTACTTTTTTCTTCAATTTTACCTTTTTTAATTCTTATAAATATTTTTGAACACCTAGGAAGTATTATTTTGCAGATAAACTGAATAGTTAATTTAAGGGGAACATTTTTTAATTGCACGTTGAATTTTCCTGACGTATATCTAAATTTAAATTTAGTTTTAATAACTGTAATAAATTCAAAATTTAAAGTGGATAACCCAGATTTTTTAAAACAAAATAGAAGTATTTGCTAAACATTTTTTTAAAAATATTTAACAAGTTAGGTCGCTAGGACGAGGGGTATTTTAAATATTAAAAAATATTCGTAAAAAAACTGATTTTTAAACACATTGGATTTTAAATTGAGAAAAATCTGTGATTAATTTACTAATACTTCAATTTATACGCATATAAAGTTTCATAACTCAGAGTTGATATTTAAATATAAATTTTCGTAATATCCACCAAAATAATACAATTTTAATGACATCCAACAAACATAAATTATAAAGATATATATGAAAAAATTAATAGACAAAATTTAAGATATCAATAAAAAATAATAGGTATACAAAAATATTATATATACCATGAAAATGCTTTCAGTTAAATTAAATTAAAATGCTAAAACTGTAAAAGTATTAACCGCATTTTAGTATTTAAAACATTAAACTCCAAAGAGATATTTTGCACTAAAATTTTATTTTTTATAAACTAGGAAACAAAACTTCATAATGAATGCATATTTTGAAAATTTTTCTTTAATTAAATATTATAATAATTCAGAAATGACTGACTCTTTCAACATACTCAAACTTTTTTCTTTGAACAAAATCTTTCTTAGCATCAACTTTCAAATTTTTATATACATATTTAAATATGTCTCCTTAATATTAATTCAACGATAAGAATTTTGTTAATCGAAATTTATAATAAATATTATCCAAAAACTACATACTATTTCAATACATAGATATTTTTTCTTTTACTTATAAAAATCATTTATAGCACAAAAACTATACAAGTTGATGATTACTTATGCGATTAAATGAAATAATACAGATTAAATAATACAAAGAATGGAATCTTAATCAAACAAAATACGTCCCTTTTTGGCATGAAAATTTAAGGAATTTATAAATTTTTTAAAGATTTTCTTGTGGGGCCTAATTTAAAATTAAACATTTCAAGAACCCAATTTTTAAGGATCTCGATGATTAAAGTAGTTTTTAAAAACTTTTGATGACCTTTTAATTCCTGTTTTTTTTTCCAAAATATATAATACTTATACTCCTATATAGATACACAAACATTAAAGCTAAATATGAAAACTAAAAAAATATATATTAAAAAATACTTGCCAGATCGCTTGATGTTTGCCATTTCAACGGAAGTCTATATGCTTTAATCAAACATAGGTAGTTGTATCACGCGTATCTAATTTGAAAATCTGAAATTGTCGAAGGCTGGCAATATTTTTCTTTTTTCAGCACAACTACTATCACCTAAACGAATGATGGACTCCCTTGAACTAGTCCTTTTAAGTCTGTCACTTAAAATTTTATTGTATAAATCGTCCGTTAGTCTGATAATGAAGTACAGCTGCAAGAGGAATCCCCCTTACAAGCTAGGGTGGAATATTTGTAAGAATTATTTATACTTAAGACTTAAATCATGCCTTTTCTGTTTAACATGATGTTTATTTAATGGATTAGTAATATGCCTAACCCAGCCTTGCAAACGATTCCAGGAATAGTATAGCCTTAGGTTACACAAAACTTATGCCAACCAGATGTGCAATTCCCTCTCCAAGGAGAAAAAGTTCAATTCAAGGAAAGATTTTTTTAGGGGGAAATGGCTGTTTAATCAGTTTTGCTCCTAATGACTGAATCCCATGCGCACCCCATATTGTGTCCATTTATCTTCCTTTCCGGACTTCCTGTGCATTTTCAACACCTGAAGTGTTTACCGTAGTGTTTAAGGGAATAACCTCCACAAACATACACAGACATTTCTCGAACCATTTAGACCCTTCAATAGTTCATCGGTCAATGTTAAAATGAATGTCAAAGATTACGGAAATTAGCACAGCCCGTTTCTTGACCACACGGGGTAGAGAAAGCCTGTAGGCCCGCAAAACATTTCTGAACGAAACGGTCTTTTTCTAAGTAAACTGTTGTCTATAGCCAAGCAGAGAATCCATTTTCTTTCCAAGACACGGTCTTATAGAATTTTAGAATTTCAAGGAAAGGGGGGGGCGGTCCCCTCGACTACGGATTTGAAATAATAAATCTGTTAGTTTCTTCTTGATTCCTTTTTCGGTGGCATATATTTATTCCTCAAAAAAGGTCTTGAAAAAATCGAGAAGCATACCGTTATTAGAATACCTAAATTTCCTTTAATAAATTAGTAAAACCTTAAACATCGGCAGAGGCAAAACTACAAGTTTAAAATCTTATACTTGCTTTAAAAATGTCCCACGAAAGGAGGATTACTGTAATTAGAATAAATCTTAAGCACACTAATAAAAACAGGATAACTTTAACATTCTTTAAAATGTCAAAAATTTGACGTGTGAATAAAACCGAAAACATTTCGAAAAGAAAAACAAGATCGAATACCTACACTTGCTTTAAAAATGTCTCAAAAGGACGATAACCGTAATTAGAATAACTCTTCAGCACAATAAGGAAAACAAATTAACTTCAACATTCCTTAAAATGTTGAAATCTAGAGGGGCAAAACTACAAGTTCGAGAACCTATACTTGTTTTAAAAGTGTCTCAGAAAAGGACGATAACCGTAATTAGAATAACTCTTCAGCACAATAAGGAAAACAAATTAACTTCAACATTCCTTAAAATGTTGAAATCTAGAGGGGCAAAACTACAAGTTCGAGAACCTATACTTGTTTTAAAAGTGTCTCAGAAAAGGACGATAACCGTAATTAGAATAACTCTTCAGCACAATAAGGAAAACAAATTAACTTCAACATTCCTTAAAATGTTGAAATCTGGAGGGGCAAAACTACAAGTTCGAATACCTATACTTGTTTTAAAAGTGTCTCAGAAAAGGACGATAACCGTAATTAGAATAACTCTTCAGCACAATAAGGAAAACAAATTAACTTCAACATTCCTTAAAATGTTGAAATCTGGAGGGGCAAAACTACAAGTTCGAGAAACTATACTTGTTTTAAAAATCTCAGAAAAGGACGATAACCGTAATTAGAATAACTCTTCAGAACAATAAGGAAAACAAATTAACTTCAACATTCCTTAAAATGTCGAATCAACAATTTGGTACATGAATAAAACTCTAAAAATCTGGAGGGGCAGAACTACAAGTTCGAATACCTAAACTTGCTTTAAAAATGTCTCAGAAATGGTTGATAACTGTAATTAGAATAAGTCTTAAGTACACTAATAAAAACGGAATAACTTCATTTATTAAAATGTCAGAAATTTAGTGTATGAATAAAACCCATAACATTTGGAGGGGCAAAACTACAAGTTCGAATATTTATACTTGCTTTATAAATGCCCCAGGAAAGGAAGATAACTGTAATTGGAATAAGTCTTAAGCACACTAATAAAAATAAATTAACTTTAACATTCATTAAAATGTCGAATCAACAATTAAAACATTAATGATTAAATATATGAATATTAAAATATGAATTAATACATGAATAATTAATTATAAGAAAATATATGAATAATATATGAATAAATAATTTAATATATGAATATTTAATATATGAATTAATAATGTAATATATGAATACAATCTTAAAATTCTGGAGGGGCAAAACTATAAATTTGCCCCTCCTCTAAGAATTCTGGGGGAGGCAATTGCCCCCCTTGCCCCCCCCCCAAATTACGCCCATGTGTGTGTGTGTGTGTGTGTGTAATCCAGCAAAATAAATACACCCGGTCACTATAAAATATTGTAGCTAGGCAAGGAGAAGCCTATGCAGCTAGACTAATGAATAATGTTGCCGTCGGACCACATTGAAGAGAAGTACAATTTTGGAAACAACTTAAATCTTTATTGAGGAGCTGCTAAAAAGACATCTTTGCTAGTCAACGGCAGAGAAGAGAGTGATACGAAAAACACTATGCAGGAACAGAAATATACCCCAGTGCGAGACAGATAGAATTTTACCAAGGGACAAGAATTCAGCGAATTTAACTCTTAAGGAAAAAAATTGAGCCAAGAAAAACAACTTACATTTTAAATTTTAATTAACTTCATGCGTCTCAGTTAATTTCACAATTTGCACTAACTTATCTAAGATTACTGACTCGGAGCACGGTTTAATAATCACAGTGCTAGACCATGCAACCAGTGGTATTATAGTGACCGATAATAAATGCTATCGAGAAGCATCTATTATTCAATTCTGAAAACAATATATAAATGTAACGTTTTTTTTTTAATTTAAGCAGTATAAACTTAAAAAATGGAAAAGGTTATGTTTTCACCGTTATACATTTTCTTTTTCGTTCTTAATTTTTTTATGGTTCCGTTAATTTTTGCCTATTTGGCGACTTTTTGTTACCAAAAAACACATGTATTGCATCTGTTCCATGGACCCGGACATAAGCTGACCCCCCCCCCCACTTTATGTCTTAAAAAGCTTCAAAAATTCTCGGCTTATACATGGAAATATACGGTATATATATGTATGTATATGTAAGTATATATGTATATATATATATATATATATATATATATTATATATATATATATATATATATATATATATATATATATATACATATATACATATATATATGTATATATATGTATGTATATATATATATATACATATATATATATACATATATATATAAACATATATGTATCTGTATGTGCATATATGTATGTATATGTATGTGTATACATGTGTGTATGTATCTATATATTTACATAGATACATTTATATCTATACATACATACACACACACGCATACACACACACATTTTGAAAATATTCATGCAACATATAATGGTAAAGATTGAACATAATCTGATATGGTGCTAAAGAAAACAACGAATATTACGTAATTTAAAATATCGTAGACATTCAGTCACAAAATTATCAATGCTTTCTTTTAAAGGAAGGAATGGAATATACTGATTATAGTTAAGAGTTTTAAATATAATACAATTAGGACTGGACAATTAAATACAAATAATTTTACCAATTAAGTGAATATAAATTTGAGTCAGGTCGTTTTAGAAGTCAAAATTATTTATTTAGTATTAATTATTATCTAATTATTTATCAAGATTTATTTTAGGGACTATAAAACACAATCTGTAGTTTTATTTTTGCGTTTGGGGTTTATTTGTATTTGATTTGATAATCTTACATTTTGCTATCTTTAAAAGATGTATTTGTTATATTGAAATATATATAAATCTAAAATTTTCATGACAATTTGTTTTATTTTCTGCCTTTAGAATTTTTATTAACCTCTTAAGACCCATGTTTACAACATAAAACAGGTAAAATAAACTTAATGTTTTCTTTCAAATCTTCTTAAAAATCGTCATCTAAAATTAACTTTTGCAAAATTTTAAATTGGGATTTTAAAAAAATTTAGTTGGCAACAATCTTTTTCCCATTAAAATAAAAAATCTAAAGTTAGTATGGTAAATTTCATAACACTATGTAATAATATGAAAATATAAGGCTGTTTGAAAAAAGTACATCCGTAATATTACGGCTGCGATTTGTTTATTTTCTAAGGTTGGTGGACGTAATATTACGCACCTAGACATTAACAGGTTAAGAATAAAAATTCTATTTTATTTAGATTATTGAGACATTTCTATTTAGATTTATTTATTATTATTGTTATTCCACGACCAAGTTACAGTTTAAACGTGTTTAAAAAAAGCCAAATTAGAAATTCTAATCTTCCTTGAGGTCCTTTTCATAAATGCTATATCAACACACAAATTAATATACAGCTAACTCTTAAGCAACATATATGTTTCCTCAACGTACCTGTGATCAAAGATGCTTGATACCATAGAGTAACAGTTATTCTTTTCGTGATGCTTTACTTCAAATGGAAAGAGTTTTTTTTATTTAAGACTGAGTAAATAAGTTAACTCAATACTGTTATGCTGAAAATAATTACTGCTATGTTTGAACAGCGTGTATTCAAACTTTTGCACCCGTATGGCAATATTTTCTTTTAAAATAAGAGTATTACTTTTATCTTATTACTTTTACTTTTATTACGACTTTTATCAATTTTAAAATCTCAAATTCAACGATAAAAATGGAGTGCGTGAGTTTTATTTTGAATGGCTGTGTATGTGTAAATTTAAAGACACAAGGATGTCAAGGGTGAAAAAAATTTAAAAGATAATTTTAAAAAATCGTCGTTAAAGAGGAACTAATTCATTTTAAAATAGACATATTTTTAAATTTTTAAAGTTATATGAAAAATGTAAATGCTGAAGATCCATTAAGCTTTCCAAGTTATATGCTATATGCTATGTCAGAGTCTCTCTAGTTAGAAATTCTAAGCCAGAGTTTTCAAACCTGGTAGGTACGAAAATATGTTAATAAAAAATTAATTTCATGCCCTAGAATAGAATAGAACTCCATCTAAGTCACCGCTTTATACATCTTTATAATATTCATAAATCCTAAATCCATTAAATAACATCCTCTAGATGATTTACCACAGTTTTGGCATGTCCTAAAGAAAAAACGAGGGCTGAAGCTTTCACGTATAATAAAGTGTGCAAATAAATAAAACTATTGCATTGAAGTTTGGCGCTATGGACGTAGTTGATTAAAATAATTAAAAAGAATGTAATATAAAAAGATATTTCTATATGGACAACTTATGTGTAATAAATAAGCGAAATGATGTCAAAAAAGCTTTTACAAAATTTTACATTTTGCTTTGGTTTGGAGTGCTACGGTCTACTTTTTGCAACACGATGGCTAATGTGACCGGGTTTAGTTTGGTTTGGAGTGCTACGGTCTACTTTTTGCAACACGAGGGCTAATGTGACTAGGACCTACAGCTTAAAGCCGATTCCGAACGGCTACGAACATCCATGCCATAGTGGAATTCGAACCCACGAACTCTGGTTCCGAAGGACAGCACCCTAACCAATCGGCTATCGTTATGCGATTTTTGCATTTTAATTTTACAAAATTTACAAAATTTAGTAAAAGGCAATGTTTTGTAAATTTCGTCATAAAATGTTTTACAAAATTTTAAATTGGAATTTTACAAAATTTAGTTGGCAACAATCTTTCTCTCATTAAAATACTCCCCATATGTAGCAATATACTTGACCTAATTCTCCGTACGATGGTCCAATGGTAGGGGGCTTCATTCAGTAATGGAATTCACGGGTTCGAGTCCCACTGTTGGTTGAATAGTCGCAGCCATTTAGAATCGGCTTTAAGCAGTACGTTCATGTCTCACTAACTCTGTAGCAAAAGAGTAGACTGTAGCGTTCCAAACCTTTGATCCATCTTCACTTCGCTGTCCATTAAAAACTTCCCTGAAAATTTTCAAAAGTCAGACGTGTTCGGTACATACCGACGTTCCCCCAACCCTATACGTGCAATGGTTGTGTCCAGCGCGCCCGTTTCTTCTCTTTTTGTACTGTAACCAGTGAGTGAGCGTTCGGACCCCGTCTAGGAAGGTCGAATCGTTGTCCGCGTCTACTATGAGAACGCTTATTTAGAGCCCATCGCTGTTATCCCTGATATATTTTTAATTGTTAGAACCCACTGATCTTACGTAACTCTTTATATTTTTTATTATTAAAGTTTTATTTAAGTTTAAAAATTACAGCCCACTTTATTATTGTCCTCAAAAAGACACTTGTTTTCATGTTTCATCGTCTCCACGTTGTATGAATACCGCACCTGTACTACTGTTTTACTATAAGTTGTGTAAGGAGGATAATCTAGCGTTGTAATCTAGCGGATAATTTAGCGTTGGTCAGAAATTCGGGGAGAATAACCTCAAAAAGTGCAGGCGCATTGTCACGATGCAGCAGCCATCCATCGTTACCCCATCCAAATGCTCAGTTAAAATATCGTGTACATAGATGATTTTCCTGCATTCAGTTGATTAGCAGTCATCCGGACAGTTAATCAACGATTGGAAATCTAAAGAAACACACATGATGAATGTTTTCATCAACACAGGAGATGAAGGTCATCCTGGCCTTGTGTTAACTTTGCCGTCCTCACGGCATTCACTGATACACTCGAACCACTTGAATAGAGTTGTTTTCTTCAGTGCTTTGTTTCCATAATCACCCCAACATTTCATAAATTTCCGAATGAGTTCTTTACCTCTTTTTGCTCCCCAAGTTTCACTAAACGTTTGATGTCGAATCACTTTTTCATCTGTTCATCAATCTCCATCGTTGATAAGAACATAAACAAGGACGCCACAAAAATTATGAGTCAGTAATTCGCGGAGAATCACTTCAAAAAGTGCAGGCGCATTGTCACGATGCGGCAGCCATCCATCCTCACCCCATCCAAATGTTCAGTTAAAATCGTGTGCATAGAGGATTTTCCTGCATTCAGTTGATCAGCAATCATCCGGATAGTTAATCAACGATTGGAAATCTTAAGAAACACATATGATGAATGTTTTCATCAACACAGAAGATCGACGGTCATCCTGGCCTTGTATTATCCTTGCCGTCTTCACGGCCCTCACTGATGCACTTGAACCACTTGAATAGAGTTGTTTTCTTCAGTGCGTTGTTTCCATAATCACCCCAACATTTTATAAATTTCCGGATGAGTTTTTTACTTCTTTTTCTTTCCCAAGTTTCACTAAACGTTTGATTTTGGATCACTTTTTCATCTGTTCATCAATCTCCATCGTTGATAAGAACATAAACAAGGACGCCACAAAAAAAAAAAATCCTGCTTTTCACTGTATGCTTCCTCTGACTGTCTAGCGTATTGTTTACCAACCTTTTTTGGCTCATGTATCCCTTGGTTGAAAATCATGCTAAATTGTACCGTTATGTAAAAGTGATTGTATTTCGTGAAATTTGTTAGAGCGAGTGTGTTTGTTTATTTGAATTATGCATTTTATAGGGTGGTCATGTATTCCCATCACATAATGAGACAATTTACATTGAAACACGCCTAAACGCCATGCAGGATTATAAACTAACTGAAATTATAAACTCACTGCAACGTATATCTATATATTTAAAATTCTTCTGTCCGTGTGTTTGTAATAGAACTCCTCCTAAACGGCTGGACTGATTTTGATGAAATTTTGCGGATGTTGTTGTTGTTGTCTTATGCCACTTGGTCGAACCAAGTATGATTGAGCCGGAGGCTACTCGATTTAGGGCTATGAGGTGAGTCTTTCGTTTCAACGAACACCACAAGGGTGAAAGTACGACTTATGCTCAAGTGGGTGCTCGTAATTCTGAAGCAGGGACCAAGCAAAAGACCCATAGGCTTGGCCTGCCGCCCCCAGAGGTATTGATTGAGAACTTGGAGGATATTGTGACCACGAACGTATTCTGCTTGCCCCAGTCACCTTTAGCGAACACGGCGGATCTTAGGCCGGCTCGAGCTCCGAAGCAGCAACCTTCCAGTTACGATAGCGTTGCCTTTGCCGACAGCTACCGAAGCTCCATTTTGTGGATGTAATTATGTTGATTCGATAATAGCTTAGATTCACAATTTGATCCGATAGAAAATGCTTTTTTATTAAAAATCCAGAATTGTGCGCTAATTGAAGTTATTATAATGCCACTTGAAACTTTTTACTTTCAACGAATCTGTAGTGGTCGGTGCAACGGCTTCAGTACGAGAAGTGCTAGGATTAAATACCCGTACAGACCATGTGGGAATTTAATTTAATTTAATTACTGTTGTGATGACTATACGCGTGGTAGCGTCAAGTATTTTTTAAATAATTTTTTTCCTTACTTTTCCATCAAAACGAGCCAATTTGTAATTTATTTAAAACCGTTTTACAATTTTTGAATTTACAGCGTTAAAACAGGATAACGTCTGTTTTAACTAATTTATGTATGGATCAGGATTAAAGCCTTTGTTTTATTTCTCGGAAAAAAGAGAATGCGTACGTGTTTCACATCGGTAAAGATGCATTTAATTGATTATCTCGAGAAATAAATAGAAGCTTTAATGATTCGTTTTCGCTAAATAACTACTCTTGAGATACCGAATACAACGTTTACAGCAGCTTAAATCTATGTAGGGAAAATCCCATACGTCTTTCCCATCGCTAAAGATACATTTAATTGATTGTCTCAAGAAATAAATAGAAGCTTTAACGATTCCTTTTCGCGAAATAACTACTCTTGAGATACCGAATACAACGTTTACAGCAGCTTAAATCTATGTAGGGAAATTCCCGTTCCTATGTAGGGAAAATAGTGTTATGCCATCTATCCATTTCACCTGACATTGTCTCGTTGTAGATTTAGGAGATATAAAAACAAGGTAATACATACGAATAAGATAGAAAAGAAATAAAAGAGACATATAAAAATTGTGGTGTTTGCGTTTAAGAAATCATTTGTCTTTTACATCTGCGTCGGTTCATTATGTCATCACTAGCACATTGATTTACCATAATATTACGTTTTTTTTTCTTTCCAATACAGTTGGTAGTACAGACAAATATCTTTATACTAAATACGGCTGTGAAGCTGTTACACATTTATCTTTACCCGAGGAACACGTGTAGCTTAAGGGATGCTACAAATTTGAATAACATAATCCGCTGGGTCCTCGTAATTCAGAAACAGGGACCAAGCAAAAGACACGCGGCTTAACCTGCCATCTCCAGGGGTATCATTCTGGAACTTGGAGGATCTTGGGACTATGAACCTATTTTACGTGTCCCAGGCACCATTAATGAACACGGCGGATCTTTGTCCGGCATGAGCCTCGAACTCATAACCCTCTGGTTGAGAGATCGATACTTTTGCCGACTGAGCTACCGACTGCGAAATATGAACGCAAATTTTTCTATCAGTCAGTCTTCAGGGTCTGCCGCCTTTCAAGCGAAAAGTCTATTGCCAGTCTCTAGGGACTGATACCACAAATATAAAAAGTTCGGTGTCGGTTCCCTTGGACAGACGTCGCGGTTAAGTTGCTAATACTATCATAGTAAGGAAATTTTTCTATATAATCAATAACAGGATCATTTACGAGTAACAGTTTATAAAAGATTTTTATTTTTGATTTTTATATAAGTGAAAAAAAAAGAGTTTAAAGTATAAAATTTCCAAAATTTTTAAAAATATGATATTACACAATATCTATCAAAATATAAATGAAAAAACAAGATGTAGACAGCTTGAACGCAAATTTTTCTGACAGTCAGTCTTAAGGGACTGACGCCTTTCAAACGAAAAGTCGACTGTCAGTCTCCAGGAACAGATGCCTCAAAAATAAAACGTCTAAGGACGGTTCCCTTGGACAGACGTCGCGGTCAGCTTGTTAATATTACTATAATAAGGAATTTTTTCTATATATTCTATAACAGGATCATTTACTTATAACAGTTCATAAAATGGTTTTTATCTTTGATTTTTATAATATTTCCAAAATTTTTAAAAATGTGATATTACACAATATCTATCAAAATATAAATGAAAAAACAAGATTTAGACAGCTTGAACGCAAATTTTTCTGACAGTCAGTCTTAAGGGACTGACGCCTTTCAAACGAAAAGTCGACTGTCAGTCTCGAGGGACAGATGCCACAAAAATAAAAAGTCTAAGGACGGTTCCCTTGGACAGACGTCGCGGTCAGCTTGTTAATAATACTATAATAAAGAAATTTTTCTATATTATCTATAATAGAATCATTTACGTATAACAATTTATAAAATTATTTTATATAAGTGAAAAAATAGAGTTTAAAGTATAAAATTTTCAAAATTTTTAAAAATGTAATATTACACAATATTTATCAAAATATAAATGAAAAAACAAGATTTAGACAGCTTGAAAGCAAATTTTTCTGTCAGTCAGTCTTCAGTGACTAAAAAATGAAAAGTGGACTATCAGTCTGTAGGGACGATGCCGCACAAAATAAAAAGTCTAAGGACGATTCCCTTTGGCAGACGTCGTGGTCAGCTTGTTAATAATACTATAATAAAGATTTTGTTTCTATATAATCTATAACAGGATCATTTACGTATAACAGATTATAAAATGATTTTTATCTTTGATTTTTATATAAGTGAAAAAAAAGAGTTTAAATTATAAAATTTCCAAAATTTTTAAAAATGTGATATTACGCAATATCTATCAAAATATAAATGAAAAAAACAAGATTTAGACAGCTTGAACGCAAATTTTTCTGTCAGTCAGTCTTCAGGGACTATAAAACGAAAAGTCGACCGACAGTCTCTAGGAACAGATGCCGCAAAAATACAAAATCTAAGGCCGGTTCCCTTAAGCAGATGTCGCGGTCAGCTTGTTAATAATACTATACTAAAGACTTTTTTCTATATAATCTATAACAGGATCATTTACGTATAACAGTTTATAAAATGATTTTTATCTTTGATTTTTATTTAAGTGAAAAAAAAAGAGTTTAAAGTATAAAATTTCCAAAATTTTTAAAAATGTGATATTACACAATATCTATCAAAATATAAGGGAAAAAAAGAAGATTTAGACAGCTTGAACGCAAATTTTTCTGTCAGTCAGTCTTAATGGACTGACGCCTTTTGAAACGAAAAGTCGACTGTCGGTCTCCAGGGACAGATGCCACAAAAATAAAAAGTCTAAGGCCGGTTCCCTTGGACAGACGTCGCGGTCAGCTTGTAAATAATACTATAACATAAAGAATTTTTTTCTATATAATCTATAACAGGATCATTTACGTATAACAGCTTATAAAATAATTCTATATAAGTGAAAAAAGAAGAGTTTAAAGTATAAAATTTTCAAAATTTTTAAAAATGTGATATTACACAATATCTATCAAAATATAAATGAAAAAACAAGATTTAGACAGCTTGAACGCAAATTTTTCTGTCAGTCAGTCTTCAGTGACTAAAAAATGAAAAGTGGACTATCAGTCTGTAGGGACAGATGCTGCACAAAATAAAAAGTCTAAGGACGATTCCCTTGGGCAGACGTCGTGGTCAGCTTGTTCATAATACTATACTAAAGATTTTTTCTATATAAACTATAACAGGATTAGTTTATAAAATGATTTTTATATAAGTGAAAAAAAAAGAGTTTGAAGTATAAAATTTTCAAAATTTTTAAAAATGTGATATTACACAATATCTATCAAAATATAAATGAAAAAACAAGATTTAGACAGCTTGAACGCAAATTTTTCTGTCAGTCAGTCTTCAGGGACTGTAAAACGAAAAGTCGATCGTCAGTCTCTAGGAACAGATGCCGCAAAAATGCAAAGTCTAAGACCGGTTCCCTTGGGCAGACGTCGTGGTCAGCTTTTTAATAACACTATACTAAAGAATTTTTCTATATAAACTATAACAGGATCATTTACATATTCCAATTTATAAAAGAATTTTTATATAAAGTAAAAAAAAAGAGTTTAAAGTATAAAATTTTCAAAATTTTTAAAAATGTGATATTACACAATATCTATCAAAATATAAATGAAAAAACAAGATTTAGACAGCTTGAGCGCAAATTTTTGTGTCAGCCAGTCAGGGACTGTCCCTTTCAAACAAAAAGTCAACTGTCAGTCTAGGAACAGATGCCGCAAAAATGCAAAGTCTAAGACCGGTTCCCTTGGGCAGACGTCGCAGTCAGCTTGTTAATAATACTATACTAAAGAAATTTTTCTATATGAACTATAATAGGATAATTTACGTATAACAGTTTATAAAATGATTTTTATATAAGTGAAAAAAAAGAATTTAAAGTATAAAATTTCCAAAATTTTTAAAAATGTGATATTACACAATATCTATCAAAATATAAATGAAAAAACAAGATTTAGACAGCTTGAGCGCAAATTTTTGTGTCAGCCAGTCTCCAGATACTGAAAAACGAAAAGTCGACTGTCAGTCTCCAGGGACAGATGCCACAAAAATAAAAAATCTAAGACCGGTTCCCTTGGGCAGACGTCGCAGTCAGCTTGTTAATAATACTATACTAAAGAAATTTTTCTATATGAACTATAATAGGATAATTTACGTATAACAGTTTATAAAATGATTTTTATATAAGTGAAAAAAAAGAATTTAAAGTATAAAATTTCCAAAATTTTTAAAAATGTGATATTACACAATATCTATCAAAATATAAATGAAAAAACAAAAGATATAGACAGCTGATTTTTCCCTGATACGAACAAATTTTTTTTCTTTGATTAAAAAAAAGGGATATCGAAAGTATCAGTGATCCGAAGAGACAAACATATTACTGTAAGAGCATTACCAATTATTTTTGCTGACAGTCCCATAAACGTGCTGATTAAAATAAGATGTAAAGGGGGCTAATTAACTCAGTAATAATAAAAGGGTTGCAAAGTCATTGTAAACCATATACCCTCCTGAAACCTCTATAGTTGCTTGTTTTCACACCTCTATGTTCAGTCTGAATTTCAACTTCGTTTTTGGCAGACACCACTCAGTAAGTATATTTTCATTCTCTCAGTCTAAAAACGTTTTGAAAGATATATAATTTTTGAGTTGTGTGATATCTGGGATTTTTTTCTCTTAAGTTACTGCTTTTAACTTACGGAAATACTTACGCTTACGGATATTGTTTTAGTCCTACTTTTGCAGATATCCTTCAATTTGACGGGTGAAGAATACCATATATATATATATATATATATATATATATATATATATATATATATATATATATATATATATATATATATATATATATATATATATATATATATATATAGTATATATATATATATATATTAATTTAAAAGGTCATGTTACTGGAACGACACATGGGGGCGCTCTGTCAGGGCCCACAAATTTTAGAGGCCCCAAAAAATTTTATCCTTAATTTATAGCTTAATTTTATTAAGCATACTTTCATTCTCTCAGTCTAAAAACACTATGGAAAATGTATAATTTTTTAGTTTATTTGAAATATTGGGACTGTTTTTCTCCATCCCGGCTTTTAACTTACGGATATGTTTACGGTTACGGATATTGTTGTAGTCCTACATTTGCAGATATCCTTAAATTTGATGAGTAAAGAAACCATGTATTTTTTTAATTTAAAAGGTTATGTTACTAGAACGGTACATGGGGCGCTCTGTCAGGGCCCACAAATTTTAGAGGCCCCAAAAATTTAGATTCTTATTTTTATAGTTGTGAAAGCATTTATAGCTTAATTTTATTAAGTATATTTTCATTCTCTCAGTCTATAAATGCTATGAAAGATATATAATTTTTTTAGTTTATTTGTGATATTGGCGCTGTTTTTCTCCATCCCTGATTTTAACTTACGGATATGTTTACGCTTACGGATATTGTTGTAGTCCTACATTTGCAGATATCCTTAAATTTGATGAGTAAAGAAACCATGTATTTTTTTAATTTAAAAGGTTCAGTTAGTGGTACGCCGAACGATGGCCGAATGGTAGAGCGTTGCTCTGCGGAACCGGAGTTCGTGGGTTCGAATCCCACTGCTGGCATGGATGTTTGTAGCCGTTCTGAATCGGCTTTAAATTGTAGGTCCCGGTCTCATTAGACCCCGTGTGCAAAACTAGACTGTAGCACTCCAAACCAAACCCAAACCCAGTTACTGGTACGGCACATGGGGTGCTAGCTCAGAGACCACAAAATTTAGAGGCCCCAAAATTTTTTATCCTTAAATTTATAATTTTGAAAGCATTTATAGCTTAATTTTAAAATAAAATCTGACAATTTGAACTTATTATTCATTTTTTTTACACAAAATGCATAAAAATTTATTTTATTTTATCAAGGATTCGATATATATATATATATATATATATATATATATATATATATATATATATATATATATATATATATATATATATATATACATACATACATAGAAAATCTATAAAAATTTGTATAAAAAATAGGTATTTATTTTTTATAAAATGTTATAGCTCTGTTTTCTTGTTTCTGTTATTTTTTAGTCAAATATTTCTAAAGCTTTCTCGTCCAGCTTGTTCTATTCTCTAAATGAAATAGTCTTTGGGAAAGCTTTTTGTAGAGTTTGATCATATGACGTACACACACACACATATATATATATATATATATATCAAAGTCTTAAACCAGAAGGTGCGGTCAATTTCGATTCTACAGACTTTTATTCTTCAAAATAAATGCATTCAGGCGACAAACTCCGCTCCATTTTGTTTGTCAACTCCATTTCTTTCTATGTTGCCAATCGAGGAAAACTAAAAACAGCCGAATCAATCTCGAGCTCGCGACAGAGATAAAGTTATCTAAAGCAACGTTTCCCAACCTGTGGTACGGAAGTTGCTGGTTGGCAGCACGCGAAAAATAATCAATAATAGCGGACAAAAAAATAATTACATTAAAAATATCATAGAAACATTTTTTCCTAAAATCGGTATATTTTTATAGTATCTTTAAATTGTGCCGTTAATTATAAGTAACTTAGTTTTTTATAAGAGGGTCACTCTGAAATGTTTGAGATACAACTAGGTTTTTAAAGTTATACTTACAAACTTTTTGGTGTGTTCAAAGTAGTCTCCTCCAGCATCAATTCATTTTTTGTAGACGGATTTTTCACAGATTAAATGCCTCAAGCCATTCATTCCTTGGAATAGATGAACAAATGCATTTATAGCTACATCGATCTCTTCTTCTGGATGAAAATGACTTCCAAGTAAGGTCTTTTTTTAGTTTAAAGACTAACCAATCACACATACCTAGATCAGGTGAATACGGCGTATGTTCTATCAATTTAATTTGTTTTTGTTTAAGGAACTAAATTTGGTTAATCCGGCTGTATATGAAGATGCATTGTCATGATGAAGCATTAGTCCCCTAACATTCACTTCTTGTAGAATTTGTGGAAGACATTTATAGTCCATGTAAAATCTATTGGCGCTTCAAGGTCACACTTTTTCGTTTCCCCAGTCATCGGTTACTATGGTAGCGACCAAGAAGCATGTGCATTCACACTTATTTTCAGCACTTCAGTTGAGGATTTGATTCCAATACGTTCTTGCTTTTCTTTCTTCTCGTAGATATTTATTTTGCGCTTATCTGATATTACCCTATCATTTTTTATCTTTTAATTCATTGTTTTATTTAAATTTTGTTTCATATTTATTTAAATTTTTTACTTCATAAAATATTTCCTGTAATGGCTAGTTTTGATGTTAGAAAGCAGTCCAAAATACTGATATTTAACGTATACAGGTACTTGAAATGTCTTGTTGAATCCAATCCAGTTGCTACAGTTTTGGAATTGTTTTCGCAAACTTAACAAGAAACTGATGATGCCCGTGGTATTTCTAAAAGAATTTGTGCCGATCCAGAACTGCGACAATATTAAAAAAGAAAATTCACATAAAAGGCGCGTAACAGAATTAGATGATTTCGACAAAAGTGTCACCTTTTCTGCCTTTAAAATGCCGTTTAACTAAAAAACAGGAAATATTTTTTATTTAGTTTTTAAAGCTTTTTTAAATAAATTTAACTACAGTTTTTTTAACAAATTACTAATTATAAGCAAAGTTAAAATTTTCAGTTGTGCATAAAAACTATTTACATAAAGAAAAGTTTAACAATATGTATAAAAAGTTTATAATAAATCATAGATGTTCTTGTAAAAATACAAAAATTTATCTTAATTTAGAATTCTTACTAAAACATTAGGAATCTGTACCTTCTAAAGAAATTTTCACTTTCTAAAAATGTGTCAACAGACCATAAATCTTTAAATACATAATAAAATTATACAAAATATTGTTATTGCATTAAGACCTCTGTCAAATCTTGTAAAATCATAAAATAATTAATACAGTGCAATTTTGGAATAGAAAGTTTACCTCCCCACACGATGCATGACACCCCTTAACACAGTGGGAAAAAAGAGTAAAGTCTTTCCCCCACTGTCGTTACCATAGTTACAGTTGGTCATCGGGGAAAAATCAGTGACCTTGAAGTGCCTA
The DNA here is from genome assembly GCA_032207245.1 of Pardosa pseudoannulata. Taxonomy (NCBI): domain Eukaryota; kingdom Metazoa; phylum Arthropoda; class Arachnida; order Araneae; family Lycosidae; genus Pardosa; species Pardosa pseudoannulata. Next base: position 95,840,151 of record CM063510.1, read on the forward strand.
TTGAGTTTACACCGAGTATATGTCTTCTGTCCTTCCAACATGATGCTTTGATGAATCCCGTACTTCTGAAGAAAATGGTATACATCACTTTTTTCAGTGCGCTTTGACTTTTCACTGTTGTCGGTGTGAGATCATCTTCAAAGACCCATACTTTGCTTTCTTGACGTGTTGGAAAGTCAAAAAACAGCATGTAGTTTCATCTCCCATTACAATTTTAGAAATGATGTGGTGGCCACCATCATTTAGCAATTTAAAAGTTTCTTTACTGATTCTGACACGCTCCCCTTTTTGGTGCTTAGTTAGATTAGGCTTCTATATAATAATAGCTTGCTTTATACTTTATAAATAAACTAGGTAAATGTTTCTAGTCTTATAGTTAAAATCTGAAGTTGAAAATAGAACCAATCTTTGTAAACAGCAAATTATTTGAGATAATTACATGACATGTTACAAAAAGAAATAGTGAAATGATATACTATTGCATATAAATACAAATGTAGAGGAGATAATAATTAACGTGTACATGAAGAAGGCCGTAAAAAATGTCCTTTATTTGTGTTGAATTACCTCGTTTAAAAATATAAATAAGAGATTAAGTATTAAGCAATCTTTAGACGAAAACCCTAGTCCTGAGCTTACTCGATCTAATGGGAAGAAAGCAGTGGCGTAATATTAGCGCTCTCCCATTCTTCACCCCACTCTGTTTCCAATTTTTATAATTATATTTAATATATTATTAATCTAATATTATTTAGCTTCTGTGTTATCATGTTATTGCGAACTAATCACAATGTTAAATATATATCATAATCTACTTTAATTCGCAAAATAATATATCGTAATTTAAACATTGATATAAATCAAGCAATTTCCTATGGATTTTTCTGGAAGAGAATTTAAGGAATTAAAACCTGTTTTTAGAGCCGTTTCATTTTCATTACTTGAAATTGAAAGTCTAAAACTTTTTACGGTGAAATTTAAATGAAGCAAAATTATCGGTAATCAAATTAATGTTTGTTTTTATAGCCGTTTCACTTTCAATGCTTAAAACTGAAAGTCCCACTCAATCTCTATTGTGATATTGAACTTTTGAGGAAATTCTTGATTAGTTTCAACTTCATAAACGATCTTTTCGAGGTCATAATCGTACGGGTAATGTTATCAAAAATGTTGAAAAATAAGAATTCTTGCCAAACCTACTAAAAATAATCTGAAGATTTTCTTAAGAAAGTACCATTTTCTTAAGAAACTCTTCAAAAATGTGAAGATTTTTGAGATTTAATTTTTTCTTAAGATTATTTTCAAAATTTTTTGAGATTTTTTAATTTCTTAATATGAATAAAATGTATAAGACATTCTTAAGAAAATGTTAAGACAATTTGCAGAGTAACTTTATCTTTAAATTATCTTAAGAATTTTTTCAGAGATACAAATAATTTTTTTGAGATGTTCTTGAGAAAATTATCAGTCAGAACTTTAAAAGAGGTTTTAAGGTGTTAAAAGGTAGAACTTAAAATGTTTTTTTGCTTTTTAATGCTGTGATATCATCAGCAATTATGCAAATTACAGTATTTCTGTTTTTATTTAACTGAAACACAAACTTTGATTGTATTAATATATTTTAAAATGATAGTAATTAAAACTTTTTATCTGGAAGAGAATTTAAGGAATTAAAACCTGTTTTTTGAGCCGTTTCATTTTCATTACATAAAACTGAAAGTCTAAAACTTTTAACGGTGGAATTTAAATGGAACAAAATTATCGGTAATCAAATTAATGTCTGTTTTTCGAGCCGTTTCACTTTCAATGCTTAAAATTCTCAATCTCTCTTTTGACATTGAACTTTTGAGGAAATTCTTGATTGGTTTCAACTTCGAAAATTATCTTTTCGCGGTCGTAATCGTTAAGGAGAATGTTATCAAAAATGTTTAAAATCTAAACCTACTAAAATAATCTGAAGATTTTCTTAAAAAAGTGACATTTTCTTAAGAAACTCTTCAAAAATGTGAAGATTTTTTTAGATTTAATTTTTTCTTAAGATTACTTTAAGCATCGCGTCCGTCTCTGTCGTTGGTCAAAAAGAGCGTTAGTTAAAGCGAACTTTTGTTCATTATAAGACGCCGAACAATTGAAAACAGCAGTATTGTACCAGTAATGGTCTGCTTGAAGCATGGACGATTGGAGATGTCAAGCGTGCCGTTCATCAACTCTCCAGAGAAAAGAAATTGTGCTTTGTGTGATGGAGTCGGCCAGGCGGCAAAGGGGGTTTCGTCTACCCCAAGGACAAGGGTGAAAGGGGGGTGTCAATCTCCCCTAAAACCGAGGTTTTCTGCTTGGGAAAGAGAGTAGCGGGATGCATCCCGGCTGAACTTCTAAGAGAGCAGGTTGATCTAGAGTGATCTCCTTGCTGGATGATAGGTTGCATCTGCATACACTTTAATGTTTCTTTAAATATTTTTTGTTTTTTTTTCTTTTCTTTTATGTGGTTTCGGCTGGTACAGCAGTTGTACCATTTTTATTTTTGATTTTTTTCTCCCCTTTTACCGGGTCATTACTCACTTGTCATTTGATCACTTTTTTTTTGTGAAGTTTTTGTTATTAATTTATTAGCGAGGGAAGGTTTTTTGGGGATTTTTTTCGTTTATTTTTTTTTTTTAATTTCTGATCATGGCTCCAAAATTTCTTTCTTTCAAATAACAATTTCAGACTGGTTTTTAGAGCAATTTTGTGAGAGTGACAATCATTTTCCCTCTTGAGAAAGTGAGAAGGAGGACTCCCCTGAACTTCTAAAGAGTATTCTCGAAAATTCTGCCCTCTTTGGACAATAGGTTCAGCCGAAGCTTCTTTAATATTTCATAGAATATCTTTATTGTTCCAGGGGTTTTTTATGCTTCTTGAGGACTTTTAGGTTTCGGCTGGTCAGCAGTTCGGTACCATCAATATCATCACAAACAAAGTCGGCTAGGTACCAGTTTCCGTAGATATTTCTCCATTTTCTAAGTCTGAATCAGGCTACGGGGTCATTACTCACTTGTCATTTGATCACTCCATCCCTTGTTGAAGTTTTGCTGGTGCATCTTCAGAAGGAAGAATGTGATTTTGTTTAGACATGTGGAATCAACTGGCTTGTCCATGTACTGCAGTTGTTTGTAAACTATTCATTCTATCTTGCGAACCAAATCCGTTTGGAAGTGAGTCAAAGTTTCTTCGTTTATTTTTTTTTTTAATTCAATCTGATCATGTCTCCAAAATTTAACGGTCTTTCTCAAAATGAGATGTCAAATAACAACTTTCAGACTGGTTTTAGAGCAACCCTGCATTGTAACGTCCTCCACTCCCAGAGAGTGACAATAGGACAAACCATTTTTCCCTCTTGAGAAAGTGGAAGGAGGGGAGCAATTTTCGAAAATGATGCCGATTTGTAGTCCAAATGAAAGCCAGTGGTCAGCTGAAGCTTATAATTCATAGAATAAGTCAAGTCTTTCTTGGGGGTATTTTTCTAAGTCATCATTGAGCATTAAACCTTTGGCTCCAGATGTTAAACTTTCCATACGTCTAGCAACAGCTTAGGCATCAGTGTCATCACACCAATCTTCATCATCCTCTTTTACCTTCTCGGGTGATCCATTTTCTAAGTCTGAATCAGGCTGAGGACTATGAGACCCACTATGATCACCATTTTGTTGCTTCTTTGGAGTCTTTTCATGCTTTGTTTTCTTGGCAGATGAACTAGATGTTTTTGTTGGATCTTGCTTTGGTGGGATCTTCAAAGTGAATGTTGTCAGTTTATGAGTAGAATCAAGCTGTCCACTATATCCACATGCGATATACTTAGTATTAATAATAATTATACTAAAGACTAACCGGACGATAGGAGATGTCAAGCGTGTCGTTTATCAACTCCCCGACAGAGAAAAGAAATTATGCTTTGTGTCCTAGGCACCAAAGGGCTTTTCGGCTACCAAGGACAAGGGTCAAAGAGGGGGGTCAACCTCCTCTAAAACCGAGGTATTCCTGCTTTGAAAAGAGAGAAGCGGTAGGACTCCCGGCTGAACTTCTAAGAGAGCAAGTTGATCTAGAGTGATCTCCTCTCTGGACGATAGGTTGCATCTGCATACTCTTTAATATTTCTTTAAATGTTTTTTATTGTTCCAGTTTCTTTGTGTTTCTTAACGAATTCATAGAATAAGTCAAGTCTTTCTTGGGGGTATTTTTCTAAGTCATCATTGAGCATTAAACCTTTGGCTCCAGATGTTAAACTTTCCATACGTCTAGCAACAGCTTCGGCATCAATATCATCACACCAATCTTTATCATCCTCTGTTACCTTCTCGGGTGATCCATTTTCTAAGTCTGAATCAGGCTGAGGACTATGAGACACACTATCATCACCATTTTGTTGCTTCTTTGGAGTCTTTTCATCCTTGCCCTTACGCTTGCTTTTCTTGGTAGATGAACTAGATGTTTTTGTTGGATCTTGCCCTGGTGGATTCTTCAAAATGAATGTTGTCAGTTTATGGGTAGAATCAAGCTCTCCACTATATCCACATGCGATACACTTAGTATTAATAATTATCTTCAAACTTGAGATTTTTGAATTTTTTAATGTGAATGAAATGTATCTTAAGACATTCTTCAGAAAAATTTAAGACAATTTGCAGAGTAACTTTATCTTTAAAATATCTTAAGAATTTTTTTCAGATGTTCTTGAGAAAATTATCAGTCAGAACTTAAAAAGTGGTTTTAAGGTGTTAAAAGGTAGAACTTAAAATTTTTTTTTTTTAAATGTTGGGATATCATCAGTAATTATACAAATTACAGTATTTTTTTCAATTGAAGCACAAATTTTGATTGTGTTAATATATTTTAAAAGGATAGTAACTAAAACTTTTTATCTGGAAGAGAATTTAAGGAATTAAAATCTGTTTTTTGAGCCGTTTCATTTTCATTACTTAAAAGTGTGTCTAAAACTTTTTACGGTGGAATTTAAATGAAGCAAAATTATCGGTAATCAAATTAATGTCTGTTTTTCGAGCTATTTCACTTTCAATGCTTAGAATTGAAAGTCCCACTCAATCTCTCTCGCGACATTGAACTTTTGAGGAAATTCTTGATTGGTTTCAACCTATAAAACTATCTTTTCGCTGTCGTAATAATTATGGGTAATGTTATCAAAAATGTTGAAAAATCTAAACCTACTAAAATATTCTGAAGATTTTCTTAAGTGCTATTTTCTTAAGAAAATCTTCGAGATTTTTTTCAGATTCAATTTTTTCTTAAGATTATCTTCAAACTTTTTTGAGATTTTTGAATTTCTTAAGATGAATTAAATGTATGTTAAGACATTCTTCAGAAAATGTTAAGACAATTTGCAATGTAACTTTATCTTTAAAATATCTTAAGAAATTTTTCAGAGATACAAATAATTTTTATGAGAGGTTCTTGAGAAAATTATCAGTCAGAAATGAAGAGGCTTTAAGGTATCCGTCTACGTTCGGAGAACTTTTTTCTTTAAAAGTAGAAACTAGTTCATGTTTTTAGATTTTTAGATTAATTTTTTATATTATCACAGACAATTGCACTTAAAAAATTTATTCCTGGAGAAATTTTTATAAAATTTCTAATAAATGAAAAAAAATTTAGTGAAAAAATTGGGTTTTTTCAAAAGGTCTAATTTTTTAATAAATTAAATTATTTCAATATTTTTTGATGCAACACATTTCTTATACACTGGACTAGTGAATCCCCTAAAATCTTTGCTTAATTTACATTTAGTAAAAAATTTTGGTCCTTCAAAATCATACACATTGAATTTTTAACGATTTTCATTGCCTTTATATCTAACTATGAGTGTAATATCATTAAAAATTATCCAAATTTAAAGCTTTTAGGTCATTTACTAGTAAATACTATCAAAAGTATTCATAATAATTTTCAACACAATATTTTAAGAACTTTTTGAGAAATCACATTTCAAGTTTCAACATTTTATTAAAAATACCGTTCTGAGAAAAACGCATTTGAAGTTTATGAAAGCAACTTTAACCATTAAAAAATTAAAATACATGTTTAAAATTCCCCACACTTTCTTGCTTCAAAACTTTCTAATTGCCAAGTTGCTAATTATTAAAAGTACTAGAAAAATGTGTAAATTAATCTTCATGAAAATTTAAAAATTTTGTCCAAAAAAAAAATACTCTTTAAAAGGTTTTAAATTCTCGACTTCCAGTTCCGAAGGCGCTACTTCCGTTTTGTTTTGACAGCTGTCACTGATGTTTAAACAGCTGTAACTTTTCTTTAAAATGCCGTAGAGACAAAACAAAAACAGATTTAGAAGCCTTAAAGTTGAAATTTTACAATAGAGAAATAAAAATAAATTATGATTTTTGGCAAAAAATGACGTTTTTAACGTAGACGGATACCTTAAGGTGTTAAAAGGTAGAACTTAAATTGTTTTTTGCTTTTTAATGCTGTGATATCATCAGCAGTTATGCAAATTACAGTATTTCTGTTTTTTTAACTGAAACCCAAACTTTGATTGTATTAATATATTTTAAAATGATAGTAACTAAAGCTTTTTAATAATTTTTTCCAGAAAATATAACAAAATAATCCGAGATTTATCTAAACTTTTCTGATAGAGCGTAACGGATGTATATAAATGAAACTCAGAAAAGTCACCGATGATAATTTACAAGGTTACATCGGGAATTTGAGAGTATTTTGTACCATTCAGAAAGTTATCTAAACTTCAATTGGCTAATATTTTTGGCATTTTTAATTACTCTTTCGTTACTGGAACCACATTCTGAGGGAAAGACTCCATCAGATTGCTAGCATACTAGTCACTAACATTTTTCTAATTGTTAAGTTCATAGTCACTAATTTTAGTAAATATTTTAGTTAATAAACTTTTCTCTTTTTCTTGATTTCGATAACATTTGGCATGGAGATGCCGCAAGGAAAATGTAGAAGATAGAAAAGCGGAAAGGGGGTAACTTTTATTCTTTAGTAGGACTTTTAGTAACTTATGATCCAATATTAAAAGAACACGTAGAAAAAGGTAATGGTGGTATAAAGCATTTAAGCCCTGGTGGGCAGAATCATGTCGATCTTATGTCGGATTCTGTTAAAAATGCATTGTCAAATAAACTCGGAGACGCTTCTCTGTTTTTTCTTCCCCCCCCCCCTCTCCAACAGCATTTAACACTACATTTAACACTGCACAACCACAGAACGGGAAAGTTGATTAAAAAAATTAACTTATGTTTAAAATTAACTTTTTATTTATCCTTGCGAAAATGGCCGAACGATGGTCGAATGGTTAGGGTGCTGGCCTTCGGAACCGGAATTCGTGGGTTCGAATCGTACTATGGCATGGATGTTCGTAGCCATTCGGAATCGGCTTTAAGCAGTAGGTCCCAGTCTCATTAGTCCTCTTGTTGCAAAAAGTAGACCGTAGCGCTCCAAAACCAAACCTTGCAAAAATGATAGTATAAATATGGCGACGACCTCAACCTGCAATTTTTCTGTTTTTAAGTGTATTAATATTTTAAATTGTTTTCACCTATTTTTTATTTGTGAAGTACCGTTTTCTTTATTTTTTGGCTTATTTTATTTAATTTTTCCAATTTTTTGGGTATCATATCGTTCCGCTACTTTGCTTTAGCTTTTTTGTTATTGTAATGTATCGTCTTGTTTTATGTTATAAAAAATTTTAAAAAACTGAAAAAATGCTTAATAAAAATTAAAAAATTTTATAAAAACCAAAAATATATCTTTTTGTTAGTGCTGTCACTTTTGCTAATTTTTATTTGTTGTACCAAGTTGCATTTCTTATAGTCCCTATTTTTGTTTATTGTTTTACCTATCTATGTTTTTTTTTGAGCAACATGTTATGGAATCTGTATAACTCTGTTAACCATCCCAAATGGTCACTGTCAAGGTTACAGTCTAATTATCCTTTAATTAGACAACGCGTTGGTTACTCATAATTTTTTATGAGAACGTTCTCACCTCCTCGCTCTCTCGTGAGCTGGAGCGTATTAAATTTTTGTTTGGATTACTTTTTGCCTAGAGGCCTAAATTTATGTTTTGATCTATTCACGTTCGGAGGTTAAAGTGAAGACTTTCCACTTCGCTAGGTACTCCGTTAACCCAATTACCTTGACCTTGACCTTGATATATATATATATATATATATATATATATATATATATATATATATTTGTGTATATATATATATATATGTGTGTGTGTGTGTGTGTGTGTGTGTGTGTGTAATGAGACGGACTTCTCGATGGGTGGTTGCAGTCATGACCATAAAAATGACACCGTTTTAGTTAAAGACCTTTATTAAGATAACTTTGGAGGACGGGTTCCCACTTCATCATAGGGACAGGACAAACTGAAGGGTCAGTTAGCATGAAGTCATATGTACAAGACCCGTAACACCTGGGCCATCATCTGTGGGAAAATATCTCTAGAAAAATCTGTCTCCGACAGCGTGTATCTCCTTTTTATTTGGAAATTTCCTAAATTGTCCGCTAGGGCCATTTAGGTTTATAATTGGCCAGGCCCCTTCTCTGAGGGCGTAAACTATAACCCTAGAGGTCAATTTAGGTTAAGGGTTAAAAAGGGAAATGTAAAAAGACGCGGAAATTTTTAGCCCTTGATTTAAATTTCGAAAACCGCTGAGAATTGTCCTTACACACACACACACACACACACATATATATATATATATATATATATATAATATATATATATATATATATATATATATATATATATATATATATTTGTTTATTTGTCTATTTATATATATTTTTATATATTTCAATATAAAATACGGAAAGTTGGTTAAAAAATTAAATAATTTTCGATGTATTGAAATTTAACTGAATAACTAAATTTAAGCTCAAAACGCCCGCTCCCGATACAATTCCGCTGCGAAATGTACCCGCACACAATGTGTTAAATACCCCATTTAACCATTCCTGAACTGGTTATAACTAGTTTCGTCTTGACGTCTGTACTTACGTATGTATGTGTCATAACTCAAAAGCTGTTAGCCGTAGAAGGCCAATATTTGTGTTTAGAACTGTTATATGGTCTTGTTTTTCACCTCTTCTTTGGATCGCAGTCGTTACTCTTTATAAGGAAAAATTTCAATATTACGCTTATAACGCTTGGGACATAACTCATAAACAATTTGCCGTAGGAGGTCTATATTTTGTATTTAGAACTATTATAAAACATAGTTGTTCACTTCCTCTTTTGATAGCTATAGGAACTCCATATAAGAAAAAATCAATATAACGTTATTAACGCTGCGGGCATAACTCAAAAACGATCAGTCATAGATGGTCCATATGTTCTATTTAGGACTATTATAAGGTATAGTTGTTCACTTCTTCTTTTAATCGGAATCGGATCTCTTTATAATTAAAAATGTCAAAATAACGTTTCTTTAATTTATCGCTAACACACGTATAGTTGGAAATTGTCCAGGTGAAAAACTGACATAATGGAATGATCCTAAGGTAGAGAGGAAATTCTGTAGCTCAAATGGCAATAACATGGAATGATACTAAGGTAAAGAGGAAATTCTGTAGCTCAAATGGCAATAACATGGAATGATCCTAAGGTAAAGAGGAAATTCTGTAGCTCAAATGGCAATTACACAGACTTGAAATCGAGACAGAAACTTGTCACTTTGCAGTCTGAAGAATTTTAGAATTAAATATTGACAAAGCTGTACAAATAGGAGAAAAGTGACATGTTTGCACCGAAGTTCCGCTTACCTAAATAATTTGATAATACACACACGACACACCTTTTTCTTCCTTCCTCTTATTGAGCTGAATAACTTCACAAGTTATATTTTTATAGCGGCAAAGAAACCATGCAATCATTAAGCATATAGAACGGATGATTTTATTTTTATTTTTCCCACTTTGTCTCATTTTTCTTTCTATTTTGATTCCTACCTCGCCATTTCTATTCTGTTCTCTTTTTTTCCCCTTTTTTTTAAACAATTTTCAAAACGATGAATTCCCCATAAAACTAGAAAAGGAATTAATTTCTTCTTTTGCTCCTTTTTATTTAACCTTATTTCTCTTGACACATTGTATGCGGGACACGTACTAGCACGTTTTCTGACGATTGATACTTGAGCGCAGGTCACATACTAGTACGGGTTAGTATAACAACATGGTTTGTTTGTGGGTACAAAAATAAAGGTATATACAGGAAAACGAAGCCGAATGTTCCTGTCTACTACAGAGATTCTGGAAAAATTTAGACAAATGAAAACTAGTTTTTACATCAGTCAATTCGGAACCATAGAAAAGGAAAAAAAATTAAAACTATATACTACTATTTCTATTTGATTTTTCATATTTACGATACTATTATAAATTTATCCACTAAAAAATATATTTTTTGTTTACAAAAATCTTATGGTTGTTATTTATATATTTCTATTTATATATTTGTTTATATATTTCAATATAAAATACGAAAAGTTGGTTAAAAAATTAAATAATTTTCGATCTATTGAGATTTAATTGAATAACTAAATTTACGCTCAAAACGCCCTCTTCCGGTACATGTATCCGCACACAATGTGTTAACTGTGCTAACGCGTAGTTACAAAAGTTTTTATTGCCTGTTTATGTATGAGGAATTTAGAATTGAAGTGTATTAAGTCCACTTGGAAAAATGTATATATAGATAGTCTTAAAGCTTCTGAATCATAATTAATTTCTGAAATTTAAATCAATTTTGGGAAAAAGGTAATAATCAAAATATTTTTTATCATATGTACACATAAATACATATAAAATAACAAGTTATTAACCCCAGTAAACGATTTTATTTTGAAAAAAGAAAAAATGGACTTAATTCACTCTGGTTGTATAAACTGATCATATGTTGCCCATGACGACTAAGCTACACTTACCTTGTGTACTCAATTGGATACACATATTACATAAGCTCAAAATATACAATAACAAGCAGGAACTTAACTAGATCATTGACGCCCGTGGAAAAAAACTAGTCTGCGCCTACCCCTACCTTACCACCAAATATAGTGAGAAAATATATTTTGGTATATATTGGTATATAAAATATATATTGATATTTTTTTTCTCTATCATATACCCAAAATGAACTCACAAAATATTTTGTTGATTCTTAAAATGTTCCCAGTATATTAATTTTTAATTTTTTCTTCTATTTTTAACTTATTAATACTTTAAAATATTTTTCAACATTTTGAAGAATTTATTTTGCTAATAAACTGAACAGTTTATTTAAGGGGAATACTTTTTATTTAAACGTTGAATTTTCATAAAAAAATGAATACCTAAATTTAAATTTTTAAATTTAATTCTAAATTTAAATTTAGTTTTAATAACTTTAATAAATTCAAAATTTAAAATGAATACCCGAATTTATATTAAGGCATATTAGGCGTGTTTGGTAAACATTTTCTAAGAATCTATAAAAAGTTTAATCTCTAGGAGCATTTTTAAAAAAATAAGAAAATTCTTTTAAAAAATTTTTTAAACACATTGCATTTTATAAATAATAGAATTATTTTTCAACTTTTCCTTATTTCTACTCGGGTACGAATCATCCTCTTTCGGACCCCCTTTTCATCACGGTGCGACGTCCCTATGACTAATGCGCCAATGGCAAATGTCCCCTTTGCCACTACCTAGTTAACAAGTTTCTCCCTGGTAACAAGTTTCAAATGGTTAACTAAACTTCGTTGAAATCTCTGTGTGTATGTATGTAGCTCAGTTGGGAAAGGCAACGATCTCGTCACTGAGAGGTTGCGGGTTTGGAGCCCGAGTCGACCTAAGATCCTCTGTGTTCGTTAAAGGTGACTGGGGTACGTAAAAATGTTCGTGATCCCAAAGTCCACCAAATTCTCAATCAATACCTCAGGGGATGGCAGGCAAAGTCTGTGGGTCTTCTGCTTCATCCCTGTTTCAAAATTACGAGGATCCACTTGAGCAAAGTCGTTCTTTCTCCTTAACGGTGCTCATCAAAATGAAAGGCTCACCCGTTTGCCTTAATACATGTAACGTATGATTCAATCGTGCTTAGTTTGTCCAAGTGGCATTAGAAACAATAACAACAACATGTATGTATATATCTCATAAAACCAAGTGTGAAACGACGGGGGTGGAATCATGACCAATCGATTTGGTAAAGCAATAGACTATTTCACTGACGAAGGATATTTATTGTCGCAGTATCGATTGGACTGGTTCCCTCTTCGCTCTGAAATCTTCTTGACAGTTTAAGAATATGAGAAAATATCTGAAAAATCTATCTCCGTCAACGTGTATTCCCTTTTTTGTTCAAAATTTGTTAAATTGACCGTTAGGGCCCTATAATGTTTTAATTGGTTAGACCCCTTACCTGAGGATGTGAACTGTTGCCCGACTGGACAGTTTAGAGTAGTATCAAAATGGGGAAAAGCAGAGATACGCGGGGGTTTTGACCTTGATCATAGATTTAAAATCCTTTGTGAATTTTCTTGGACCGTAATGAAGGCTTTTGGCTATACATTTACTTCGGTTCTTTTGATGTATCGGATTACAAGATGTATTTTGACAGTATATTCCTTAGGGGCCGTCTTCGGAGTTTTATACAAATTTTCTGCATTCATTTACAGGTTTAGTTTATTTTTTTCTTACACACACATATGTGGGTAGTTAAAAAATACTCTTTACCGATCCCACTCGAAAATAGCCTATGTTTTTCAGTTGCCAGAGCTTGCTTGGCAATGTAACTTTAATGCAACAACAAAACGGAAAGCAACTAACTGGAGCACTAAGACCAAGCAAAATAATTTAACAAAAATCTTTTATTTTCATCTCAAAACTCGGAGAATCGACTGACACATCTATCACAGGAAAGAGGCCTAACCGGACATCTGTTGCATGTATGAAAATTACGTCTTGTGGAGAAGGAAATTACGTGGATAACTTCTCACGAGAAAGAGTTTTAAACAGCTGTGTTCCGGCCTGTAAAACATTCGTGGCAAAATAATTACATACAACGGCATGAAGATAATAAAGATCCTCAGTTTTCCCTGGGAGAATCGACGTCTGGTTTTTAAAAGTAGTATGAAAACCGAATGTAGCAAGTATTCATTCAGTCCTTTAGGTTTGAGAAATAGGGAGGGAAGTTAGATATTAAGTAAGGAATGAAATAACAAGCCTGTAAAATCATTTACCGCGCTACAATCAGTCAAGTTTGGTAATTCAAAATAACATTGTCATTAAAGCGACCAATTCTTAGCTCGTAGAGAACAATTTATATCTAACATTATATTGATGCATATTGAATTCTTTAAAGTTGTGTTAAAAATTAAATGTTTTACTAATCAGTTCTTTCTTTCTTAATAACATCAGACAACTTATATAAAAACATTAATCTACTCAGATGTGTTTTTTAATGTCAATTTAGAAGTAGTTACGTATTTACTGGAGTGGTCCTTAATGAAAAATTATTAAATCCTGGTGTTCAGAATTTTCAGTGTGGTACAGTATTTAAGGCTTTTATAGCTAATGTATTGTGTTGAAGAATTGAAATAAGACTTTTTTTTTATTTGCTGATAAAATTTGAAAGATTTAAAACTGAGAAAGAAAATAAAATAGAAAGCAATTTTAATTTTTTGCAATAATAATTAATTTGCATGAATTATCTACAAAATAATTTTCACATTCCCTTGTATTATATAGCAGTTTATTTAAACATTTTAGATATTCAATGTAAAAATGAATTAGTAAGACAAGCATAATTGTTTTAATATTAAAAATTTGGCCCTGTTCCACTTTTAACAAATACTTTATATTATCTGAGTCAAGTGTAATATTTCAGTAACGTAGTTTTATAACTTATGTTATGTTTTCCTTGTACTAAAGTAATATCCGCGCATTGCCTCACTGGAGCGAAAGAATTAAAAAGGAAATTTAGCCGTCAATGAAAGCAGAACAAAAAGTAAATTCCTACCATGCGTTGTTAATATACACCTCCTTTTTAATCACATGACCCAAACTGCAGGTCTCTGCTTCGCGGCAGGCCAAATCATCCAGGCTACGATTTTACGAAGGTTACAGATAATCTTGCTTTCACTGTTTTCATTGGCTGATAGAAGTGGCAATGACATTGGGCCGGCTTTTTGATTTCCTTACTTCTTTTCGCGGTCGATTTATAATTCATTGTTGACGGATAGATATTTAGAATGGGTTAAGTTTGCGTAAAATTTGCTTCGTTTCGGCAGTACCATATTCAACTGTCAACACTCAGTTGACAACGGTTTGTTTATAAACAATCTCGGCAATCTGTGATATGTAAGTATGAATACTTCCATATATTTTTCCTTTACTTTTAAAATAAACCCGGTATTTAAAATTATTATAGTTTCAATAAAACTATATTTTAAAGTTGTTGAAACATTCTGACGTGCCGATGACTTCTGCAGATCTTGCTGATTCTAATGTATACCTCTCTTGATCTAATCTTATGAATGATTGAATGGACTGCGTTATAACGAGAGCTTTAAATATATTAGCATTTACTATTTCTTATTTTTAATCAGGGTTACTTAAAATTGTGAATTTTGATTGTTTAGCTTAATAAGTTTATTGTAAAACTTTTTATAGTCAGTTACTATGAGTTCCCTTGACAAATACTGTTTGGTAAAAATTTTACAAATTTCAAAATTATTATACTGTCAAAGAGCTTCCACAACATTTGATTATTGTAAACACAAGATGTATGTATGCAGTGAGAGTATGTAAGCGGTTTTGACGTTGATGTTTATTTGTTGTGATATGTTTGTGTTTATAAATAAATAGCTGATGTTAACTAATATCCCTATATTCTTTTTTTTATTTTCTTGATAAATACTTTATATATTTTAAATATGGACATTAATGTTTACTATGAGTAGATGTCTTTTTCTATACCATAAAAAAATGTAATAAATAATATGCAAAAAAAATATGTCATAACACCATAAATAAAAATTATAAATATGTAAAAATTTCTGTGTAGTCAAAATTTGTTTTGTTGTCAAACTATATTTTTAATTCTAAAATTTTATTTAAAAAGTATTCTTTATAAATTATGATCCATGAGATTAATTTTTACCCATAGTGATCTTTAAGGATTTAATTGCATAATGTTTTTTTAAATTTTCAAATAGTATTACAGATTTTCACAAAACCAACGTTAAATTGCTGCAGTAATTTATAATCATATACCTTTTATCAGTATATTATAAATAATTTGTTTAGTTGATAAATGTAACAAACTTTTTGAGTAATAATCATTTACAGTTACTTTTATTTGACTTATTTAATTGACTTTACTTTAACAGTCATAGGCAAATATTAAATCTTGGAATGCATATATTAACTGTCCATTTTCTTAGTAGGATTTTACTTGCTATCTTTGATATATAATTTTATAACACAAGATGTATGTATGCAATGAAAGTATGTAAGCGGTTTTGACGTTGATGTTTATTTATTGTGGTATGTTTGTGTTTATAAATAAATAGCTGATGTTAACTAATATCACTATATTCTTTTTTTTTTTCCTTGATAAATACTTTATATATTTTAAATACGGACATTAATGTTTACTATGAGTAGATGTCTTTTTCTATACCATAAAAAATATAATAAATAATACGTAAAAAAATATGTCATAACACCATAAATAAAAACTATAAATATGTAAAAATTTCTGGGTAGTCAAAATTTGTTTTGTTGTCAAACTATATTTTTAATTCTAAAATTTTATTTAAAAAGCATTCTTTATAAAATAGGATCCATGAGATTAATTTTTACCCATAGTGATTTTTAAGGGTTTAATGGCATTACAAGTTGTTTTTTTTAATTTTCAAATAGTATTACAGATTTTGACAAAACCAACATTAAATTGCTGCAGTAATTTATAATCATATACCTTTTATCAGTATATTATAAAATAGTTGCTTAGTTGATAAATATAACAAAGTTTTTGAGTAATGATCATTTATAGTTATTTTTATTTGACTTATTTAATTGACTTTACTTTAACATTTATAGGCAAATATTAAATCTTGGAATGCATAAATCTTGGAATGCATTTATTAACTGTTCCTTTTTTTAGTAGGATTTTACTTGCTATCTTTGATATGTAGTTTTATAACACAAGATGTATGTATGCAATGAGAGTATGTAAGCGGTTTTGATGTTGATGTTTATTTATTGTGGTATGTTTGTGTTAATAAATAAATAGCTGATATTAACTAATATCTCTATATTCTTTTTTTTTTATTTTCTTGATAAATACTTTACATATTTAAAATATGGACAGTAATGTTTACTATGAGTAGATGTCTTTTTGTATACCATAAAAATATTTGTAAATATGTAAAAATTTATTTTGTTGTCAAATTATATTTTTAATTCTAAAATTTAATTTAAAAATTATTCTTTATAAAATAGGATCCATGAGATTAATTTTTACCCATAGTGATCGTTAAGGGTTTAATTGCATAACAAGTTTTTTAAATTTTTAAATAGTATTACAGATTTTGACAAAACCAACGTTAAATTGCTGCAGTAATTTATAATAATATACATTTTATCAGTATATTATAAAATATCATTTGCTTAGTTGATAAATGTAACAAACTTTTTGAGTAATAATCATTTATAGTTACTTTTATTTGACTTATTTAACTGACTCTACTTTAACATTCATAGGCAAATATTAAATCTTAAAATGCATATATTAACTGTTCATTTTCTTAGTAGGATTTTACTTGCTATCTTTGATATGTAGTTTTATAACACACGATGTATGTATGCAATGAGAGTATGTAAATGGTTTTGACGTTGATGTTTATTTATTGTGGTATGTTTGTGTTAATAAATAAATAGCTGATGCAAACTAATATCTCTATATTCTTTTTATTTTCTTGATAAAAACTTTACATATTTAAAATATGGAAATTAATGTTTACTATGAGTAGATGTCTTTTTGTATACCATAAAAATATTTATAAATATGTAAAAACTTCTGTGTAGTCAAAATTTATTTTGCTGTCAAACTATATTTTTAATTCTAAAATTTTATTTAAAAAGTATTCTTTATAAATTATGATCCATGAGATTAATTTTTATGCATAGTGATCTTTAAGGGTTTAATTGCATAACAAGTTTTTTTAAATTTAACAAATAGTATTACAGATTTTGACAAAACCAACATTAAATTTCTCCAGTAATTTATAATCATATACCTTTTATCAGTATATTATAAAATATCATTTGCTTAGTTGATAAATGTAGAAAACGTTTTGAGTAATAATCATTTATAGTTACTTTTATTTGACTTATTTAATTGACTTTACCTTAACAGTCATAGGCAAATATTAAATCTTAAAATGCATATATTAACTGTTCATTTTCTTAGTAGGATTTTATTTGCTATCTTTGATATGTAGTTTTATAACACAAGATGTATGTATGCAATAAGAGTATGTAAGCGGTTTCGACGTTGATGTTTATTTATTGTGGTATGTTTGTGTTAATAAATAAATAGCTGATGCTAACTAATATCTCTGTATTCTATTTTTTTGTTTCTTGATAAATACTTACATATTTAAAATATGGGCATTAATATTTACTATGAGTAGATGTCTTTTTGTATACCATAAAAATATTTGTAAGTATGTAAAAATTTCTGTGTAGTCGAAATTTATTTTGTTATCAAACTATATTTTTAATTCTAAAATTTAATTAAAAAGTATTCTTTATAAAATGTGATCCATGAGATTAATTTTTACCCATGGTGATCTTTAAGGATTTAGTTGCATAAAGAGTTTTTTTAAATTTTCAAATAGTATTACAGATATACAATAGTATTACAGATTTTGACAAGACCAACATTAAATTACTACAGTAATTTATAATAATATAATTTTATCAGTATATTATAAAATGTCATTTGCTTAGATGATAAATGTAACAAACCTTTTGAGTAATAATCATTGATAGTTACTTTTATTTGACTTATGTAATTGACTTTACTTTAACATTCATAGATGCATATATTAACTGTTCCTTTTCTTAGTAGGATTTTACTTGCTATTTTTGATATGTGGTTTTATCTTTTCGTTAGATATGAGTAAAAAAAAAAATTATGGATTTATATATATTTCTGGTGTATGTAAAATATTTAACTGTTGTGTGTTATTGATGTTTTAAGTTATGTATTATAAAGAGAAAAATAATATTGTAGAAAATAGATCTGTGTGCTTTTATCAGGGTTGGCTTGATTCACTCAGCCCGAAAAAACCCGGGCGGATTTTTTCAAAAAAACCCACTTGATAAAACCCAAGTAAGTTTTTTTAAAATTGGGTTTTTTCAAAATCTTTATTTAAAATTCCACATATTTAACTAAGAATAAAAATACTGAGTTACTATAATATATATATATATATATATATATATATATATATATAATATATATTATAATATATATTACATATATCATCTGTGACAATGAGCATAGAATTTTTTTTTTAATTTGAGGGGGTCTAAACTGCTAGAAAAAACAAAAACTTAAAAAAATTTCAGGGAAAAATAGTTATCTGTATAACAAATACAATGAAAAAATTATAGAACCAATTAAAAACCAAAACAACCAGTATGCAATATATATATGTATGTATGCAATATATATTGCTTTATTTTTCATTTATATTTATTATATTTTTTCACAGAATATCATAAAGTATTTGGTTAGTATATATATTTATATATAAAACTGTTTTGGATGACTGTGTTTTATAAAACACAGAATAAAATCTAAATTAGACAAAGTTAATAAGAATGTATGATGAAATAAATAAGAATATTGAAGGTTGAATATTGTTTACATGTGATAAAATTAATCGAAAAATGGGCAAGAAAAATTGGGGAAAAAATATGCATAACTGCAAATAAGTAAACATGGAGATAATATACATAATTAATTCTGCTACTTATCATATATAATTTACAAATTAACTAAAAAAATCTTCTGAATGCTTTAATAACACAATACTGCTAATTAATATAGAGCAATAATTTAATACATTTTATTGAAAAGAAAAAACTTCAAATGCAACTATTTCAAAGCCAACTTTTAGTATAAATTAATTGCCATTCAAAACTAGTTTTTTGACGTTAGAAAAATTTTAAAATATGTAAAAATTAATTTATTTTAAGATTTCAAAATTTCCTGTAATTTAGACAAAAATTTCTTCTGCATAATTTAAAATTGATTTTTAAAATTTTTAACTTTAAAAAGTGATTAACATTTTAAATTTATTTTAATCATATAATTTATTATATATCCTGTCCTCTTACATAACAAAAAACCTGAATAGTGTTTGAATCCCCAAAAAAGCATCTAAAACCCTTTAAAGTATTGAAAAAACCCACTGGGTTAGGGTTTTCTGAAAAAAAACCCGGGGTTTTGCCAACCTTGACTGTTATATATTAATTCCATGTCTCATTTGGTTTCTCTTTCTAGATATAATCTGAAATTTTTAAAGTGGGAATTCTCCAAGAAGGAAAATGATTCAAGGCTTCAAGTTTCAGTTTTTATGTTCTGTCATTTACATTGCCTGCTGTTTGATTCATAGGACTCATGGTGAAGATCAAATGATTGACAGTTTAGAAATATTAGAATCATTGTCTCAGTTGGCCCTCCTGAGGCATCATCCACAATCTATTAATTCAAATAATATGACTGAGAGTTTCTTTTCTCTGTTAGAAGATTTGAGAAATCAAAATTTAACAGTAGATCATCCAAATGTAAATTGTTCTTCATTGTCTGAGTTTAGTATGATACCGAAGAATCTATGTAATGATGGAGCCTTATTTAAAGTAAGTAAATCTTTAAATAATTTTAAAAAAATGACTTTTTAAAAATTTTCTTTACTTTTTAATTTACTAATTTATATTTGTTTTATATCTACATGTTCAGACATGCCAGCTACTCCAGAGTTGCTCTGGAGAAAATTAGAGAATTTGATAACTCTGAGAACACCTCAGATTTCTTCAGAAAATAACTAAAATTTTGAATAACTAAAAAGATTACACCCAGTAAAACAGCTCACTTTCACTAATCCCATGGGGCAGAGGAAACGAGGAAGACCACCAATTAGGTGGCTTGACTCAATAGAGAGGGACTTAACTACCGTCAAAAAGGGAAACTGGAGGAGTCTTGCAGCAGATAGGAACGGCTGGAAAAAACTGCTTGGGACAGCCTTGGCCTGTAACAGGCTGTAGTGCTTTAGAAGAAGAAGAAAACAAAGATCACAATTCATCCATCAAATACAAATTCTTGCAAAAAATAATGTTGAATATATTCTTTTCATACAGTAATGCTGCACGTAAAAGAGTACTGTGTGGAAAAACTAAACTGAATTTATGTAAAATTTGAGTAGACTAATTTTAGAACCACTGATGATAGAAAAATGTAAATATTGTAATTAGGATCAATCTGCTAAAAGACAAAATTTTATGAAAAAGAAGTTTTTAAAGCTAAAAAAGCTGCTTATACACTATTAGATTCATAAATTTTAGCTTAACTTTTATAATTTACTGCTGTGTTTAATTTGATTTTCCCAATTTTAATTTAGAAACCAATAAAATATGTAATTATGTTTATTTTGTTTGGGTTATTTTGTTTTGTTTTGATGAAAATTTGAGTAGACTAATTTTAGAATGATAGAAAAATATAAATATTTTAATTAGGATCAATCTGCTAAAAGACAAAATTTTATGAAAAAGAAGTTTTTAAAGCTAAAAAAGCTGCTTATACACTATTAGATTCATAAATTTTAGCTTAACTTTTATAATTTACTGCTGTGTTTAATTTGATTTTCCCAATTTTAATTTAGAAACCAATAAAATATGTAATTATGTTTATTTTGTTTGGGTTATTTTGTTTTGTTTTGATGAAAATTTGAGTAGACTAATTTTAGAATCACTGATGATAGAAAAATGTAAATATTTTAATTAGGATCAATCTGCTAAAAGACAAAATTTTCTGAAAAAGAAGTTCTTAAAGCTAAAAAAGCTACTTATACACTATTAGATGCATAAATTTTAGCTTAACTTTTATAATTTACTACTGTGTTTAATTTAATTTGCCCAATTTTAATTTAGAAACCAATAAAATATGTAGTTATGTTTATTTTGTTTTGTTTTGAGGAAAATTTGAGTAGACTAATTTTAGAATCACTGATGATAGAAAAATGTAAATATTTTAATTAGGATCAATCTGCTAAAAGACAAAATTTTCTGAAAAAGAAGTTCTTAAAGCTAAAAAAGCTGCTTATACACTATTACATGCATAAATTTTAACTTAATCTTTATATTTTACTACTGTGTTTAATTTAATTTGCCCAATTTTAATTTAGAAACCAATAAAATATGTAATTATGTTTATTTTGTTTATTATATATGTAAATTACATATGCGTGTACTTTGTGGTTAGCTTGTTAAATTTTAAACCCGAGCTGTTGCTCCTGATAGACGTGTCTGAATGTTGGCATGTTTGCATGTTATATACATAATGTATATATATTTATATATGACTTAAGAAAACTATTTGTATAATTTTATTCTTTCTTAATTCTGTCTTTGAAATACTAAGAATGCTAGAAAATATGATAGGATTCTTATTTAAATATAAATGTATATGTAATGAATAAGTAATGTATAATTTTATTCTTTCTTAATTCTGTCTTTGAAATACTAAGAATGGTAGAAAATATGATAGGATTCTTATTTAAATATAAATGTATATGTAATGAATAAGTAATGTATAATTTTATTCTTTCTTAATTCTGTCTTTGAAATACTAAGAATGGTAGAAAATATGATAGGGTTCTTATTTAAATATAAATGTATATGTAATGAATAAGTAATGTATAATTTTATTCTTTCTTAATTCTGTCTTAAAAATACTAAGAATGTTAGAAAATATGATAGGGTTCTTCTTTAAATATAAATGTATATGTGATGAATAAGAATGAGACATTTTAGTTTACTTTTAAAATTAATTCTATAGGAATTTATTTATTCATTTGTCATTGTGAGTGGAAAATCTTGTTACCTTATTTGAATATTTATATTTATAGTGTATGTCAGCAAATGATATGTTAGAACTTGTGCCTGAAAGTACTAAAAGTGTTAGTGAAGCACTTGCCCGACTCTGTCCTTTATTGTTACTTCAACTCCATAGCAGTGCTTGTGAGTCAAATGACGTAAACACAGCTCCAAGCATAAGACCTGGAAGTGCTGCTGGTAATTGTATAATGATTGATTATTACTTGTAAAGTTTTAAAAATTACATACTTCACAAAGACATTTTAAATATATTGATATAGTTAAGCTAATATTTGATTATTATTAAATTTCATTAAGAATGTTTTCCTTGAAATACAGTGAAACCCACTTAAGAAGTTTTCCAAGGGCTTAACTCATTAAAACTTCTTAAGCGGGAAAACTTCTTAAATGGGAAATCAAGCAATAAGCATTATTTATGAGTATGTATGTGTATGTGTGTATATATATATATATTTATATATAAATATACATACAGTAAAACCCACTTAAGTTTTCTAAGGGAATAGGAAGAGAAAACTTCTTAAACAAAATTAATTTTTTTAAAAACAAAATAATTACATAGATAATGAGGAGAGATTTTTTTTTATAAAATAATATATAAACAATAGGTTTGGTTTTCCTCAAAAATTTACATTTTTTGAACACTTAAAAGTTAGCTAATAAAGGAAAACAACATGATTACCTTAGAATATCTTTAATTCAGCTCAGAAATTTTGCTTTAAACACCACTAAAATCAATTTCACAGAAAAAATCGATTACAGTTTTTTTTTTTTTTTTAATCGGCAATTTGTAATTGATAACAGTCTAGCTGTCTTAAGCTTTTCTTCAGGCACATTTTAAATAAAAATGACAACAATCGTCTTCAGCCATAAACGTTGACCTTTACAAACAAAGAGAGAGAAGAAAAAAAACAGTAATCGAAAGACAGCTATAAACGCATTCTGTAAGTAAACTTAGAAATGAAAGAAAACTTTTTAAGTGGGAAAGAGTTTGGAACGAAATTTTATAAACAGGTTATTTTAACATTGTATGAATATGGGGGGAAATGGGTACTGAAAATATAAACTTCTTAAACAGGTTTTACTGTATATCATAAATATCATACATACTTGCTCTTTACATCTTCAGGAATTATAAATGAGAAAAAATATTTGTATATACTCATTGCATTTTATGATAAATATCAAAAATACTACAATGATAAAAAAAATAGTAGTGAAAAATAATGAATATCTTTTTATCATACAGTATTTGTTGGTTTCTAAACCTTCTTAAAAAAGTAGCATATGTATTTTAAGATTATGAAAGGAATGCTTAAAATAATTTTATTTTTTAATGAGATGAAATCTGCTATTAATTCCATTTTGAAACTAATTTACCTCAAGTAGTCTCAGCTGTTATAAAACAAGTTACTATTGCAGATTAATGTTTTTATAGATATTACTATTATTTATATATATTTGAAACATTTCATTTTTTTTGTTTGTTTGTTAGCTTCTGTATTAGGCACCTTAGAAAATAAAATCATTGTTATATTCATTAGACATTTTTTTTTTTGGGGGGGGGGGAGAAGGATATGTTTTTAAAGATTATAAATACAGACAGAATGAAACCTAATGTAGGCTTCAATATATTCATTAGACAAGAATTTTTTTGGGGAAAAAAAGATATATTTCTAAAGATTATAAATACAGACAGAATGAAACCTAATGTAGGCTTCAATGTATTCATTAGACAAGAATTCTTTTGGGGAAAAAAAAGATATATTTCTAAAGATAATAAATACAGACAGAATGAAACCTAATGTAGGCTTCAATATATTCATTAGACAAGAATTTTTTTGGGAAAAAAAAAAGATATATTTCTAAAGATTATAAATACAGACAGAATGAAACCTAATGTAGGCTTCAATGTATTCATTAGACAAGAATTTTTTTTTTTTTTTTTTTTTTTTTTGGGGGGGGGGGGGGGAGAAAGGATATATTTCTAAAGATTATAAATACAGACAGAATGAAACCTAATGTAGGCTTCAATGTATTCATTAGACAAGAATTTTTTTTTGGGAAAAAAAAAAAAGATATATTTCTAAAGATTATAAATACAGACAGAATGAAACCTAATGTAGGCTTCAATATATTCATTAGACAAGAATTTTTTTTTTTTTTGGGGGGGGGGGGAAAGGATATATTTCTAAAGATTATAAATATAGACAGAATGAAACCTAATGTAGGCTTCAATATATTCATTAGACAATAATTTTTTTTGGGAAAAAAAAGATATATTTCTAAAGATTAAAAATACAGACAGAATGAAACCTAATGTAGGATTCAATATATTCATTAGACAAGAAATTTTTTTTTTTTTTGGGGGGGGGGGAAAGGATATATTTCTTAAGATTATAAATACAGACAGAATGAAACCTAATGTAGACTTCGATATAAAAAGTAGCTATATTAAAATAAAGGTTTCCCTTATAACTATATTATATATTGAGTTTCTAACTCTATTCAGCTTTCTGCTTCCAACGAAAAAGATTTGGAAAAACTTTGATAAAAAAAGATTAATAATTATAATTTAAAAAACAGTCTAGTATTTAAAAATATTTGTAATTTTTTTATTTTAGTAATCATAAAATTTATAATAGATTAAGGTAATCATTAAATTTAATGAAATAAAAGTGTATTAATATGATTTATGACATAAATTCATGTGATGAAGATTTGGGATGCTATTAAGTTCTTTGATTTAGATGTGTTGAATTTGTAATTTTAAAGTTCCTTAGCAGAATTATGTAACAATATTTTCACATATTTTGATTCCATTAATGTTGTAACATCATAACAGTTTCCCTGAACATCATGAAAGTTTTTGCAAGTTATAAATATACAGCTATGAAATATATTCATTAACTTTGCTATTTTAAAATAAAATATGATACATTATGTTTATGTTCTTTGCAAGAATTAAATCTATTCACATTTTTTAACAAAATAAATTTAAGTATTTTTATTCAATAGTTTTTATAATTTCTAACCTTAATGAAACAGTAAGTTTAAATATTGAATTTTCAATGTACTCAAGAGAAAAATATCTTCATTTATTTTCTTTTGATGTTTTATAGTTTGGGGTTATGGTTTATTGTTTGTCACAATTATCAGTTGCTGTTCATTGGTTGGAGTAATAATTTTACCTCTGCTGAGTAAAAATATTTATCAAGTAGTCCTCATGTTATTTGAAGGCTTAGCTGTTGGGAGCTTAGTTGGAAGTTCTTTATTTCACTTAATTCCACAAGTAAGTTAAACTTCCATTATTATCAATCTAATTTTAATTTTTTAATTATTTATGTTTCCATTTTTATTAAGTAGTAGGTGAATACTAATTTTATGTGCTTAAAAACCATTTTCCCTAGTTTTCTATTTGTATCTCTTGTTTTTAAATTTAACTATTTAATTTACTAACAAATTATAGTATATTATCTTCATTAACAAATTTAGTTCTTATTAGTAAAAGAATTGATTACTGAATTTGTTAAGGAAGATATATTGTTAATTCATTATTTATTTTACATTGTCAAAGTTCATTAAAATTTATTTATTTTAAAAACTATATAGTGACTTATGATTCTAGAGGGATTTTAGTTATATATATTTTTATATCATTTTTATGAATCATATTTTATATATAATATTAAAATATTTTAATATATTCATAGTTTTATAATCATAATTTTATATCCTCTTAAATTAATTATAAATGATTTTAATGATTTGTTGATTCATTATTTATTATACTCTGTCAAAAGTTTATGAGAATTAATTTATTCACTTAAAGTATATAATATTTGTGTCTGTTTGAAAATAATTTTAGTAGGTTTTAATGTCTGGAATATATATTTCACATTAAATATGTTGAATGCTAAGTAAATAATATTTAAAATGTTTTATAGAATTTTATAGCTTAATAATATTAAAAGAATCATATAAATATCTACAAACCTATTTAATTTAGTGTTTTTAAAATTCGAGAATAAAATTTCTATTTATAGAGTAATTTAGTTCTAAAATAAATTATCTAAAAAAATAAGAAGCAAATTCCTCTCTGAAAATATTTTTACTTTATATGAATTTATTTTAAATAGGAATTTCAATCCAAAATAAAGTATAATTTTAATAATATTTCCTTTTATGCTTCTTCTTTTCCTTTATAAATTTCACATTTCATTCCAAGAATATTAAAAGAATCGTATAAATATCTACAAACCTATTAAATTTAGTGTTTTTAAAATTCAAGAGTGAAATTTCTATTTATAGTGTAATTTAGTTCTAAAAATAAATTATCTAAAAAATAAGAAGCAAATTCCTCTCTGAAAATATTTTTACCTTATATGAATTTATTTTAAATAGGAATTTGAATCCAAAATAAAGTATAATTTTAATAACATTCTATTTTATGCTTCTTTTCCTTTATAAAGTTCACATTTCATTCCAAGAATCTTAGAGAGTATTTTATTAAATTATTATCTTTTAATTTTTGAAATTTTTGTGTCCT
>CM063510.1:95871913-95881913 GCA_032207245.1 Pardosa pseudoannulata
GAGAAAAACACATTTGAAGTTTATGAAAGCAGTTTTAAGTATTAAAAAATTAAAATACATGTTTAAAATTTCCCACACTTTCTTGCTTCAAAACTTTCTAATTGCCAAGTTGCTAATTATTAAAAATACTCAAAAAATGTTTAAACTAATCTTCATGAAAATTTAAAAAGTTTTATCCAAAAAATGCTCAAACCGGAAGTTGTGAATTTAAAGCCTTTTAAAGGCTTTAAATTCACAACTTCCGGTTTGTTTTGACAGCTGTCACTGATGTTTAGACAGCTGTGACTTTTCTTTAAAATGCCTTAGAGACAAAACAAAAACAGAAGCCTAAAAGTTGAAATTTTACTATAGAGAAATAAAAAAAAATATGATTTTTGGCATTAATGATGTTTTTAACGTACACGGATACCTTAAAACATGAGATGAAACTTTACATCTACCTTTGTTTGGTATGCATTTATTACATTTTTCTTGAATAAATGTAAATTTTCACGTTTCTTTCCTTTTTTATTAATTTTGTCACTTAATTTACAAATAGAAATATTACAACCATGCTTTTCGCATCTTTTTTAAACAATGAAATTAAAGTACTTTTCTTCAGAAAACACATAAAATATAACCTTTGATTCACTGTTTCTTTTCCAATGACCTTTTAAAGCACAGAATTTAATGTTGCAGAGGATATTTAAACCCTATTACAATTTAATGGCAATCATGCCTTTACCTTAACATTTATATTAGGTTGGGGAAAAAGAAATCCATTATTTTTGTGTGAAAATGACTTTATTTAACATGTTTCGGACTGTCCAATTTGGGTCAAATATGCACCGTTTTGTTGTATCATTTGTTGCCATTTTAAAGGTAGCTTCATAATGCCTCTCTCATAGAAGTCTTGGTCCTTATTGGCAAAAAGCTCTAGTAATCGATTTACCCAGTAGAACCTTCCTGGCAGTTAGTCCTGGTTTGGCCACTGTTTGAGCTGCTTCACTGCACTTTGATCACGATTGTTTTTGCACAATATTATCATATTTGACCCATTTCTCATCCCCAGTCACCATCCGTTTAAGAAATGGGTCGATTTCATTCCGTTTGGCCAAAACTTCCCAGACAGAAATTTGACCCATCATATTGTTTGGTGTTAATTGGTGTGGCACCCAAACATCAAGGTTCTTTTTGAATCCAACTTTTCACAAATGGTTTAAAACTGTTTTATGGACGATCTTTAGCTCCTGGGCAATGCTATGACTACTAACATGCAGGTCAACTTTTTATCGACATTTTCGACGACGGGCCTGCCTGGGGGAGGTGCATCTTTGACATCAAAAATGCCTGAACAGAATCGATGAAACCAAAATTAAATGTAATTAGTTGTTACATTATCAGCACCATAAAAACCATTCACAATTTCAGACTCCTGGCTCGCAATTTCGCCTTTATCAAAGAAAAACTGTAAAATGTACCAAATTTTCTCTTTGTTGACTTCCATTTTTAACACCCTGTAACTCATAACTGAATGGACCAAACAAAAAACACTAAGAAACATTTTTTTAGTGTGAAATGTCACTTTGACAACAAGTATAAATTTGAAATTGTTTGATCGAAACTTTATGAGATATAGATCACTACAGCCATCTACCAAAAATATAATGGGATTTCTTTTTCTCCAAGTTAATATTTAAATTTAAACCCTTTGTAATTCAGATTATTTCTAAACACTTCTTATGTTATGTTTTAGGTCTAAATATATAGGTTAAAATTTGAAATGTGTAAAGACATTATTTATAACTTTAATTTTGCAATAATCATAGTTCTGATACCATTCAGTTTCTACATTATTGCTCTTTTGTGACTTTTAAATAATTATACTACTCACAAAGAGACAATTTTATCTCTGAGATATGTTTATAAATCATTTGGAGATATATTATTTAACTATACTAGCCATTTTGCACCCATCTCCTCATTTTGAGTATACTGATGTCATGTGGATTTTTTTAAAGTTTTTAAAATTTTTTTAACATTTCTGGGCTTTTTTAATTTTAGGTAAATTATGATTAAATAATTGCTATATTTGACAATAGCTGGAAATTTATCCTCGCACTTGGCTATCAGGAAATATTTTATGTGTCTTTATGTATATTACAATCACAGTCAGTTTCCGAGATTCTTTTTATAAAATAAAATTAAAAGTACAATGAAAACTAGTGTTAAGCCACTAGAAGGTGTGAAAGCCTTTATAGAATAAGGGTGCCAAAATTTGACAATCATTACAAAGAATTTGGAATACCAATTAACTTCCATTTAAAAAAGTTGGTTTAGCACAGCTTTACATATACCTAGATATATATACTGTGCTTTAAAACAATTGTTTTTCCCCAAGTATTTATATTTTAATGCAAAAGATATTTAAAAGCATATTGGCAATAATTTTATCTTCAGATAAATTACTGTTTCTTAATCCTTTGTGGTTGGGCTTTTTATAAAATCAACGTTCTCTAAACTGACTAAGACATTTACTTAGTAATTATAAATTCTACTATAATAGATATAGAGCTACATATAATTGTAATAAAAAATACTAAATAAATGTTCCATCTAAAATATCATATATAATATTCATGTACTTTGAGTCAATTTAAAAAAATGTTTATATGATATACCTGTCATCAAAAGGTTAAACTATGACTGAGCTAACATATGTTTTGCACATAGTAAAATATAAAAATAGCTCTCATGTTCTGCTCTCTGTTATTGGCAACATTAATATCCTTTATAGTATCATATTGTGATAAGATGGGTAGAAGAGGTTTAACATTAACAATATTGTTTGTGTTTTATCAAAGAATGTTTGTCCAAAATCTGGTGACTTTACAACAAACCATGTAGATTAAAAACACACAAATGGATACTTTCTCATGTATAAAGATGAATGTGTATTCATCTTTATACATGAGAAAGTATCCATTTATGTGTACATGAATCAACATTGTGTGTAACAATCCATTTGTGTGTACTTTATACATGAGAAAGTATCCATTTAGTGTCTGTATCATGCAATTCTTGAATGTCTTATGCAAGCCTTATTTTAATTTTTTCTTATTCAGAAAGACTTTTCTCCAAACTCATAATTACTTATTTTCAAACAGGTACCAATGTCCCACCATACTCACCACCATGAGCATACTGTTCATTTTGAGAAAGGCAAATCAACCGTAGGCACTGTGGCATGGATGATCATATTTGGGGATGGTCTTCATAATTTCATAGATGGTTTGTCTATTGGTGCAGCTTTCTCAGAAAGTATTTTAGCTGGAGTAAGCATCTCAGTTGCTGTTATATGTGAAGAATTTCCGCATGAATTAGGTAAAAAATTCTGTCATGTTATCTCTACATAAAATCCTTTGTATATATATATATATATATATATATATATATATATATATATATATATATATATATATATATATATGTGTGTGTGTGTGTGTGTGTGTGTGTGTGTGTTTGTTATGAATTCCAAAATGGCTGGATCAACCTTCATCAAATTTTGTATAATACACTTTTATAAAGGTTTGATAGATCAAATTGTTCAGAGGTTATGATCATGATGAAGATAGCAGGCTCTTTTTACTCTCCATTAGACAGACTATAAGGATAAATGAATGAATTCACCTTTAGAGAGCACCTATGGGGGGGGGGGTCCCAAGAGCAGGACACTGCAACCAGAGGTCTATTGTAACCAAATAAGAAAACACAACAGACGAGTGACTGAAGTAAAGATCAGCTGACAGGAATATCTTACAGCTTCCAAGACTCAAGAAGGTGGCAGTCATGTTGTCAAACTTAAAAGCCAAGAAAAACTCTCGCATAAAATGCAGTAAGTGATCTTTTCCCCAAGATGATAGCCGCAATACTAGAAATCAGGAATAATCCTCATCATATTAAGATGCCTTTTTAGTTAATAGTCACCTGTAAGAAGACCAACACCTTTTTCAGACCATTCTTATGAAACATCAAAAAGTTTTTATGGTGTACACTGGGGCAGTCACGATTGAGCGCTTTGGCTTATCTGTGACTCTCCTTACTGCACCAGTTAGTATTCTCAATATATCTGAAATAATAAAGAACAGAATTTCTGCTAGACTTAGGATTAGTAATGGAAATACTGAACCCCTTCCTAACTTCAATTCATCAGCTAGCTCAAGGATGGGCAAACTATGGCTCACTGGAAGGTTTTATCCGGCCCACAGATAGTATTTTAAGGTGCCGGTCTGAGGCAAATTAAAAGAAATATATATTTATACATTATCCATCTCCTTTTCTACTTTGCTTAAATATTATATCCCAAATTTATTAACTCATTCCCAGAAGATCAGTGATATATTGCTTCTTATATGTGAACAAGTGTTTTCAACTTTGAACCTTAGAAAGAATAATTTCAGAAGTAGACTGACAGATGAGCATTTAGCATCATTCCTTAAAATCAGTACATCTCACTTCGAACCTCAGTATAAAGAACTTTTAAAAATGAAAGTGCAATTTCATTCATCTCATTAACGTATTTAAACTGTTAGGTACTTGTATATTGTCTTTAAAATTTTAGAAAAATTTATTTTGGCCTACCAAATTTATTTTCTTTTGATTTTTGCCGCGCAGCCGAAAACGTTTGTCTATTCCTGAGCTAGATCATTAACCTAAATACCCATTTGACCAGGTACCCAGTAAAGATTAACTTAAACTGACTATACAGTAAGGCTCTATTGGAAATATTTCTTTTAAAGCCATGCTTAAATTATTAAAAGTTTAAATAAGTTAATTCATCTAATTATGCTTAAAAGTGTGTCTTAAGATAATATAAATTTTGTTGCATTTTGACTAAATTTACTGTAGTTATTTAGATTTATTTATACATATTTGGCATTTTTTTCAATTTTCAATTTTTGAATTTTTTTTCATGTCTATTGTTAAGAGTAACGTTGTGATTATTTTTAAAATTAAAAGTATATAGCATTTTATATATGTCACATGTTTAATATTTTTATTGGTACCTTGTTTTCTTTAAAATGTAGGTAATTTATGTGAGCTGAATGCAAGGATAAATTGCTAAATGTAGTAGTTTTATTTCTTTAACTTATATTTCTTGACTTTATAAAGAATATTTTAAATAAAATGTGCTATTTGTTTTTTAAAATTAATTGTTTTACTTTCAAAATTATTTTTAAAAAAATAATAATAAATAAAAAATATAAAAAACAATTAATTTTTATAAAAAAAACAAAAAATTAATTGTTTTACTTTCAAAATTATTTGGCCGAATGGTAGAGTGCTGCTCTTCGGAACCGGAGTTCGTGGGTTCGAATCCCGCTGCTGGCATGGATGTTTGTAGCTGTTTGGAATCGGCTTTAAACTGTAGGGCCCGGTCTCATTAGCTCTCATGTGCAAAACAGTAGACCGTAGCGCTCCAAACCAAACCAAACCAACAAAATTATTTATATTTCTTGTACATAATATTATTCAAAAACTAATTTAAATTTGTAAATAAATATAAACTTCTTTTGGGAACTGTAATCATCCAGACTGAAGTCTAGGCATGAAATGATTAATTTTATTTAAGATTGTTGAATATTTGTATGCTATAATTATCTAATTATATTATGGTTTAAAAAAATACTTATTTTTAATTATACATCTAATATTAATCTGCAGTTGTTATTTAACTTTATTCTAAATTTTTAAAAATAAAAATGTGTTTGGTATAACAAGAAATTACTGAGCTATATATGGTTACAATATGTACTATTTATTCTTCACCTTAAATTATTTAAATGTATGTTTACGCTGTAGAACTTTTATTTTTGTTCTAGCATATAGCCCGTCATATGGCGGGATCAGTAAAATTTCTAATTTACCAGAATTGTAAAGTACCCTATGAGGCAGGTAAAAAAATGGTTTGTCCTTTATCTGAGAATTATCTTGCAACAAAAAATTATTGATGATTAAATTTAAAATGATTACATATGTACCTAATATATTATTTAAGCCAAATATAAAAGAAAATTATTTACGTAATATCTAAGTTCAGTGATAAAATGAATGAAAATAATGCAGACGATATTTAAGTAATTTAAGATAAGAAATGAATAAATGAGCTGGTTAAAGGAATGCTGTCATAATTCTAAAAATTGTTACTTTTATCTACTTATAATGTGATAAATTTAATTGCCTGCTCTTAACAGGGAAAAATAGGGCTTGAAATAATGGCATTAAACTCACAAAAACGGATGAAGAGGTGGATGTTGAACATTTTAAAGATGACAGTATTTTTCGCTTTTATATAAAGCATATTTATGCCAATTTATTTTAGAATCAGATCAATAGTTTAGGAGAAGCTAAACTTTACTCGCTTTGAATTTTGTTAACCCTAACTCATCAAGAATCCAATATGGATGCCTGTATCCATTCCAGGTCCAACCGCTTCATAAATTCGTGGGCAGACGGACAGATAACTTAGGCTATTATTATATAGGAAATGAGTCAAATTTCTTTAGTTAACTTGGTCTAAGCCATGCAATCTTATCATAAAATTATAAATTAATGTATTAATACTTAAATATCATACTTGTTTGTTAATTCTTTTTATTGTTTCTATTTTGATACATATTATTTGCAGCAATATATTTATTATTAAAATATTTAGTAACATTTCCACCATTTTGCATTCATTTTGGGTATTTCTAGAGTCAAACTGATATGAATGTATTCATTATTTCCAGGGGATTTTGCGGTTTTACTCAGTGCTGGTATGACTATGAGACAAGCTTTGTTATACAACTTTCTCTCTGCAATTACTTGTTATTTAGGTCTTGTCATTGGAATTTTACTTGGAGATTTAGCAGAAGGAGCCCCTTATATTTTTGCCCTGGCTGGAGGAATGTTTTTATATATAGCTTTAGTTGATATGGTATGTAATCAGTCTTTATTGCATTTAATGACTCCTTATATTTATTAGTTAAGATATTTTGTCTGAAATTTGTGTTTGTGTTAGTTTTAAAGTTAAATTTCATCTTAGGCAACTATTACTTTTATATATGGGTAAGGTGTTTTAAAGTAAAATCCTGTCGAATGCAGGGCCTGATTATCGCATGGGCACTTGGGGCACGTGCCCTGGGAACGAAAATTTTAGGGGGCAATAAAATTTAGTGGAGTGCTTGAAACACATATTAAGTGGGGGAAAATTGCAAACTTACACTACCATCGTTAAGTTTTAATAAATTATTGTACAAGGTAATTTTGTTTGTCATGAACTGTATTGTTTCCTATTTACTTTAATTTTACTGTTATTTACCTGATAATTAATTCCCTCAACGAACCTGGTGCTCTTTTTATCCTATGGGTTATTGCATATTTATAAGACAAATTATTAGCAATGTACCACTATAAACCATTAAATCATCTCATCAATATAAATTATTTTTAATTCTATTATTATTTATTATCTGCACCACAGAGCTTGTGAATATGACAAGGTAAAAATAAAAAAAGTGGGTCACTCTAGGTCTTTAAAAGTCCTTAATTTTTAGCATGGCTAAACAGAGATAATAATGATTAATTAAAATGAAAATTTGGTGTTTTTGATTTTGAATATTACTTTAATATTATAATTTTTATATGACTGTAATTATGATAACTTCTATGGGTTATTGCATATTTATAAGATAGATTACTAGCAATGTACCACTAAAAACCATTAAATCATCTCATCAATTTAAATTATTTTTAATTCTATTATTATTTATTTTCTGCACCACAGAGCTTGTGAATGTGACAAGGTAAAAATAAAAAAAGTGGGGCACTCTAGGTCTTTAAAAGTTCTTAATTTTTAGCATGACTAAACAGAGATAATAATGATTAATTAAAATGAAAATTTGATGTTTTTGATTTTGAATATTACTTTAATGCTAATTTCTTAAATATGTTTGCCAATTCAATGTTATAATTTTTATATGAATGTAATTATGATAATAACTTGTAGCTATAAATTTGCAATGGGTGTGGAAGAAATTGGATTGTGCCCTGGGTACAAAAGTATCTTAGTCAGGCCCTGGTAGAATGTAACACTTTATTTCAACAGTGATATTTCTAGTTATCAAAATTTGCTGTTAAGCCATTCAGAACAGGGATCACATATATGGGATCACACAATATTCCATTCAGAGCTCTTGAACACACTGGTGTGATTTGGAGTAAAAATGTTTTTATTTAAATTTTGGCATTTATTTTTATTTAAATTTTAGACATTTTATTCAAAACATGGCACTAGATGGCAGTGCAAGTCTGTTATAATTTTAAATAATTTTCCAGGGAGTGGATTTCCTTTAATATTTTGTTTTAGTTAATTTTAACCCTTAGCGCTCCATTGGCTCTGCTACAGGGCCATCTGGCATTTGTTCTGCAGCTCCGTAGGCTCCACTACAGAGCCAAATGTTTTTAGCACGATTACGCTTAAGATACTGCAGAATCATCGGCTTTGGCATTTGTTATCTGTAGTTAAAACGTGCCCAGTCTCTGACAGTTACAATTAAACCATTGTTTGACCTTATTTATGGTTAACAGCATGGGAAAAAATAATTATTATGACAATTTAGAGTTGAGTGGTAGTGAAGAATTAAAAGGTATTGCAAAAGACAAATGTTGATTATAATTCTGATACTTTAAGTAGTGGTTCCGAAATTATACTACCCAAGTAAACCCAGAATGCATATGGGAGGTTGTTTCCAAAGATATCACACCATGGTGAAGTACAAAATTTAAAATTTATCTTTCATTTGCAAGAAGGAAGTGCATATGTATCAAATAAATAAAATTAATAACATCCACAAGCTTGATTCTTCTCACTTAAAATAAGACTCCATTTCACTATTTTCGCTGCGAAAATCTATCGGAGTTGCTGGTAGGCAGTGGTACAAAAATGTCCAGAGCACTAAGGGTTAAAATTTAAAAAATTAAACCCTTTAAATACAACGAAAACAAAATTTGATGCATCTGATAAATTCTCTTTAAACCAAACAGTTATGTACATGCATACAAGCAGAATAATTTATTTTGAATTTTTCATTGCTATATAATGTTAATGGACAATAATCAGCATCATTAGTAGAGAAATTGGACATTTTTTACACTGCCAAATTTTGTTTCTCGTATTATTTATTTTTTATGCGCATACATCATCTTGGACATCCTAAACGAAACAGAATCAATTGTATAATCAAAAAGTATACCGCATAGTGCTCTCCAGAGACAGTCCTTGACATCTTGGAGACATCAGTATACAGCTTAAAA
Source organism: Pardosa pseudoannulata (assembly GCA_032207245.1). Taxonomy (NCBI): domain Eukaryota; kingdom Metazoa; phylum Arthropoda; class Arachnida; order Araneae; family Lycosidae; genus Pardosa; species Pardosa pseudoannulata. The sequence goes on from CM063510.1 coordinate 95,881,250, forward strand.
TGAGTGACTTTTCCCACATATCATTATATGCCAAGGAGTTATAGATGGTCTTATTATAGTACTTGTAAAATCTATTGGCACTTCAAGGTCACACTTTCTCGTTTCCCCAGTCATCAGTTACTATGGTAGCGACCAAGAAACAGGTGCATTCACATTTATTTTCAGCACTTCAGTTGAGCATTTGATTCCTTTAATTTCAGTTGAGGATTTGAAAAATTTACAAATGTTCTTGTTAAAATACAAAAATTCATTTTAATTTAGAATTTTTACTAAAACATTAGAAATTTCATACCTTCTAAAAAAATTGTCACTTTCTGAAAATGTATCAACAGACCATAAATCTTTAAATTCATAATAAAATTATACAAAATACTGTTATTGCATTAAGACCTCTTTATATTCGTATAAAATCATAAAATACTACAGTACAATTTTGGATAAGAAAGTTTACTATGGTATGTATAACATCATATTATGGTTATTAACATACAACTTAAATTTAAGGAATTTCAGAACTACATTCTCTTTAATAATTTAATAACTAAGAAATAACTTTGATATTTAGATTAAAATAATCATACAAATATAGAGAAAAATAGTGAGAAATTGTAACTAGTTAATCATTAAAATTGGCTAAATATTCAATTATCGTAATGATATTAAT